>MEHQ01001494.1:10935-281025 GCA_008828725.1 Saccharina japonica
TGAGGACGGGGGAGAGCAGCTCGCAGGCCTGTCCATGGCGATGAAGGGGCGCCCTGCCCGCCAGCTGACGAGGGAAGAGTGACCGCGATGGTGAACGTAGGAGAAAGGTGATGGCGGTTTTTTTCCGTGACAACACAGTATATCGCTACATACCAGTAGGCGGTGGTAGCATGGGAAAAGCAAGCAGCATGCGCAGCGCGTACATGTCACACTACGTACGGGTTGTTGTTGCTTGTTGTTTCAGTTGTGTTGCTGTGTCTTGGTTGGAGATGTTGTCTCGTTGCTAGAAGACTAATGGCGAGACGCAAGAGTATCCCTTGCAGTTGTTTGCCACCATCGACATCCACAGCACTCCAGCACAACACAGCAGGTGTCCCGTGCTGATCTTTCATCCGTTAAATACGCACAGCATTAGAGATACAAAGCCTGCGGTCAAAAACGGACGGGAAGACAGGTGCCACAAAAAAAAAAGTTATCGACACCACACACCCCCCCCCCGATATTTGAGGGAAGAAACCGACCGTGTTATCCCAGAAAACAAATAAGTCAATTTTTTCTTTATCACCCCCCCCCCACCCGCCCCCCCCCCCCCCCCCCGACCATGCGAAAAAAAAATATGTGGGGGGGTCTCTAAAACCAAGTAAAAAAAGGGAACAAAAACGAAAAAAAAATGTTTTTTCCTCATTTCGTCTGGTCACACGCGCATCCGGTTTGTTCTTCATTCTGACCTTCTAGGTGTGTGAGTGTCGTTTTTCTTTTTTTGTGCACCCACAAAAAATCCGCTCTTTGTACGTTACGTACGTAAGCAAAGGAGATTAGAGATTGCGCCACGCAACGTCAAAACGTGCCGGGCTGCCAGCCATGGTTCTCTGTTAACCGGCTGAAGTGCTTCGAACTTTCGCTCCAGTTCACACCCTATGAATCACTCTTATTGTGCAGCGAATCGCGTCGGGCAATCAGTGTCGGTCAATCGGTTCGTCGCGTTAGGCACTCCATTGTATCGGGTCGAACATCGGTCGACGAGCGCGTCGACAGTCTTTGACCAGGCGTGATCAATAGTCGGTCGGTCGGTTCGGTCGCGGTCCAATCAGTCGGTCGGTCGGTTCAATCGGTCGAGTCGGTCGGTCGGTCGGTCTGGTCGGTCGCGTCTGCGTTCGGTCGGTCGGTCGGTCGGTCGGTCGGTTCGGTCGCGTCGGTCGGTCGGTTCGGTCGGTCGGTTCAGTCGATCGGTTCGTTGGTGGGCAGGGCAGCGACGCCACCCCGGCACCTATTTTCATACGAGCGAATGCTTGTTGTCATTTTGTGATTTTGCCCTCTCTGTTTATATACGTACCAGGTATATACCTGGTATGAACGTGCATGATATTGAGTTTCGACTGCGTGGCAGGGGGGATTCATCGGTCTTAACCCGTACGTGATGTAGGCACGAGGCGCGACACACAGATGAGAGCTGCATCACATCATCTTGTAGTCCCACCGGCGAGCGATAGGCGCTGGAGCCGTGTCATACAGATGTCACGCGGCAGAACATGATCTACTGCTGTTAGACGTTTGCAGGATCATTATCAAAGAACATCAGATACATCTGGCCCGAAAATATATATATTAAAATACCAGTTATAAATGGGGATCTATCTGATCTATTCTGAATCTATTCTGATTTTATTTATTTTTTCTTAAAAAACACATACATAATTACGTACATTACATACTACATACCTGGTACATACATACATACATACATTTATACATACACGCAAAAACCTATTATTTACAGTATTTTCACTAAGCATATTTGGTCTGATTACTATGTTCCCCCGTATTAGGCATGATAGTGGGGGTGGGATTAGTTTCATGGCCCCTCGAAAGGGATATGTGGTCAAGGCCAAATGACTACTGTTTAAGGCAAGCAATAAAAAAGTAACGCCCCCCCCCCCCCCTCCCCCCCCGCCTCGCAGGCTAACCTAAAAGTGGAGGAGTTTTTGGAGACGAAACGGGCGGAGAAGGAGGCTAGACGGAAGGAGGCGCAGGCCGAACAGCGAAGCAAAATCGTTAGCCGCATCAAGGCGGAGCAGGAGGATGTGAGGAGGAGTTTTTTGTTCTTTCCGCGGCGTTCCGGCCCCGGGGTTCGGGGGAGGGAGGGAGGGGTGGGGGGATCTAAGTGGCCCATCAAGTTCGTTTCGGGTGTCGTTTTTACCGTTCGAGTTCAAGGCTGTTGCTTTTGGCTGGTTTTCTGGCAGATTGGTTGCGAGGACTGGAACCACGCTGAGCGGTGCCTGTCGGCAGGTGTTGTCCGTGCTATCACGGTTGTCGTGGTTGTCTTTGATTCTGTTGTCAGTGCTGTCGCAGCTTTTACGCACCGCCACTGCTGTAACTCCCGTAGTCTTGAGACCGGCACCACTCCGCACACTATCGCACCTGGTTAATCCCATCTGCGCCAAGCGCTTTCACCGGCACGTTATAGCGGGCGACCGGCACTATAGAAGGACCACTGCTGTATCTGGGATATCATTTCTGTTTTGCACTATTTTCCGATACATTACCTAAGGGCCCATATTAACGAGTATAAAATAAATTCAATTTGGAAAAAATAAAATTCGAATTCGCTTTTCATTGGTCAACACACGCACCAGCACCCCCCAAGATCCTAATCTTTGGTGCTGGTGCGCGTGTTGACCAATGAAAAGCGTTTTTTTTTTTTTTTCAAAATTGAATTTTTTGTTTTCTTCGTTAAAACGGGCCCTAAGCGTCGGCACTCTTCATCGGGTTGCCCTTTCAGTTTTCCTTACAGTGTCAGATTTTGACTCAATAATAGCACTAATAGCACTAATAGGACTATTACGGGGGACCCTAGTAAATAGGACCAACTATTGGTAGTAACAATAGGGAATAGTGACTAGTGTAGGTCCTGTTTACTATGGGCCCCCGTAATATTGACTTACTTATAGTATACACAGCTCGTGCAAGGAGCCTCTGATAATATTTATGATATCATACGGTCGGTGCAACCTCTATCGTAGCATGCATCGTCCAACCCAAGCCAAGCCAAGCCAACCCAACCCAAGCTAACCCAACCCAACCCAAGCCAACCCCAACCCAACCCAACCCAACCCAACCCAACCCACCCCACCCAACCCAACCCAACCCAACCCAACCCAACCCAACCCGTGCCACTTCTTCCTTCGCGCGAACCGATCGCGTGCTGTGTTGGTATTTGCTGACTCATGGTGACTCGTTTTTGCCCGATTTTTGCCTGATCCAGGTGGAGCACAAGAAGGTGTACATCCCGCAGCGGCTAGAGGAGATAGAGAAGGAGCAGGCGTTATTGTCAGACCGGATGTCGGCCTTCAACGCCAAGATTAAGGATAATAAGGAGATCAAGGAGCTCTGATTGATACCGATGTCAACGATTATATTAGATGATGCGATGACGAAGGACACGGGAACTAAGGAAGAACTGTTTCACACACTTAACATACACATCGATTCCCATTTAACGATCTAGATATTTCAAGGAAGAGACACTTTCCTTATCCGTATGGCCTAGGACGTGCTTCCTGTGTTCTGCAGATCCTGCACAACATATCTTAACGGCAGATTGGTATCTAGACGATCTGAACGATCTATCTGTAGATGATATGTATGATCTGTAGATGATATGTATGATCTGTAGATGATCTGTCCGACGAGTGCTATGGGGCATGCCTTTGTGGCTTGCTTTTGACTTCGGTGAAGCAGGAGATATGCGCCTAACCCTAACCATATTAACTAGTGTAGTGTTTGCGACTGGTTGATACTCTCATCAGCATGGTTGATACTTTCATACTCGATAACCATCTCCTCGTTACGTCTTCATCTCGATAATACGTACCGGTATCACAACGCGGTCGGGGCTAGGGTCATTGTAGTGTTTGCAATCAGCTACCTCGTATATATTTAAGCCATTCTAACTATATCCCAACCATGTTGTGGAAGGCGGGCCAGGGTCTATGAAGCCCTCGAATTCGGACGCGCCTGTCTCTTGGCCTCTCGATTGGGCTTCGCTCAGACGTACAGGTACCCTAGATATGCTTTTCCTCTTACCGGGCTGGCAACATTGCTGCTGTACGTATGTATAAACAGCAGGACACGACAGCACAGCCTTTTACATAATAAATTTGGAGTTATGAAATGTCTTCTCGACTGCAAATAGCACGGAACATATTATTTGTCAGTTAGTGCCCCCCCCCCCCCCCCCCCCCCCCCCCCCCCCGAGATCTAACGGTGGGTGCTTTTTGTGCGAGCATCGGCTGCAAAACCTTGAGATATTTGTGATTTTACGTCTGCGCCACTGTCGCTATGATAAGCTTCTTTCGTTGCACAGGTTAGGGTTATGCCCATATTAACGAGTACCAGGTATAAAATAAATTCAATTTGAAAAAAAAAAAAACAGATTCGCTTTTCATTGGTCAACACACGCACCAGCACCAAATATTATACCCCAAGATCCTAATATTTGGTGCTGGTGCGTGTGTTGACCAATGAAAAGCGAATTTGATTTTTGTTTTTCAAATTGAATTTATTTTATATTCGTTAATATGGGCCCTTAGGGATCCCCCGCCTTGAAAAATGTGGGAGTAACGACATCCTTTTGGGAGATATTGAACAGTGCATTTACAGTAGCAAACCCCACACAAGGTGTCGACACCCTCTCAATTCCGTCTATCCGCCAAACAATGGTGTGCTACATTGTTCAATGTATCGACAAGGAGTTTTGTACCCCCACATCGTGCCAGGGTGGGGGGGGGCGTACTCATTTGTTGCTTGCCTTAAGCCATTTGACCATTGACCACGCGCATTCCTTTCGAGACCAAGCACCGTTCCTACTCCTAATCGAGACACCTCCAACATGTTGGGCGCTCATTATGTTGTCTCTGTTTCCATATATTACAAAGAAGCTGTTTGCTAATCCTATGCATCCCCTTCCTGTTTCGCCGCCTGTGGCCTGTTCGAGGGGGGGGGGTCTCGGACTATTTTGAAGCCCACATAATGTAAGGGGGGCCTGTTACTCTTTGACGAAGACGCATGCTACGATGTAGAAGCGTGCTACGGTACAGTAGAGGTAGCACTTTTTCGCCGAATCGTTTTCTCAACAATCGAGCTCCTTAACCCAAGTTCGTTGGACTTTTATTTTTGTGACGAATAATGTTTCAGACTATACTTCGGTCATGAGATTTCGCATCCGGCAGCACTTTTAGTTCCCTCCAAAATATATTTTTTCGGTGAGGTATGACGCACATTAAGTGTGGAGCTCAGAAAAAACATGGTGCACCTCTATCGTAGCATGCGTCGATAGAAGTGCACCGTGTTTTTGCCTTATAAGGGTGGTTACTTGAAGAGCTTTATACCTCACCCCAAACTGATCATTATGGGAGGAAAGTAAAAGTGTTATATACCTGACAAACAAACCCGTGGCCGAAGCATACAAGGAACAACATGGCAGCAAAATAATGGCAATAATGGCAATAATGACAATAATGGCAATAATGGCAATAATGGCAGCAATCCGCCGAATTGGGGTTAAGGAGCCTTTGATAGATCATTCAAAAAGCTTTTCAGCCAAAAAGTGCTACCAGGGTATCTCTTTCGAAGCACGCATCCGAAGTTGGTTCAAGGAACACTACATACATACAGTAGCACTACAGTAATGCTATATCGGTAGCTTCTTACCGCCCCGGGGGCCCAGCAAAATCGAGCAGCTTGCTGTATCTAGCTTGACGCGTGCTACGATAGAGGTAGCACTTTTTGCTGATTTTGTTTCTGAACGATCGGGCTCCTTAACCCAAATTCGTCGGACTATGTGTGATTCTTGTGTTGCCATATTTTCCATAGTATACCTAGCTCATGGGATTGTTGGTCGGCGGGTAGCACTTTTGGTTTCTTGCAATATCGGTGTTCGGGTGAGGTATGGAGCTCCTCAAGTGAGCAGCTCAGAAACATCACGGTGCACCTCTATCGTAGCATTCGTCGCTTGCTGTATCTAACGGTAGGAACGTTTTCTGAACAATTGGGCTCCTTTCACCCAAAATCGTCCGACGGTTTCATTCTTGTTGTGTTGATATGTGTTGAAGGGTATACTGAGGTCATCATGATAATGTTCATCTGGTTGCACTCTTGTTTTCCTCCAAAGGTAGGTGGCTTACTATGAGTGTGGGGCCCTTCAAGTGAGGAGCCTCAGAAAATGTACTGTACGCAGGTGCACCTCTATCTAAGCGTGCGTCTTAGGTTGAGCATTGCAGTGACTGCGAGCTGCGTGTGTGTGCTTGCTGCATGTGCCGGAAGGAGTTAGGTCGAGCATTGCAAAATGGCTACGAGCTGTGTGTGCTTGATTGTGGCTCGATCATCACCATAAATGCCCACTCTCTGGTTGCCGAATAAAATGATGAGAACATCCTTTCGGGGGGGGGTCGATCGGACATTTACCGTCAGTAGGTTTAGTTTAGAGGGGAGTCCCATCGGACATTTTTACCTTGGTTTTAGACAGAAAATCGAGGGGTTATTTACCCTCGTTTCAGAGGGCCAATCGACGATTTATCTACTGTACCCTTGTCTAGAGGAGAGACCGGGGGATCGTGTACCCTGGTTTTATATAGAGGGAAAGTCGATCGGACAATACATTGGTGTCTAACTTAAGTAGGTATCTGAGTGGTACCCACTGTGAGGACTACAGAATGGTTATGCAATGATATCAGCATCGAACACACCAGAGGAGGGAGACTCTTTCACAATGTCGGCAGGGTTTCCATTAGGAGTGCCTGTGCCATCATACGCATGGCGAAATATTTCTGGATACGCACCGAACCACTCCATGACAGGAGGAGCGCAACATAATGTGAAGGGGGGGGGGGTGTTACTCATGTTCATGCATGGCCGTAGTTCGCATGATCAACAGAGGGGGAAGGAGGGGGGGGGGGAGTCAATTTCGCCCCTCTACTCTAATGAGAACCAAATGAAGCAGGTCACAACAGAGACGATTGCTCATTTTTTTCACCCGGCCCTGCTCAACAAGTGTAGCACGGCCGAAGAGGCGCAGCAAAGCTCCCTCTGGCACATACGAAGTACGTAGGCGCAAGTCGTCCGGACCGAAATAAATCCGACCACACTATTTTTTTCTTCAGCTGCACCAGAACCACCTACCACGTACGGCCAAACACGTTACGTAGGCGGTCGCGGTTTGATACCTCGACTGGCCACCCCCTTCACTAAAACCAGTATAATAATAAAAGCCCAAAAAAGAGGCCTTGATGAGCCCAAAAAGACCAGTCTCGTAGTATTAATAGCATACTATACTTCCACGGTACGGTACGGTAGACGGTACGGATATTGTATATGGTACGGTTCACGGTACGGTAAACCGGAAGAGTGCCTGCCAAAAAAAGCCGACGTGTGGTTCGTATGACACTGCAGCTAGTGGTGCTACTCCCTACGCATCTTCGTCCGGCGTGGACGCTCTAGACTCTGTATACAGCAAACGACCCAAAACAAACGACTGTGAGACAGAGAAAGAGTCTGGATGGCTCACCCGGCCCTGACTTCATCCCTTCTCGAACGCTCCATCGCCTAGGGTAGGTAGAAGTACCGTAGGGTATGTATGCCGCAACAGACGACTCTATGTGGTCTTCTCTGAATCATACCTCATCGACAGCGACAGCTTTCCCATCACAGCATCACAGCCACCGTAAAGAGAAGAACATAGTAGCACCAAGTCTTACCGGATACTGCTTGTAATCAAGTGATATTATTTGATAACACACCTCCTGGCACAAAAATTGCCGAGTCCATTTCGTCCAAAAACTTGTCTTAGGCAAAAGGCAATAAGGGGAGCACGCGCGACGGAAATGATGGCTTTTGCAAGACATCGCTGAGATCGGCGTATGTACATTCTCCATTGCAGGGGGAAATGACCTCCAAAAATCGCCGGGAGCGGTGTGTTATCTTACTTACCCTCTTGATTATAGTATACGGTAGTTGCACTCATTAACTCCACTGCAAAGAGGAGACAGAACAACAGCACTTGGTTGCACTAATTAGCTCTCGTTGGCCTCTCTCTATCACAACCCCAGCACATAAAAAAAAAATGCATGCCTATGGAGTGCCGCCCTCGTCTAGCCCGTCTCCGTCTGGTCTCAGCTATATTGTCCCCTGTATAGTGCCGGTATGCGCCAGCCAACAATACCGGCACTATAACGGCAACCGGCACTAATTACTCCGGACGCTAACACACTGGTTCATCCCATCTGTGCCAAGCGATTCCACAGGCACTATTCGTAACGGGGAACCGGCACTATAGAGGGACCACTACTGTACTGGTTGTAAACGCCCCCCCCACTCCATCGAAGGTACGCCGGTTCGCGCCACAACAATAACGCCCAGGCAGAACTAGCAAACCCCAAACTAGAAACTTCGAAAAAAAATGGCAGCATTTGGAGCAGTTGCATAGACGTTGGAACCGCCATTGATCCGTTGGAATGCTCAAGGAGGCATTGACACCGTCTCAGAGCCGTTGGATCCACCCTTAGAGCCGATGAAAGCATCGTGGAGCCATTGAAACCGTCGCAGAACCGCTCAATACGCCATAGGGCCGTTTGATTCGTCATAGAGCCGTTGGAACCGTCGTAGAGCGGTTGGTTGGAACCGCCATAGAGTCGTAATAACCGTTATAAAGCCGTTGAAATACAATACACCCTCCGTCCAAAAAGAGAAATAAATCCACCAGAGTTCTTCTTACAATCGCACCGCGTGACTGGTATATATGTAGTACCCGACAAGGAACAACTATGGCCGAGCACCTGACAAGCTTCCCTTTGCCCCATTCCACAGCAGCAGCAGCAGCAGCAGCAGCAGCAGCAGTAATGCTACGACGTACGTACTACCACCACGCCAGGTTTATTCCCGACCCAGAAAAGGCTTAACGTTGCACTAAACCACAGCAGCAGCAGCACACTAAGACTACCACTGCAGCTCCCACAACAGCAGCGGCACTACTACACTGCTACCACTGCTGTTACCATTTCCACTCCCCCCCCCCTTCCCTCCGCCCCTTACCCTCTGAAACCCATGCTCCCCTACTTGACGTGCGCCGGGTTAGGCCCGTAGAGCATACCTCATCTGCCTTGCTACGTACTGCAGTGCCCTCCCAAGGCAAAACGGCAAAATTGTGTCAGTACATCACACGAGTGCCAGTACAGCACAGCACGGCCAGTACAGCACAGCAGTACAATAGAGTACCAGTACAGCACGGCCAGTACAGCACGGCCAGTACAGTAGAGTACCAGTACAGCACAGTAGAGTACCAGTAGAGTACTCGTTCAGTACTTTGAGCACAGCGCCGTGAGATACTGGGGGCCGTTCAGAACTATGGACACTCTGAGGTGCTTCGGTACTAGACCTACTGGTACAGCTACAGCACTGGTGAGCTATTGGTACTGGCAAGGTACTGGTACTGGTGAGGCATTGAAAGTACCGGCGAGGCACTGGCCCTGGCGAGGTACTGGCACTGGCTACTGCACACTGGTAGTGGCGAGGTACTGGCACTGGCGAGATACTGGTACTGGCTAGAACTGGTATTGGCGAGATACTGGTACTGGCGAGATACTCTTACCGGTGAGACTCTCAAGCTTGCAGCATACCTGATACTGCTGTGACGACTTTTGAAAAACGGCCCGCCGCTCCACCGAAGACACAAAACTAGGCGTTGGCTAAACTCTAAACCCAAACCCAATCAAGAAGCATCGGGCCTTTAATTTCCATCACGCAACGGCACCCACGGATTCACCCACGGCTGTGTCCACGGCTGCGCTTGCTTGCCAGGCCCACCGCCACTGCCAGCCTCTCCCAGCTTCTCCCAGCCTCCCCTAGTCTCTCCCCAGCATCTCCCAGCCCGCAGCCCCCCCCAGAGCGGCGTCTTCCAGCATCTCCCAGCCCCCAGCCCTCCCCAGAGCGTCTTCCAGACTCTACCGGCCCCTAGCAGGCGCTCCCAGGCTTCTCGGTACCGAGGTTACAGCAGAAAGGCTAGCAGAAGCGGGTAGGGTCGCGTCTGTCGCCTTGGCTGGATGGATCAATCACCTCCGTGGCTTGCTCTTTCGGCCGGTGAGCCTGCGGAAGAGACCGCCGATCCCCCCGCCACCGCCTCTCTGGCATTACCAAAATCGCCGCCGAGATTGGCGCAAGGGAGGAAGGGACAGCGGCGGGGGGGGGGGGGGGGGGGGGGGGGGGGGGGTGGGGGTCATGAGGAAGAAGTGATAATGTTGTGTTAAAAAAGTACAACGGAGAAAGGAGCAACCACATAGAAAATTAGTAGAAAATTACGCATAAAAAATCACGCCAATAGTTAAAGTTCACCGTTTTCTATGCATTATCCAATATTTTAGTCCAATGACGGAGAATTAGTCACCCCCCCCCCCCCCCAGGACTAGGACACCCCCTCATACCCCTTACACCGTCTCTATGTTATCGTGAAAACCACGCCGACATTGGCGAGACCGAGGGAGGGAGGGAGGGAGGGTGAGGAGTAACGGGGGACAGGAGGGGAGAAAACACAAAATAAAAAATAAAAAATAGACCGACCATTTCATAAGTCAATACAGTAAAAATCCCCGATTTTCCATTCTATATCCAATACTAGGATACTAGTGTAATTCTGTGGAACAGATGCTATACATACACCTCATATTTTTCCGTTTTTCGAGTTGAGTTCCACGGGCAACATCACAAAGCAACGATTATATTGCGCTGCCAGAGGCCACACCATCCACCACCAGCCGTGGAGGCTGTAAATTTCTGCTCTGACCTGTTTCTTCCCCTGGGGACTCGGAGGGTTCTGCCGCCGCACGAAACCGCCGTAACCGTCGGGGACGAACGCCTCGCCGCCCTCCATGTAACCCCCCTGCCCCTGCTGGTCCTGCCCAACCCCACCGGGCCCTTGCGGCGGCGCCACCTGGTCCGGCCGGTAGCCTTTCTCCCCCGGGTAGTAGCCTCGGCTATCGGGAATCTTGAGAAGGAGGGGCGATCGACAGTAATACCGGGGGAGTTGGGGGTGTGTTGGGGATTGCAAGTAGCTATTCGCAAGGCTAGGGTAGGGTCTAGAGGGGTGGAGCGTAGTGATGGATATCCAACGAGCATCGATACGATATCTAACGGTATTTCAGTTTGACACACCAGGGTATACGGTATCGAGAGAGGAGCACCACGCCCGCACCAAGTGCATACAAAGGGGGGGAAACCCCCCCCCTCGATTATCCCGCCCCCCCTCGATATAATCCGACGTCTCGATAAACGAGAATCGAGGTCGTTACTGTATACGAAGCAATACCCGTATCGGAAAATAATTGAGTGCAGTACCAGGAATACGGTATCGGACGAGAATCGACCAGTATACGATATCGATAAACGAACAACTCATCGGTATGATAGGAGTTACATGTTCGATTTGCCAGCAGGGGCAACTTCTTAAAAAGCTTCCTGCGGAAGTGTCAAGCCATACTGGTGCTTCCGTCACCAAGGTCATCACCACGCCGACACTAACACCACCACCACCACCACCACCATCCTACCCATGATCATCGTCAGTAGCACCATCACCACCGTCAAAAGCATCAGCCGTATTACGGACTTGCAACAAAAGCATCAGCTGTCATCATCAAGACATTATCATCATCATCATCATCATCATCATCATCGACGTCACATTCAGCGTCACCAACACTCCCGGTCACCACTGCCACCAGTATCACCATGGCCATCTTCATCCTCATCATCACCACCATCATCACCATGGCCATCTCATCCTCATATCAAATAGTCTTGGATATCGTATCGTGAGTTTCGATATATCGGTATATCGACCTTTCGATTGTGGTTTGCCCTCCATCCCCTGGCATTCCCATGTTTCTTTTTATCTTTTTATGCTGACACTGAACGAAAAAGCTTACAAGTATTAAATACGAAAACCGCATCGATTGGATTTTTCGTTATCGGGTCTCGTTCGACACCCAACACAACTACGGGGGACCACAGCAAACAAGACCAAATATTGTTATTAATGGTACACATATCTAAATATATAGCTTTTTTGTGAGTGCCGTAAGTCCCTCATAATAGTATCCATAAAACCGACTCCACCACGTACATCACCACCATCCGCTGACACCACCACCAACCCCATCGCAGCCATCACAAACAACCCCACCGCCACAACCACGACCCCCTACAAACCCCCTCCCCCCCCACTTAAGTCTCGAAATGTGTATATGACTACTACGATATAAGCAACGAATGAGTACGCCCCCCCGCCCCCCCGCCCGTTCCCAAGCCCGTGCCCCCGCCCCCCCCCTCCCCTTCTCACCGGTTGCCCCTTGAAGGAACGCCATACCCCCCGTACTGCTGCTGCTGCCCCCGCCCCCCCTCCTGCCCCCCCGCGCCATAAGAACCATCGCCAGCATACCCCTCACGGCCTACCCCCGCTCCCACCCCAGCCCCCACCCCATCCCCGGCATACTCCGGCCAGTACTCCGGGGGCGAACCGTAAGCCGCCTGCCCTGCAGGCCCAGCGGCGGCGGCGCTACCACCAGGGGACACGTCATCGTATCCCCGGGGGGCCCACGCCGCCCTCTGCGCGTCGGTCGGCGGGGCCCCCTGACCCCCCACAGAGGCAACGCCGCGCATGGCAGGAACTCCAGGAGAGGAGGAGGAGGAAGAGGAAGAAGCGGAAGAAGGGACAGGGGTACGAGAGGCACCAGGAGACGCCGGGACCCGGGCTGTGTTGCCGTTGTTAAGACCAGGTCCTGACGAAGACGAGGAGGAGGAGGGCGGGTACTGGTCGAAGGAGGAGGAGGAGGAGGAGCCTTGTGGCGATGCTCCGCCCCGGGTGAGGGCGGGCGGGGGGGGTTGCCGTTGGATGTTCTGGGCCTCTGCTCTTGCGCCGGGTGCGCTGTTTTCGGTGTCGAAGAGGGTTGTGGCATTGGGAGGGGAGGGTGGGGGGGGGTGAGGGTTGGGGGGGGGAATGAGGATGAGGGGGAAGGGGTGAGGGGGGGGGGTGGGGGTGGGAGTGGGGGTGGTAAAAAACTACACACATACATGTTGCTGCCTAACAGCTACATACGTACGAGAAATATTCATAATAACGGTGCTTATATTTCTGGACACAGTGGTACGTCACAAGAAGTTCAAGTTACGCTCCGCCTCATCGTGGCAGATCAAGCCTGCATAAAGGCGCGCCAAGGCTTATTATACATAAAAAACCTGTCTGGTACATTGAAGCTACCAGGGTAAAAAAACTTAGCTAAAATAGACGACTCCGTCCGTAAATATAAGTGTAAGGTTCGTTTGGTTGTTAATGTGAGCACCAACTGCTCCTCAACCTGCCTCTGCCCAAGCAGGCGACAAAAACGCAAACATGAAACAGCAAAACAAACTGCTACGTATTCATAACCTATCGATTTACAGAACACTACATTAAACCTGCATAACAGCAATAATATCATGCAAAAACCTGCATAAATCTACCAGACACTACAGTTATCATGCAGTCTGCAAAGCTGAGTACCGACCTATCGGGAGAACTCACAGCTGCCGTGTATTTTTTTGTTTTTTATATGCAACAGCTACAGAATAGTTACACCAAATGTACACGAAAGGTACACGAAAGGTACACGAAAGGTACAACAAAAGGTATACAAAAGGTACACCAAAGCGACACGAAAAACCCCCACAAAAATAGCTACAAAAAATTACTGTTGTTTTAGACAAAATATGAAAAGCTCGCGGCACAAACTAAAAAAAGGCTCACTTCCTGCCTCCGCCGAAGCCGGTAGCGATAACGGTAACCGCCATGCTGTCCCCCATGCTTTCGTCCACCAGAGCACCGAAGATGATGTTCGCGTTAGGGTCGACGTTAGCGTAGATCACCTCCGCCGCCGCGTTGATCTGCCCAAGGGGTACGTAACCAGAGCAAGCAGAACTTGTGGTGGGTGTTTTGTAAGTCTCCTGAAAAAAACGAAAAAATATTCGTATTGCCTCTGCTATTTTCTCTTCTTTATCTTGTATTGGGAGTTACTACTTAGGATGACAAATTACCTTAGTCTACGGCAGGATGGCCACGGCTCAAGTGACTTTGAACTTGGTGATATGCCCCTCGAGAGTACACAAAAAAAGAAGAAGACAAAACGACCTCCTACACTCCTTGTCAAGGTTAGAATGAGAAACAAATCAGAATGGCGAGATTTCTGAACGAATGTAAAGAACTACATTTTTTTACGAACTCTGTTTAGTATACTGTAGTTGGTCTTAGTATCCCCCCCCTTCTGTTGGTGAAAACCTAACGTGCTCCGTCCTGGCATTGTAGGCATGCGAGGGTCTATGGGCATACGACCACGGCCGTGCACGACATGAGCACCCCCCCCCCCCCTGTCTGGGACTAGAAACGACAAAATGGCGTGTCATTTTTTTATTCTTCCGAATACCCCCGCCCACTCTTCCCCCGTCCATCTCCCTCTCCCCCCCCCCATCCCATGCCTCCTGCGCACCTCCTGAAGGCTCATGTCCTTGCCACCTAAGACGTTAAAGACGATGCCTTGAGCCCCGGTGATGGGCACGTCTAGCAGCGCCGAGCTGATGGCCGACTGCGCGCTCTCCTCGGCACGGTTCTTGCCGCTCCCTCTCCCTATCCCCATCATCGCCGTTCCCGCGCCGCCCATAACAGACCTAATGCAGTAACGTAGCGGTAACACAGCAGTAACACAGCAGTAACACAGCGGTAACACAGCGTTAACACAGCGGCAACACAGCAGTAACACAGCGGTACCACAGCGTTAACACAGCGTTAACACAGCGTTAACACAGCAGTAACACAGCGGTACCACAGCGGTAACACAGCGGTAGCACAGCGGTAACACAGCAGCAACACAGCGGTAACACAGCAGCAACACAGCAGTAGCACAGACGGACAGATGACAATCTAGATCATTTACTGTACGAGGTAATACATGGAAGCACCTATGCATTGGCAGATTACCATCTAGATAATCTATCGTAGTGCATACTGAGAAGCATATCTACATCGACAGTAGTAGATAATCTATCGTAGTACATACTTGGAAGCATATAGAGGTCGGACACGTCACGATTTAGATAACAGCAGTGCATTTACCGCTATGATATGTTTTTGCCGCCCCCTGTTCCTGTCCCCATCATCGAAGACTTAAGACAGATCACGCTCTAGATAATCTATAAGGTCGATACTTTCAAGAAGACATATATCGGACAGATGACGATCAAGAGACAGTAGATCATGTAGTAGGTCATACTTCCAAGTATACATACATCTAGATCGTCCAAATCATGGCATGTATCGCTATGCTGTGATATGTTGGCCTCCATCACAGACATACGTACGTCAGAGTCGATTTTTGTACATCTGGGACAGACCACGACGTCCTTGAGTATTAATAGATCGTTTATTTCTATTTACAGCAGTACGTCAGGTCACCATGTACATCTACTTTATCATATACTTGATGTTTTGAGATGTTGCTCCCAAAAACAACACGAATGTACGACAGAACCAATCACACCGATTAAGAGTATCGACCGTACCGAAAACAAGGACATCAAAATCATATCATATCGTACGCACGACGGCATCAAACATAAAACATCGCGCGCCAAACTTTGCGGCGGCCGACGAGAGATACACATACACAGAAATATTACGAGGGAATACGTACAGCACACTAATCAGAACCAAATATGGTAGGTAAACATATAGGGATACTATTAATAGTATGTTTTGTTGGGGCCATCTTGGGTTCTGAATGGGTTATGTTTATTATGATACGGCCCCTCGTATTATCAATAGTAGTGCCGCCCAAAGCAACATTCACATCAGGAGCTTATCCTCGCGCACCTGACGTCTGCGAAGTCGACGTTGATCAGGCCTGGCTTGACGATGATGTCCGAGATACCCACGACGCCCTTCGGACAAGAGCGGTAACCACCCCAGAGGCAGCGACACCACCAGTCACAGCGCCAATAATCGCCGCCAGCAAAGCACGGGAGGTGAGGGGAGGTGAGAGGGGGGTAAGACAAGCGAAACGAGCTGACGATCACTGGCTAACCAACTATATAATCAACCAGCCAACCAACTAATCAACTAACCAACCAACTAGTCAACCAACCAACCAATTCATCAACCAACCAACTAATCAACTAACCAACTAATCAACCAGCCAACCAACTAATCAACCAACTAACCAACTGACCAACTAATCAACCAACCAACCAACCAACTAATCAACTAACCAACTAATCAACCAGCCAACCAACTAATCAACCAACTAACCAACTAATCAACCAACCAGCCAACTAATCAATCAACCAACCAACCAACTAAACGCCGTCCGGTACAAGGGATCCCGTACTTTGGGGACACCCTACACCCTAACCCCAACCGTAACCTATATACCTGGTATCATAGCTGTCATGAGGGCCTTCAATTCATTCGCCATTTAACACTGCCACGCGACTTTTTGTCAGCAGGGCAGAGTTCGCACGACAAGACAAGGCAGGCCGTGGGGGTCTCTCTCCCTTTCTCTCTCTCTCTTTCTCTCTCTCCCTCTCCCCCTCTCTCTCCAGCAAAACCGTTACGGTCGCCAAACGTATCATGAACACACAACACGTTTCTCGCCGCAACAACAACTACAACAGCAAGTCACATCGAAAAATCCAGCGCTACTTACGTACGCAAAATGACACAGCGGAGACAACACTAAAACACGGCATTCGTGACATTCAACGTCATCAAACAATTTCACACGACTCCGCAACAGCACGTAACATTTTCGTATACAGCATTTCAGCAACAACATTTTTTTTTTTTTTTTCAGTTATGAATGGGTTAGACTAAGCCCTTAAGAACTGGTCCCACGAATTTGGGGAAAAAATACTTGGAAATAGTGTGGGGTAAGTTTTTCAGTTCTGAAAAAGGGTCAAGAAGCCTGCGATCTTCGACTGAGTCGAATATATATATTATATATATACCAAGTATATATTTTGTTGGGTTTATACCAAGTACCCACTGGATTACTTAAGCCACGTGACCATTAATACCAAGTACTGCTACCCACCTGTCGGAGGACGTCGTCCGCCACCTTGAAGGCGTGTTCCACAGGGGTGTCCGCGGGGATGATTTTCAGGAGCTGGTCGTTGTTGACAACGATCAAAGTGTCCACCGCCTTCTCCAGCTCCGCAATGGCCTGTCACAACGACCACAACGACCACAACGTCCAGCGGTTTAATAGCAATTTCGCGCGGTTATCCGTGTCATGCATGGCCGTAGTCGTATGGCCATAAACCCTCGCAGCCCTGCAATACCGGGACGGAACACGTCGAGTTTTCACTGACCAGGGGGGCTGTACTTCATTCTCATGCATGGCTGTAGTCGTATGACCATAGACCCTCGCATCCCTACAATGCCGGGACGGAGCATGTCGGGTTTCCACCGACCAGGCAGACATTGCTAGCACCAAGCGCGGGGGGATTGAAGTGTGATACCACTCTGGCTGGAAATGTAGGAACCGTTTGGTCTTCATGTTTGTGTTTTAACGATACTTCTATTTCCGTCCATCGAGAGTGGTGTTATGAATGAAGCGCGAAAACGGTGGAAGGGGTATATAGACCACTAATGGGCATCAATTAGACGGCCGAACAGAAGCAACACCAGGAGCAACAAAGCCATTTTACCACAAAGGGTAAATCCATACGACGCACTTCAACATCGGCAGCCACAGCAACAGCAACAGCCGCTACAACAACTAACCGCCAACAACCGCCAAAAATTACAAAAACAACAACCACTAAAACACCAGCAACACCTCACCCCCCATCACCCTCCCCACCACCACCACGGGCCCCCCCCCCCCCCCTCTCCCCTCCCCGCCCCCCCCCTCCCCCCCCCCCCCCCCACGGCCCCCGCCACCCCCCACCTCCCCCCTCCCTCCCCCGCCACCACGATCACCTGATTAGCCTGCGCCATCCTTCTCCTCCCCTCGAAGCTGAACGGCTTGGTCACTACGCCCACCGTCAAAGCTCCAGCCTCCTTCGCCACCTCGGCCACCACCGGTGCTGCTCCCGACCCTGACAGACACCAGTGGCCGACAGCAATGGGGTTGCTCGTCGGGCTGAGGGTACAATGTTTACGTAAGCCGTGTCTGGGTAAACATAAGGCGCCACCCTTATAAGGCAAGCACGCGTCCGGTGCTGCTTCCACCCCTGACTGACCGGCACGGGCCATCAAAACGCGGAAGCTGTTTGCCCGCGATGTACTGAGGAGCACGCCAACTTTCTGTTGCACGATAAGAAACATGCCTCCCAATGTATAGCGCTCTCCCTGGGCGCCACGCAGCGTTCTACTAACTGTATTTTTTTCTTACGATATAGCTCTAGCTTTACCTCTATCTCCTAGGTCTATATCTGCATCTAAATTCATACATCTGGCTTTGCTACGTATTCATGTATTTTCTAAGATAGATATATTAACAGTAGCTTCGGCTCTAGCGTTAGTTTTAGCTCTGCCTGTATGTAGCTCTAGCATTGGCGACAACTTTAGCGATATAACTCTGTTGAGATATCACCTGTCTAACTCTGTTGAGATATCGCCTATCTAACTCTGTTGAGATATCGCCTGTCTAACTCTGTTGATATATCGCCTGTCCCCACCTTTTCTAGCTGTACCTCCAGCACTAGCTCCACCTCTAGCTAGAACTCCAACGTCCAGCTCTACATCTATGATAAATCTAGATCCAGATCTAGCTCCTGCTCTAGGACAAATCCATTAACGACATTTTTTTCCCGCAAAGGTTGAACACGCCAATCGGTATCGGTTAACCAGCAAGCGCAGTCCCGGTCGGCCCACCAACCCAACTACCACCCACCCACTTACTCTACCACCTACCCACCTACCCATCTACCCCCACCCACCCACCCACCCACCCACCCACTCACCTACCCACCTACACCCACCCACCCACCTGTTCCGCCCCCCATCCCCGCCGTGACAAAAACGAGGTCCGTTCCTGCGGCGATGTCGGCGATCTGCTGCCGGCTCTCGTCGGCCGCACGCCTCCCAATGTCCGGAACTCCCCCCGCGCCTAGCCCCCTGGTAATGGTGTTGCCGATGGTCATGGTGCGGGCGCCGTAGACACGGCCTAGAGCCTGCACGTCGGTGTTGAGCGACCAAAAGTCCACCCCCTCTATCTCGGACTCCATCATTCGCTTCACCGCGTTGCTGCCCCCGCCTCCCACTCCGATCACCTGCAACATATTGTATTTCGTGCCGGTAAAGAAAATAGGCCATACAACTACTGTAAGCAAAAACACACACAAAACAAGAACTAATATTAATAGTAGAAATCTGTAAAAAATCGACAAAAGTAAACAACAAATGGTCGTACGTAGTCACAAAATATTAAAGCTAGGCTCGGAGTTGCATATTTATGCTTCCACATGGATTGATACGATACGTGTTGATCGACCAGAAGTCTACCCGTTCGCTTTACCGCGTTGCTGCCACCGCTGAACAGGCAGTGGATCACCATTTTGTCTGTCTGTGCACGGTTGTATGGCGATATGCCGTTTATTTTTCCGGTCCGCTGGGGGTATAGGGAGGTGTTGGTCAGGCATTTTTTTTCGGATGCCCTTGACAACCCTGACTCCAATATACGAATTTGCCGTTTTGTACGTAAAGTAACACAGGACACCTAATAATAAATAGGCAATCTGGTCCAGGCTGGATTTCTTATTTGAGATAGCGTGCTTTCTACACTAATTTCAAGATAACGACTCCCGGATTTCTTAATTCCCTATAAATATCAGCCTGGCTTTCTCAATATCCTGTTTCTTATGGAGGTATCCTGTACTGCTGTACTCGTACGTATATATTTTCAATCACAACTCTCAAATATCAAAAACAGCAGTACGTATCATACGTACAGCAGTACCAGTACTCGTATATAGATAGGCAGGTAGGCAGATCGGAGGTCCCTTGCCAGCGTTGGTACTGGTTACTGGGCAAAAATGGTGGGCAAGGGGCAGCAACTTGAGGTCCCTTGTATACCGTGTTCCCTCCCTTAAAAAGGGGCTGCTTACGTACGTACGTACTGTCTATACGAATATGATACCGGTACCGCTTTGTATTGTACCATGGCGATACATACGGCGATGGGCGCGAAAATACGAAGCATGTCTTACGTGCATAGCCAAGCTCGTACGCCAAGCTCTCGCGAGTGACCGGGTGCGTATGCAGCCCCCGCATGCTTCCGCATCTAGCTGACGCTGCAGCTGCTACTGAGCGAGTCCTCCAGGCAATGGGGGCTGTCACAGCAGTCAGTCAACACTCACTGCTGCTGCTGCTGTTGCTGCTGCTGTTGTTGCTGCTGTTGTGCTGCTGTGCATGCAGAGTCGAACTTTAAAATTGCACTCTCAAGATTTGAGATTGCGACATGAGGTGCTCTCCTGTTCGACAATATAGATTGCTTTACACACTTGAAGGGGGTATCAATACGTACTCTATATTTCCGAACAGAGTCGCACTTGGTATGCAACAATACGAACACCAAAGATGTTACGCAAAACACACGACCCACCTTGATGTTACAAGGGCTTTGCCCGCCCTCGGGGTGGATCTGCATCACCGTACTCCCCGCGCGTCCTCCTCGCAGCTTATCCCAGGGACGCGAGCGAGTTGTGGCTAGCGGCGATCTGATGCAGAACGAAGTGCTCGGAGCGAGCCCCTGAGCCGCCATGACAGCCCAAAGAACGCCAACGGCGCGCGAAGGCGAGCAGTAGCGCGGCAACATAGACGATAGCCCCATGGTGGCCGAGCCCTTGCTTCGGGTTTGCATGTAATACCGTGGTTCTACTGGGAGGCAAGCAGTGCTGTAGGTTGAAAGGAGATCCCACGGGCAACTTTGGCTTGCAGCGCAGCCTCGGGAAGGCCTCTCGTCGCTCGCGCTGCGGCGCAAGATGCAAAAAAATGTCGAAACTATTTGTTTCGAAGTCTTGGTAAGGCGTTCTTCAGAAGGGGTCAACAATCTCAAAATATCGGCGAAAAAATCCAACGTCGCCCCGTCCGTGCGCAGCACCTCATTGTAATGCTTTGCAGGTCTGGGGGGGTACACCTGGCAGGTCGAAGCAGTTGCGTGTTCATCCCAAGATGTTATATTCTGTTGATTTAGAGGAGCGTGTTCGGAGTTCGGAGTATGCACCAACAAAAAAAACGCAACGGAAAAAAAAAAAGAGTGTGCCTTGTGTGTGCTTTTGTTTCATTTATCTGCTTGGTCATGTCATTCATGTTCATGAATGGGTGTATCATCGCCACAAGCGCAACATGGTGAAAATGCAACGTAAGATACGCTCATACCGGCACCATTTACGTATAGATACGATATGCTGAAACGCAAGTGTTCAAGTGTTAAGAGACTTGGCGATGGCGAGGACCACGCGTGTTCCGGGTGTCAGTCCGATTAACGCACACCCCACCCAAACGAAAAGGTCTTCTTGACAAGATATGAGCGCACGCATCTCTCGTCATTCGTGGCCGTATCGTCGATCACGAGCGCAATGGGCTGGGCATACGAGTACGAGGTGAGAGATCCACATTTACTCTGTTGTGCGGGCACCATGCGACAAGTTGATGGAGCATACGTGTCATTCGTGAGATACTATATGCGTGGGTCGGTCCGATCACCACACGCCGCACGCGCAACCAAGCGCAACTACGTACAAAGGACCTTGCGCAAACATTATACGGTTCCTTGTATCATGTCAGCGAGAAAACGACCGAACCTTCTCTCGTGTGAGACTCCTGCTGCTGCTCCTGCTGCTCAACACCAGCCTCCTCGATAATATGTACGTAGCTAGCTAGTGATATGTTGCTGCGGATGCCGTTCGAGCACGATGTCGTGAGTCTTGCATATCAACCGAGACCCGCGCACGAAGCAAATATCTGCCCTCCATTATTCGTATGGCCCTTACGCCATATATATACTGAAAAAAGTGTCCCACCCTACTTTCAAGTAGTCCCCCACCCCCAAAAGGGTTGCAGCTCGGAAGGGATTCATTTTTTCCCATTCGCCGGCTTGCCCTACAGGCAGGATACAACCCACGGGCTCTGTGTCCAGTCGGCACTTCCACCACTCATGCCCAACTCTAAAACCTAACTGTGCGCATCACATGGACATCATTCAGTGAAGGGCGTCTATATGAGATAGGCAGGAAGATAAGAAAATCGGGGGCGGTTACGAACCGAAGTTACTGCTGTAGTGCAGAATGCCCCTTTTTCCGACGCAAGAACGAGATCAATCTGGTCTGGACCAGCAGCAACTGTTAAACTTCCGTTTCTTACTACAGTACGTAGTTGTCCTGTACTGCTGTGTTCGAATGCGACTATTCAGCATTGACGGTTACGTGTACATAGTTTCGGGTGATCGGCATATTCTTGGGTATTTGACTCTTGACTTCCGTGTTCGTACGTGTTGAATATGCTACACATGGGGACAGTCCGTTCTGTCTCTCGTCTTTGCCAGACCAATAATCAAACCTGAACCTTGAGTACGTAGGAAACTTGACTATTCTCAAGGATTATGCTGCGCATTATCCGGTGGATAATAACAACAATACATTCCGTTCCTGTAGGCATACTCTATGTACCAGGTATGAGGTAAGAGTTTACTCTTGGGTTTCTCTCTCGCGTAAAAAAAACTACTACAGTATTGGATACAAGATTTAAAAAAAACACCCGCTCGCACAGTCTACACCAGTACATGTCAACCTCCCGGCGACCCCGGGTAGTGCCCTGAAGAAAAGTCCACTCGCGTTTTACTCGGCGACTCTGGCATCTTCCCCGGAGTTGGCGCTCGTTCCCCACCCTGCCCTACACGCGTCGACTTGTCTACAGCACGCTCCGCCGACTCTACCCCGCCCGCGGCCACCTCCTGCACTTGGGCGGCAACAGCCCCACCACTACCAGGAACGGCCTTCTTTTCCTTTCTTTGGGCGGAAGCAAGGTCTTCGGTTGCGGAGTGCAGCCCCCTCTGCATCGTCGACGAGACTCGCGCGGACAGCGCTTGCGCCTCGAGGGAGAGCACCTCGCTCTCCCCTGCGACGGCCTTGCGGGTGCTTGCCGCGGCATCGGCGGCGCAGCTTGTCGCTGAGCGCTCGGCGTCTACGAACTGCTGGGCGACGCGCTTGGCCTCCGCGAGGACGAAGCCGAGCGCTTTCTCGGCGAGTGTGTCTGCCTCCGAGCGGGCTTCGATTTCGGCTACGAGCGACTCTGATAGACGTTGCACCGCTCTCCGCGCCCTGTGAACGAAGGGAGGGTTTTGTTTGAGGGGTGCTGATGGTTAAGTTAACCCCCTTCAGGCATGCCTTGTTTAGACTGCACTCCGGTTGTGGGGACAAAACACTTGGAGTTAGAGTCATATTTTGGTTTGTGGGTACAGTAGTGCGGTAGTAAAAGGGTTTCCACACAACATTGGAGGCGCGATAGCAGCGGGCGGCCGCGCCTGCATATACATTCAACTCCTTTAGGCATGCGGCCTATTTATACTGCTCTCGCGTTGTGGGGACAACACACTTGGAATTAGAGTAAGCTTTTGGCTTATATACAGCAGTGCACTACGTATTAATCGCAAAAGGGCTAAATATTGTATGTGCTGTATGTGATGTATGGTTCCTGGCCAGTGGCAAAATGGTTAAGCCGTCTAGACACCTTTAGGCGCCTTGAGGCACCTTTAGGCCTTCACGTGGGACTGCACCTCTGTTGTGGGGACAAACACTTGTAATTATAACCAGATATAGGTTTATGTATGAGAACATTGCAGTAGTAAAAGGGTTACAAGGGATGGCCTACCAGCCTACCTCAGTGATCGGTGACTGAGTAGACCCTAACCCTATTAGTAGGACGGGAGGGAAGCGGTGCGGGGCTCACATACTCATTTCGGTTCGTTCCCGCTTGTATTGGTTCGATCAGGCACCTCTAGAGAGACGGCTGGCTGGGGTGGTCGGGGTTCCTCTGGAGACGGCGCCTAGTATGAGCTTAGACTGTGCTACTCTGTCTCAGGTAAAAGCTTGTGGGCCTTGGGGCGGCGGCAAACACATTCGAGAAAACCGTCGCATCCCCCGTGGGTGTACGGTGTTCCTTCGAACTAAGCAGCGCCGACTACGCCCGAAAACTAACCCCATACCACACAAAGTCTGTACGCAATATTAAGTTACAAGCAGCTATCTGTTTTTGGGCCACTCGACGACCGCTGAGTCCACCAAATCACGCCCTAAACCACAATCAACATACAACACCAGTGGATGCGGCGCCTCTCACCTGCGCTCCTCAGCTTCTGCCTCCCGGTCATGCAGCCCCTCGTCCGTGGCCGCCTTCTGCTGGGCCCACCAACCACCAACCGCCTCCCGGCACGCCGAAACCCTGGCCGTGGCATCCTCACGCTCGATTTCCGCTGTTTCTTCGGCCGCTGCCGCCGCTGCCGCTCCGTCATCGTCGACCTCGCCCGCCCCTGCACCCGCCTCCACGACACACCTCCTTACCGCCTCCTGCGTGTGGAGAACCGCTGTTGCAGCCGCCGTGGCCGTGTTTCGAGCCTCCACTGCGGCCGGTCCTTCGCCGGCACTTTCCAGGAACTCCTTGACGGCTAGCTCTGCCGCTCGCTGGCTCTTCGCGAGGACTGCGGCCCGAGTAACCGAGAGGGTTGGGCCTAACGGGCCCGAGCTTTCCCTTTCTGCTTCAGATGAGGCGCGACTTTGCTCCTGCAGCGCTCTCCGCGAATCTCGGAGATCCCTCCACCTGTGGTGTTGAGATAAACGCATCATTTTTTCGCAGGGGCGTCTTGAAAGTTCTGGACTGTTGGGGTTAGCCCTGTCGGGTGCAAGTGGGGCAAGCGACCATGCTAGTAGTGTCCCGAGGGTACGCGTGCCCGATCGGGTTTTTTTTCATGGTGTCGGTGGTATGAAACGAACGCAACCACCGTATACTTTAATCAATATATAATAAAATATCACACACCCTGAAACGAGTTTCAGAACCGTTTTTTTCTCCAAAATACGCCTTAGAGGGACCATGGCTTAGAGGGTTTACATGGACCCGTCGCTCGGCGCTTTCACTGTCCGCGTTGTCGACAATAGCAGCTTAAGGTATGAGACTTAGGACATTAATTCCTCCGAGGGAGTGTGGTATCAAAGCATATAACTTGATTACAGTGTACGGTATGCTATCGTATCCCACGCGAGATGTTGTACGTCTGGCCGAAAACAGAGCAATTTGCTCTCAGCTCTGCTGCCAATAGGCACGATCTCGACCTTTGTTAACGGCGCGTATGTCGTTAAGTTAGCGTCCTCTCTCCGGACACCCTTTAATATGGCAGACTGCTCCCGTCAGCAGCGCGAGCCGTACAGGTCGACCGCACCAAGGCGGATGCGAAGAAGGGGCCTGCTGAATACAGCACACCCACGAACTACGAGTACGAGTAACATTTCGAGACGCGGGACCAACCAAATAACAGCGAAAACCCGCAGAGCGTGCGTATGCCCCCAACCCTCTCGAGTCTTCCGAGCTACCGTGCACGGCATGAACAGCCTACTGTTCACATACCTACCGGCGTAGGCTGCTTACTCGTTTGCATTACGCTGCGGGTTTTTTCGATGCCCCCGAACCCCGGCCGTCCCAAGCCTTACCAGCCGATGAACGGCAAACTGCACGTAACTTTGCAAACGCTCGAGATCAAACTTGATTTTTGGGTTAATACTAGATGTACAATACCAGGTACCGGTGACTACCGGTACTCAACTCCGTGGGTAGGTACCCCCGGTGAGCGGGATATTTTTCTCCTCCCGGGGCCCCGTATAACAATGCCTTCATATGATAAATGTGTGGAAACCCCAGGAGTACACGCTGCATACCGCAGACAGACATATCACTGGCAGAGAGAGACCGCTTTTCTCGAAAGAACGCCTCCATTGCTCAGTCACAGACCTTCGCCTTCGCCGCGGGATTTCCTCTCCCCACGACTTGGACACCGAGTGGAGATGTCGAACAACCGCCGACCGCTCTTGCGTGGCCGTCGCCGCCGCGGTTTTCAGCACCATGGACAGGCGTTTCTCGATTCGCGCGGGAAGTTCCGTACAGCGCTGGCAGAGCTCGACGCACTCCTCCTGCATGTCGCTGGTGGCGACACCTAGCCAGGCAAGGACTTCTCGACAGTGACCGATCCTACGGTGTCGGATTTGCACGAGATCCGCGAAGTCAGCCTGGTCGGACGTGGGCGACGTCACTCCCACACGAGAGGCTTGAAGTTTGCTGCACGTTGTGTGGAGTTATAGATGAGGGGGAGGCCGGCATTGATGCGGTAGGGGGGGGTCGGCAAGGATTAACCCCTATTTCTTACCTCTGTCTCTACATATAAGAAACGTTTGGATCCAATAAAAATATATAAACGGTACATATATTTATGGACGAAGTGGTATTTAGCAACGGTGCTGGAGGTTAGCGATAATAAAAGACGCACGTGACGATACCCAGTAAGTCGCCGAGCTCGGGACAAATGCCTCCGTGAGGGAAGCGTTGAGGAAAGCGTTTTCTTATTTTCTGCGAAAATAGTGATATCCGTGACGCTTCTAGTGCGTTCTCATCCGCAAAACAGCACTCACTATCTCGATGCCGACTGTCGTTCCTCGAGCTCAGTCATGACGGTGTCGAGTCTTTTCTCGGTTTCGAGGAGATCTTCCTGAATAATATAAATCATATTTGACGGGCGGAAACGTGTACATGAGATGAAGAATGTTGCAGTGAATATGGATGCGGTACTTGTTGCGTTTCACGGTCAGCGGAGATACGGGTGGACGTACTTGACCTTGACTCCACCCGCCCTTCAATGCAACCCTTCGGCGGCAATCAGCCAGCCCGTCTAGCCTCATTGGTCGGCAAGCCACAGCATTGGTGCCTTCGGGCACGTAGTCTGCTTACCTCTATTCCCACTCCTCCATCTTGTCATACCGTCTCCTCGAAAACAACAATTCATAAAATAATAATTCCATGCCCCTATACACACACCACAATCACTGAGCTATATTAGCAGTCAGCGCTGGTTGTTAGCTCATCTATCGGGGTACGTACCTACTTACATATATATGTTCAATCTGGGAGTCGACCCCCCCACGGCTCTTCTGAGGGTTCTCCCCGTCAGAGCACCTACTGATTGTGCAGGCACCGACCAAGTCTAGACGCATGCTACGATAGAGGTGCACGATGCTTTTTTTGAGCTCCCAACTTGAGGAGCCCCATACGTCACCGAAATATGGGTTCTGGAGGGAAAAAAAAGTGATCCCCGATGAACAACTCCATGACCTGAGTCTTGTATGAAAAATAGAATGAAAGTCTGACGGTTTTGGGGTAAGGGCCCGAATTAACGAGTATAAAAAAAAATCAATTTGGAAAAAATAAAATTCAAATTCGCTTTTCATTGGCCAACACACGCACCAGCACCAAATATTATGCCCCAAGATCCTAATCTTTGGTGCTGGTGTGTGTGTTGACCAATGAAAAGCGGATTAAATTTTTTTTTTTCCAAATTGATTTTTTTTGTTCTTCGTTAAAACGGGCCCTAAGGAGCGCGATCACTGGGAAAACGTTTAAGCCAAAAAGTGTCACTGGGACTACCTCCATCGTAGCACGCGTCTCTAGCGGTAACGTCTTGCCTTGCATTTGCGTGCTTCGTCTTCCCACACTGTCATCACATCCTCGGCGAGTTTGGACGCCCCCTCGAGGAGTAATTTCGCTCTGTCCTGTCCCCGTGCGGCCTGTACCAGCGATCCACAGATGCATGCTTAGTCTTGTCCCTCGGTTGGTTCACGGGTGCTCGTGAAACATTAGGCGGTGCAGCAATCGTTGTCGAACACACGCTTTTTCGATCGTCCGACGTGTAATATACTTACATTTAAACCCCTTTCCGCACTTTTAAGTCTACGCCTCAAGTCGAGTGTTGCGCGGAGTCGTGCTAGGCGCTGACACCCCTTCGGTCCGATAAAAACAGTCGCCGAAGACAGTATGTTTCTTAATCCGCGCGTTTCTTTTGCAGTTCATTGACGTAGGGCGTACTCAAAAACACTACCAGGCACGCCAATTGTCAGCCTAGCCCGGGCATATGTGACCTCGACTGACCTCAACCTGTACAGTAGCTCTAGAGTCTAACCCGATGACTGTGATAGGGACGCACTTGCCCCGCGAAACGCTAGCACTGGGCTGAGCGAAGCTTCTACACGCCGGGCAGATCATGAATTTCCATGTGATAATCTAGATTGTTCAAGGCAGATAGATTCCTGATCTGTATGATCTGTATGATCTGTATGATCTAGCTCATGTTGCTGGGTGGGAGCCGTATAATCTGCATGATCTAGCGCTAGTTTACTGTGATGATCTAGATCTTTCAAGGCAGATAGATTCCTAATCTCTATGATCTGTATGATCTGTATGATCTGTGTGATCTAGCGATAGTTTACCGGGTTGGATCTGTACTACAAGCATGCAATTTCTGCACAACCCTCTCACAGCGGCAAGTGCGGAACGAGATGGTCTACATCATAATCCGTCCGGGATATGGAAGCTTCCCCGATGGGTACTGTAGATGGACTAACCTCTTCTGTGTAGGAAGCTTCCACTTCCAACGCCAGCCCGCGTCCCCACCAATCAGGCTCCTCTTCGCACATGTCTCGAGCTTTCTCGTCCTCGGCACTCCTTTTGGTCGCGGCGTTTCGCGTGATCGCGCGCGCATACAATAGTAGAGGGCATCGATGAACAGTATGAACGAACACGCGTACGAAGGAAGGCAGCCTGGGGGTCGAAGGGATAAATAAGCCCCGACGCGGTTATCTCGCAAAGCATTATTTTCCATGTACAGTACGTAAGAATATCCGGGTTGGGCCAGCATTCCAGCTTTTTACTGTTACGGGAAAGGGGCCATAGTAAACACTAGTAAATAGGACAAATCTTGTTAGTAATAGTAAAAATAGGTAAATCTATAGGTGTTTGTGTATACCGTAGGTCCTATTTACTAGTGTTTACTATGGCCACCCGTAACACGGGGATCCTAGTCTAAGTCAGCCAGTAACTGTACCGTAAAGAGGTAAAGGGGCGCTGAGTTCGCACAGCAGGGGTGCGATATCATCGATCGTTTTCTCGGCAACATGACAGTTTCGGAAGGGTCTCGACCATATATATATATATGTATAGTTATGTTTGTGAAATTTTCGCACTTTTCGCAACATTTCTCTTCGCGCGAGCGCTTTTCGGCAAATATTAATATATATATATATCCGAAAACTCCTTGTTCGGTATTGCCAACCTTAACCTTCCTTCCCGTTCTGGGAACATCGGTCGCTGAAAACTGATTGCACCCCTGTGCCTACTCAACGCCCTTTAAGGTCGTTTGCTTACTGTAGGTACTAGTAATAGGAACTTTTAGTAGGAACCATTAGGAGGTACTATCAATGTAAATATGTACTATTCATATTAACACATACCAGGTAGGTGGTACGAGTATCGATGGGCATATCATTAGGTGCTATTAGTACGTATTGCTAATATTTATTTTGAATACGTAGGTTTCCTGTTCTGTGCGCTAAACGTCTCAGTAGACGGAAAACACACGAGCTTATATCGTTCCCTTCCACTGCCCCAACTACTTAACCCACATTTCTACGCAGCCCGAGTCAGTAATTCATTAGTTTCATCCATATCTGTATATTGAGAATTCAACATTCTACTGCTCGCACCGGAGGTCTATTATGCCCAAGAATGGTTCTGTTTTCAAAGCACCTGGAGCGTACGAGCTACACGGGCTCTGACCAAACGCTTAGCCGTCGCGGATTTTCACGTTTGACGGGGTGCAGGTTTCGCCTGGTCTTTGGAAAAAAAATCTAGCATCCACGAAACCATCCCGAACTCGCTGTATTTTCAGACATATTTCGCCCGCTGGAGGTATGTACCTGCTAAGGACACTCGTACTGTCACCTCCATTGGCGAGTTCCGGGAAAGGCAAGAGGCCAGACTACGACCAATACCCGGCCTCTATTAATAGCAACGTTATCACTTGTCATTTCCGATCCCTCCGTATCATTACAACCCCATCCCGCATTTTATAAGCTATCGCTTGGGCATTGATATGCATTCTGACAATAATTGGATTTTGGCAACTGCCGCACATGTGTTGCTCGTCTTCCTTCAGCTGCTCTTCGGCCTCCATCAGCATCTTGCCCAACCCGTTCGCCGCCATCGTCAAGATGTTTCGGGCCTGACAGGGACGAGACATCAGACGATCCATCCATGCCAACGGAAGCACGGTAGGGAGTTAAAACCAGTGCTCTCCACGGGTCATGACCATGACCCGACCCGCGGACCGTGTCAGGAAGGTTTTTAAACATCACGGGCCGGGTCGGGTCGGGTCGGGTCGGGTCGGGTCGGGTCAGAAGGCTTTCAAATTTTCACAGATCGGGTTCGCGCACCGTTTCCCGGCTCGACCCGACCTGGTCCGCGAGGTGTGCTCCAAACCGTGAACATCCCTGGTAATTTTCGGCGAAACAATATCGTGGCGGACACCAGCAATTCCCGAAATTTCTACAGTAGTAGTGCCGGTTGTCGCTATAGTGCCGGTATGCGTCAGAGTCAACAATACCGGCACNTTTCCGTCAGCACTTTCGTTTTAGTTTTTTGAAAAAAAATCAAGGTACATATCATTGTCTAATAATGTTTTTAAGTTGATATCCGGTAAAATTGCTTCGAACCTTAGTTTTGAAACCCAAAAGGCGTTTTTTTTGTTTCGTTTAGAGTGCACGGCCCATGTTCCAGACAAACCATCCAACCAAATATCTCTTAAAGCTTTACGTTTACCAGCCCCGTCCGAGGATTGAAAAAAAAAAAAACAAAAAAAAAACGAAAGACTGAAAGCCGCAACAAACTAAACAGCCCGCCGATCAACCATCCGAAAAACAAAGCCCAACAGACCGACCCACCAACCAATCGACCCCCTTCAACCAACCACTGACGCGTGCTACGATATAGAGGTAGCACGTTTCGGCTTAATCGGTTTCTGAGTGATCGGGCTCTTTATTAACCCCAAATCGTCGTTCTGAAACGATTTCTGAGTGATCGCGCTCTTAATCCAAACCATTTCGGACTTTCATTCTATCAACACTGTAGTGTTGCAATATCGTCCATAGTACAGTTAGGCCATGGGCCTGTTCATCGGGTATATGGCACTCAACGTTTCCTCCACAAAAATATTTTTTGGTTGGGTGAAGGTGTATAGAGCTGCTTAAGTCACCACCCCCAGAAGGCAGAAAAACCATGGTGCACCTCTATCGTACATAGCATGCGTCCATCCCATCAAATCAACAACCCATAAAAAAAACATCCATTTCGCCCCGGTGGGCTAGCAGGTAACCACGAAGTCTGTTGAGAGTCAAGATCGCGAGTTCGAGCCCCGCCGAGTGCATATCATACTCGTAGGGAATTTTTATCGCAAAACAAATATCTTGACTAGCGGAAAGCGCGAGAGCGTGAGTTAGCAAAACTCGATGAAGATCGACGAGCGTTGGGAAGGCTGAACCCTCTGCGCGATCAAAAGCAAGGCAATAACCGTAGTGGGGGAGGAGGGAGAGGAACCTACTTTGTGACCCCGGATCTGAGTTACGACTAGGGAGGAAGAAAGACAGAAGTGCGAAGATAATAAATGGGATGGGAAAAAAAAAAATCCACCAACCTACCGACCCACCAAACAACCAACCATATTCCATGAACCATTCAACCAAATAACCAACATCAACACATGTCGGTTAATAAAAATACACAGTAGAAATAGTTGGTTGGTCCCTCTCCAGTGCCGGCATGCGCCCGCCAGCAATTTAGGCACTATGTATAGCGGCAACCGCCAGCACTAACTCAGCACCGTGCCACACTTGGCTTTAACCCCATCTGCTCTGCTTTATGTACCAAGCGATTTCACGGGCACTACGTGAGTATAGAGGGCAGCCGGCATTGCTCAACCGACGCTATACGAAGGACCACTGCTGCATTCACGGCCGGCAATACTCAAGCGACACTATTAATAATCTCTTATTGATGGCCAGACTGGAACTCCTGATGTATGACTGGGTGGGCGTGTTCCACACTATTTTCAGTATATAGAGGTGGCATTCTTATGTTCCCCCCCCCTTAAGCTCTCAGTCTCAGATTCTTAATTTACCAGATTATTTTAACAACTGTCGCGTACTGTCTGAAGCACTACGAACTCAACCGGCACTATATATAAAACCCGTATATAAGTACGCGCGGTCGAAGTATCACGCACTCAGCTATTAATAGCAAATATGAGTATCGACGAAATCCTCGATCTCAGAGCTGTTGTTTCTTCAACCCCTTTAGTACTGCACTGTAGAGAAGCCAATATTTCATTATAATTCCAAGTGTTTTGTCCCCAGATCGGGAGTGCAGTTCCTAAAGGGTTAAACAATATATACCTGGTATATATAAGAGGACGGAGCACTACTGCATTCACAGCCGGCAATATTCCACCGGCACTAATAAGAGGGACCGACCACTACTGCATCCACAACCGCTCACCTCCTCGCCACCTCCATCCCCGGCCTTCCCCGCCTTCCTCGCTGCCCGCTCCTCCTCCTCCTCCCGGTCCAGGGTGGCCTCATCGTCCACACCCCCCCCGTCCGACATCTCGTACTCCTCGTCCCCCTCTTCCCCCRCTCCTCCCCCCTCTCCCGCTTCCTCCGCAGCTGCCGCCGCCTCCAAGGTTCTAGAAAACCCACCACCACCACCCCCACCACCACCGAAACCCACCGAGGCTTCCCCCTCTCCATCCTCTCCATCGAAATCCGAGGAGAGAAAATCATCAGAGGAGAAGCCTTCCTCTTCCTCCTCTTCGTCAAAATTGGAATTGCTGTATGTGGAGCCGCCGCCGCCGCCGCCYCCGACGTTTCCGTAGAGACCCGACCGTTTCTTGAGCTCGTCTATGGGTAGGTTCGCCTCCGCCTGGAGCGCCGCTAGCTCCGCGGCAACGTCGTCGTCGCCTCCAGCGAGTACATCCTATCAAGGGAGAGATAATCGAGAGTAGGGGGACGGCGCGGGTGGGGGGGGGGGGGGGGGTGTACTCATGTCATGCACGGCCGTAGTCATGTATGACCATAGACCCTCGCATCCCTACAATGCCGGGACGGAGCGCGTTGGGTTTTCACCAACCAGGCAGACATTGCTTGCACCAAGCGCGAAGCGCCGTGAGGTATTGGGCGAGTCGCATGGAGGGTGAGCTGCATCCTGCTAAGAACCGTCTGTGAGGCGGACTTGCATATGGACGACAGCCTCCAATGAATTGATTTATTTCTGGTGTGGCCACTTCCAGAGACAGCAATGATGGGTAGGGGGCGTACTCATTTGTTGCTTGCCTTAGTCATTTGACCATTGACCATGCATCCCTTTTGAGACGGAGCGCGCGACAGGGAAAGAGTACTTATTTTCATGCATAGCTGAAGTCGTATAACCATAGACCCTTGCATCCCTACAATGCCGAGACGGAGCACGTCGGGTTTTCACTGACCAGGCAGACAATTATTGTACCGGGGAAGGGAGTTCTCAGGGCAAGGTGATGGTTGGAGCTTAGTGCGACTGTGTTAATTGTGTTACAACCGAAACATTTATCGGTTCTTAAAGCTGGAAAGGGGAAAGTCATATATACGTAGAATGCGCATGGATAGTCGCTTAGCTGTGTTTTATTAATAGTTTAGTTTTACCATCACGTTTACTTTCCAGCTGTGCAAGTACTCGTGATGTGTTTTAGTTTGCCTCAGCGGCATTCTAGTCGAATATGAGGAACACACTATCCGATAGTTTGTAAGTTCGCCGGAATGTTTTGCTTTTGGTGTTCGACGGGGTTCAAGCGGTATGAACTGTTCACAAACCGGACATATCATCGATTCGCACTTCATTATCTAGATCTATCGGGAAATATGATCTGTATGATCCGTATGATCTGTATGATCTGTATGATCTGTATAATCTGTATGATCTTTATGATCTGTATGATCTGTATGATCTGTATGATCTGTATGATCTGTATGATCTGCATGATCTGTATGATCTACCTCGTGTTCCCGGGTGGGAGACGTACAATCTGCATGATGTAGGAACACTCTTCCTGGTTTGGATCTGTACTTTACACAGGATCTGTACTGTACAGATCCTCCACAACATCTCACAGCGGCAGGTTAGGAACTAGAGGGTGTAAACGATCTAGATCATGATCTATCTGACCTCTCTGATCTAGATCTTTTCGACTCGGGCATCTGTTGACAAACGGTGCAGGTCTAAACGAAGCCAGTCCCAACCGTCTCGACTCACCAATTCGCTGGTCTATGGCTTCAAGCGCCGCCGCAAACGTGGCTGCTGAACGTTCCACGGCCAAACGTAGCCTGTGCTTCCGTGCGATCTCCAGCGCATCGCGGCCCATGCTTCGAGCCGGACTCGTCAAGTTCGTCGCAGACGCTTGCCCTACTCGATGAGCAGCTTGGACTAGACGTAGCAGTTCGGGGAGTCTCTCCACCAGACATCTGTAACTGACTGAAATGGTTCCTGGTGGGTAGCCGAGGTAGCAGTACACGCCTTCCTCGACAGTCTTTTCCCGGACGGCCGTCTCATGGTCGTTGCTAGCTCGGCAATCATGAGCACCAAGGCACCCTACAAGCAGAAATAAGACAAAGGGGGTGGAGGTATACAAGATAGGAGGTGGGAGAGGTGGGTGAAAGAACGCCGAAAGCGGTCCGAATACGAATGCTTCGGTAAGCGTGCCTGCGCATGAGTGTGTACATACATGCCGCCTTTAACCTTGCGCGCGAACGAACGTTATTTCGTGTAGTGCAGACCACTGTGGGCGGTAATTCAAGGACCGATGGGTACTGGTAATTATACAAGACATGTCCTTATATTTCCGTCCATAGTGGTACGTTTCGGTGTTTTTTCGTCGCGCTGGAGGTCAGCGCGGTCTCACTCTGGAAATATATATCTCTGGAAATATATATCTCGAGCCTAGCCTCCATCTACCGCTTCACTCTGCTGTTTCTATCCCACCCTCTGATACTGTTGCGTCTATCCCACCCCCAGATACATTGGTTGATGCGATGGTTGAGGAGCTCCCTCCGTCAGTGAGACCTGTTTGAACTGAAAAACTCAACCCCTCCTTGCAACCCCTACTCGCAACCCCTACTTGCAACCCCTAATTGCAGCCCCTAGTTGCAACCCCTAATTACAACCCCTATTTGCAACCCCTAGTTGAAATCTCTACCGTAGCACGGTTATATCCTTAATTGCAGACCCTCGGAGATAAACAACGGCGACGGAAGCATCTGTTCCGAAGCAAAACAAAATACTGTGGCGTCGGAAGAAGAGGAAGCGCGAGAAAGAAACCCACCGGAAAGTTGAAGCACAAGGTGGGCCTGAAGAGAATCCAGGCGGACGCCCGCTTTCCCGCACTGCAGCGCCGCGATAAGCGCAGCAGGCGGTAGTGCCCCCGTACCCTTAGCGTCCAAAGCCTCGATCACCCCCAACGCTTCATTCGTAAGAGTCTCTGAGTCGACGCGCGAGAGGTCTTCTTCCATGGCTGGGTGCCCCGGAAAATTCGGCAGTAGTATCTCTGGTGCACCAGCCTTGGGGCCATCTGGACGGTAGTAACTGTCGCTTTCAGCCTGCACGTTTTCTTTGGTGATGGCCTCTGTCTGCCAGCGCGATATATGGCCGAATAAGTTGTCGAGAGACTTTGATGAAAGCAGCCGTAACACCGATCGCACCGCGTTTGGCGTGGAGCAGACTCCGTCGCCGAGTGAGACATTGTCACCGTGGCTACCCCCGGCGGTAGACCCTTGACCGTCTCGGTCACCTCCGTCCCCGAGACCAACGGACCGCGATGTATTGCAAAGGCACAAGGTAGCCGTTAGCAGCATCAGTGGGGACAGCCCCAGCCCTGAAGCCTCGTGCAGCGCTGCCCAAGTGGACTTGGTGTCACTATTCTCCCCCTCCACGCCGCCAACGTTTGGCGCCGCTCCTGCCGCTACAGCCGATTTGCGTGTGTTGCACGCCGCCTCTACCATGGCGGGGTCACACGCTCTGGCCCACATCGCCACGTGATCAAGCGAGGCCGTGCGTACGGCGAGCAGGGCGTCTGCCAACACCGGTTTCCAATCGGCGGGGTTTCCAGCAGACAGTGAAGCGTTACGACTGCTACCGCCGGGGTTATTACCTGGGTGGCTGCCGTGTGCGAGAGATTGGCGTTCTCGGACCGAGAGCAAGGCCGTCAGAGCGCACGTACTCTGCGGCGACAACAGCGCTCCGTGTTTCTGCAACGCAGCCCGGACACGCGGAGTCTGCGAAGCGCCGCCAGCGGCTGAATCATCATCCTCACCGACGGAGCGCGAGAATATCCTGGCGAGAGCAGCGCATACCTCATCTTCGAACACAGCTAGCTCTGCCTTCGTTTCCATCTCGGCGATCGTCGGGAGGAGCATGGTACCGACGCAACCGCCCCCCGCCACCCCTGGGTGACGTGTCGCCTGCACACCCCCGCCCCCTGAGAGACATGTCGCTTGCACGCCGCCGCCCGCCCCTGAGAGACGTGTCGCTTGCACGCCTCCGTTAAGGGATTCATTGACTGCCGGCACAAACCCTCCGATTTGTGCACGGATCCCCCGGCGTAGTGCTACGAGCGCTGCGGTGGCAGAATGCAGAAGTTCGGGTCTCACGCACACTTCCAGCTCCGCGTCGCCCTCCTCGTCCCCGACGAGGCAGTCGTGGGCAAGGCACAGCACAGCAGCTCCGCCGGGAAGTTCTCCCACGATTTTTCCAAGGTCCGCCAAGTCGATCACCTTCTCCATTATTCCGTATGATTTTCGACGTGATTGGGGGGGGGGGGGGGGGGGGGGGTCGAGAGGAAGAGGAAGGGTTGGCTTGTGGGTGTGGGTTTCCCGAAGGCGTGAATTGGGGGTGGGCTTAATGTGTTGTTTCACGTAATTCCATAAACATCCTTCAGGTTTGTTTTGTGCTGTCACTGCAGCGTTTCGAAAGCAAAATGAGTCTTCAGATACTAAAACAAAACGATCGAAGCCACAAAAGGCGGTTTTGGTGAAATCATACCAAGATACCTCTCCAGGCGGAAATATATGAATCGCTTAAACATTGTTATGAAGATCAAGCGGTTGTTACATTGCCATCCAGAGTGGTAAAATAACACGCGCGGAAAACGTGTCACGCCGCTCACGAAAATGAGTGTCAACCACTCAATTTCTAGAACTCACGGCTGACATGTTTGTAAAAAACACTATTTGTGAAAAAAACGCTCTGGATTCAAATTTCGGCGACGAACCTCCCCGTTTGGGGGAACAGCGTGGGTCTTCCGTCTTCGCCCAAATAACGCCGCCCGAAAAAAAAGACCAGGCGAAAAAATGCGTAGCTTAAGTGAAATACACTCTAATGAACCGGACGAGTGGATACATTTTTCTCAGTATCTAAAAAACAAAACGAAGGGACCGGAATGAGCGGGGGAGGCGGGTCGAATGATACAGATCATATGTACCAGGTATATATATAGTATCTGAGAAAAGTCTTCTGAGCACACTGGGCCCGGAGAAAAGCCAGCGGCAACGCGGGTGTGAAATGCATTTTTATGTCTCTGCGGCGGAGCGGTTCACAGCAGAGCGAGCGCTTCGCCGCGGACTGGTTCACGTTCTTTTCTAGCTTGGTCTCCCAGAACAACGAAGTTACGCCATCTTCTGCAAAACTGAGAGCGGTGCATGCAAACACCACTGCGGGGGACCATATCAACCAGGACCTATCACATACACAAAACCTATATATTACAGTGTTTTTACTAAGAATATTTGGTCCTGATTACTATGTCCGCCCCGTAACCGCTTCCACCCCGAGGTAGGGGGCAATAGATAGTTTTTCCCGCTGAAACAAAACTTGATTTATCAAAGAAAAAACGAATACTGGACAAGTACCCCCAACCCTGAGCATCGACTTAAAAACAAATCCTGGACCTGTATATACCTCCCAACCATGATTCTTGTTTCACCCCCCCGGTTGGTGAAAACCGAACGTGCTCCGTCCCGGCATTGTAGGGATGCGAGGGTCTATGGCCATACGACTACGGCCGTGCACGACATGAGTACACCCCCCCGCAACTCTTTGATACCTCACCTCTTTCTGTGCCTATGAAATCAGATCGGTTTACGGCAGAGTTGTTCGCCTTTGCTGTTACGGTGGACCATAGTACTCAAAGCCAAGTATCCCCCAGTGTTTACACACCATATGCTTCTCCGTAGTGTTATAGCAGATAGCTAATAGTTCGATTTCCGAGAAACAATGCATGTAATCCGCCACCTTCTACATACCATAACTGTCAAGAGGAATGGTGCGCACAAAAGGTAACACCATAACTATTGATAGGGACGATACAAGCTTTAAATAGGAACCCCGCGCGGTGATCGGTAACGCCATCTCGCCTCGTTTTCCTCGACGATAGCTTGTAGTGCGTTCAACCATCCTTCCTCAATTCCTCGATCGATGTCTCCGTCACCCCCATCACCGCCACCACCATCGCTGAGAAACCGGTTCACTCTTTTCTCCCCCCCTCCCTCCGAGGCGGCAACAATTGAGCACCGTCTGCGTTCGACCATTCCGAAGTTTTCCATGTAAGCAGGCCGTATCGTCGACAAGTGCACGGCCATCGTTGCCCCAACGAACACGACAAGCTCTTGAGTCGCGGCGGTGGTGGTCGCTTCTGGCTTTTGAGGCATGTGATCACCATGGGGGGCCGTTCCAGCATCCCCGACGCCTGCGAAGCGGGTGGGGTTATCAACATCTTGTGCTCCACAAATAAGCAAATATGTTATTTTTTGCCGTCGTTGGGGGGACGTTAAGGGTGCTACAACGTTTCCCAGTGTGGTGCGTTGTCTAGCGTGATACCCCTACGCTGGTTCTGGCGCGTCACACAGAGCAAGGTGTGGAGCACTGTGTTTTATCTGTTGTGACTTTGGCCATAGTGTATCAATCAAGCACAATGCCTTTTAGTGGTGGTGGCTTATTTCTTCATGAGCTCCTCGCTCGAGGAAGCTCGATGTCTCATCCGAAACATGAACCTTCGAAGGATTTCGTCAGAGAAAACACCCCCACCAACATTTTGTATGTGCTGTATGCTCTGCTGGTGTAGTCCTAAAACCTATACTTCGTATACTGGTAAAGGTTTCATGCTAGCCGGCAGTAGGTCACTTCTCAACCGATCCCAGTGACAATCCCAGTGACAAAATATTACCGCAGAAGGCAAAAACTAACTTCAACTCATTTATGGTATACCGTGGGACAATTAACTATTACTGAGGACCATAGTAAATATAACCAAATATTGTTAGTAAAAATAGGTAAATATTTAGTTTTTTTTTGTGTACAGTGGGTTCTATTTACTATGGTCCCCGGTAGAAGCTTGATTACGTCGATATCAAGGCGCATACCTTCTGCGTTGCACCCTTGAGCGGCAGGTACGACGAGCGGCGCTTTTAATCCTTCGCCAGCGTCCAACCTATCCTCACCGTCGGTGATGCACAGGAGGGCTCCCGATTCATCCTCCGCCGTGTCCTCCATCTCTGGTGGCATACCGCTCCCACCGTTTCTACTTATTTCTTGGGGTGAACTGCCCTCGGCAGCTCTGGTCACGCTGCTTGCGGTTGCCAGTGCCACGGACGAGGGTATATCGAGGGACACGCCTCCACTCGCAGGTGGCAGAGACCCGACTCCTTCCGCGCTTATACCTTCTACGACATGCGGGACGAGTTCCTCTGACATGAGCGCTTCCGATTCATGCACCCCGGTTACGTTCCCCATCGCGTCGTAAGTCCCCTCTTCCTCAATGCTTTCGGTTAAAGCTGCCCCAGCGGCGCCGTCTGGTAACTGTCCGTGGACGACGACACCGCTGCTGTTTTCCGTGGAGGTAAGCTTCGTCCTCAAGATTTCTTCACTCCGTTTACTGGCTGACCCTTTCGGAGGAGGCACGACATCAGGTGCGAGCGACACCTCGGCGCCAAGTGCCGTGCCTACGTCTGCTTGCCCCGCTGGCAAACTCGCCACCTCCGCGTTTGCCGCTGACCCGTGCCTCCCCCCTCGCGGTAAGTTATCTACTGCACCATTAACGTGATATGATTCCGTCTTTGCTGCTGCTGCTACTGCTGCTGCTTCTGCTTCTGCTTCTGCTTTTTCTTCTGCTGCTGCTTCTGCTGCTGTACCATGCTTCCAGTCTCTGCTGCGCCACACCGCGAACAATCGGTCGGCCGCGCCGCGCTGCCGCGCTACCCACCGCTTGGCAGCGGCATCGTCCACGCTTGCCGCCACCCTCGTTCGCTCCACCTGGTCACAGAAGAACGCCTTCCAATGAGCGTCCAGCCCTTCGTGGGCAAGCATGGCCAGCGCCTCCACGCGCTCCTTTCTTTTCCGGGCGGCCCGTGACTCGGTTTCGGCTGCCTCGGTCAGCTGGTGCACCCCATGGGGCTGAGGGCCGGGCTCCGCAAGAGACGCTTGTCTTTCGAGCTGGAAGGCGGTGTCGCGGGCATGCACGCCATCCCAGATGACTTCCGCGCTATTGCGTTGCTCCGGGCGGGGCGAGTTCGATGCGAGTGCGTCGCTCGGATCTTCTTCTGGTGGTTCGGTCGGGGTTGTCGCGGTGCTCCATGCGAGAGGGCTTCGCAGGAACGACGCATCCACGCCGGACAGTTTCGAGACTGAGCCGTTTATATCGTCAATCCATCTGCACCGGGAGCAAGGTTTAGACGATCAATATTTTTCACGGGTAACGTGTTCCGGTAGTGAATGCGTGCTATACAAGGAACGAACGCCTGCTGTGTTCTAGAACTCCCTTTTGACGCGTGCTACGGTGGAGGTAGCACTTTTTGGCTGAATCGTTTTCTGAACGATCGAGCACCTTCACCCAAATTTGTCGGACTTTCATTTTTGTGACGAATAATGTTTCAGAGAATACTTTGGCCAGGATATTTCTCATCCGGCAGCCCTTTTAATTTCCTCCAAAATCCTTTTTTACTTGCTATTAGTATGACGCTCCTTAAGTGAGAAGCTCAGAAAACAACATGGTGCTCCTCTGTCGTAGCATGTGTCAGTGGTACTGTAACACATTAGAGCATTTGAGTCGAAACATTTCTCGCTGAAGGGGCCTCCCGTCAATTAACAAGCTACTGATGTTTTTTTTTCCATCTGATGCGTACGTATTGTGCGATCGAAGTATCACACTCAGCTTGCAGATATGAGCTAAGCCGAAGATGAGTTTCGACGAAATCCTCGATATCACAGTTTTTTTTTTTGAAATAGTATTTTTCAAGCCCCACTTGATTGTGTTGTCGGGGGCTTATTTTAAGCTTGCCATTTTTCTCAAGATCGGCGGTTGGGGGAGTTCCAGAGATCCTCACGCAATTGTTTTTGAGGATTACTACATGTGTAGGCACTACCCTCACCATACGAGCACGCATCCAGGCCAGATTTTATTTCGACTTTTGAGCGACGACAAAGGGAGTGCGATGATAATTTCGAGGGGCTATAGGCCATAACCAATCATAACCCAATATGCGAGTAAATAAAGGGGGATACATGGTTTTTGGCTCCATCGTGGGTTCGGATTACTCTGACCGCCCTTAGCCCCTCAAGGACTGGTCCCTTAACATTTGGGGACAAGCTGCTTGGGATTAGTGTGGGATATTATTTTCAGTTCTGAATGGGCTAATGGTCGTGTTGGCTCTGCTGAAGTTGGACCGAACTTTCATGCTCTGAGGCTAGACGGCGACCTGCTCCCACATTTCCCACAAAACGGTATCGCTATTATAGACGACTACTGTATCCCGTAAATAAAAAAAAGGGTATCGTCTACATTGGGGGTGCCAGTCCCCGATTATATCGGCGAACAGCATTATGTTGACATGTATATACAGGGTCGATGACAGAAATATACGCTGAGTTCAGGTGTTGGCCTGTTGTGTAAGCTCCCTTTTATTGCTTTGTTGGCGCTGTTTCCCCTGTGCCCCCCCCCCCGTATACCGAACGAAGCCGAGGGCGGAGGAGGGCGCGCCACCTTATTAGTAGTAGCTTTGTTCGATCGGAATGTCAGAAACAACGTCTAAAACGACGCGAGCGGGTGATCAAAAGCGCGTGGACCTGGCACCATCCCGTGCGACCATGTTATTACCGTTCCCTATCTTCCCGAAGTCTTGCACGCGCCTCGGCAACGTCTTGCGCACAGGCAGCCGCCCCGTCGCGCTCTTGCTGCTGAATCCACGCTTCCAGATAACTGTAGTGGTGCGACGTATGTACAAGTACGACGCGTATTTTGTGTTATGGACATGTTTTAAGGCTCAGCGCCTTGTGTACTTGGAAAACATCGTATATGTGGCTGGTACAAGTAGGTGCCGCGTTAAAAACAAGCGAGGAGCAATGGGCATTCCCTGATCTGATACGGCTTCGCTTTCGACAAGGATTGCCAGCGATCGGGTCGGTATGTTTCACTGCACTTTAAGTTCTGCTGCCCCCCTCCCGTCCTCAGCAATTGTTTCCCGTTGATGTGCCGCTATACATATTGCAAACCCTTACTGTTGACCCGGACGGGGATGATAGAGTTTCATCCCCTGTATGAGCGCCTTCCAAGATTTTCGGTCGCCGCTCGCACGTTCGGTCAATTTCGTTCGAACGAACGTCGTTCGCAAGTTTTTTTCACCTTGACGCGCGTCCCTGGCTACGATTGGTAACTGACCGGCTGATAATCTGTAATCTGAGTGTGCGCGTTTCGTCTCAAAGTACAGTAACCAAGCCGCGTAACGTAGCAGGGGGGGGGGGGGGGGGGGGGGGGTGGGGTAGAGACCGTGGAATCTGAGTCACAACGAAAATACGGACGAATATTACGTGCAGATCCAAGGGTTAGGGTTAGCGTTAGGGCTATAGGGTTATACTACGAGTATGCCCAAGGGCTGAAAGAAGTAAACAAACAAGTGAACAAAACGATCAATGGTTGTCGCTGCTGGTGTGAAGGGTCTACCCCGCCTCCGTCTCCGTACCTATCTTCTTTGTCTCTCTCTGCGAGCATCATCTCGCCCAGCAGGGCCTCGCGGTCGTACGCTCGTGCTTCTTCCTCCCTGAGAGAAGACACCGCCGCTGACTCCTGTCTCCGAAGAGTAAACCCAAGCAAACTGCTGTCAGCAACCTTGCATGGGTAAAACTCTTATTTTTTATGACTGTGTGCAAGTCGAGATTAACTCATCCCACGGTATACCATATACTGGTATGTGTTAATTTTTGCATGTTGAGGCAGTATTTTAGTGAATATGACTATTATAGTATACTCCTCAAGTGACCAACTACCGGTTAAAATGTTAGAATGATATCATACGTTTACTATTAAACTTGTATACTTGGTATTCTTGTTTTATGAGCACAAATAGCGCATACAGCGCATACAAATGTTAGAATGATATCATACGTTTTCTATGACGGGGGAGCATAGTAAACACTAGTAAACACTAGTAAATAGGACCTACGGTAAACACAAAAACCTATATATTTACAACTTTTTACTAACAAGATTCGGTCCTCTTTACTATGGTCCTCCGTAATATTATACTTGTATGCTGGTTGAGCGAAAATACTTGTTCGAAGTCATGTCTCGGGTGACTCACTAATACTACTCGTATAGAGCTCCTCATGTGAGAAGCTCAGAAAATAAAACGCCACCCCTAAAAGGCATTTTTGGGTTGTTGTCCTGGTGTGCGGATCTCCGACACAAGAAACCGCCGTGAGTAACCTACACGGGCAAACTTTATCAATCCAATACTTGAATTACAGTACGAGTGTGATATTAATGTATTGTGTATTGTTTTAGGAGACGATACAGAACGAGCGGCGCATATATAGCGAAGAACACCCACCCACACACAACGCGTATGCACCGGATAAGTACAGTAGATGTCTTACCTCTGCCTTGCTCAGCTCGTCCTCTTCTACCCTCCATTCCCGAAGAGCAGACGCCAGCCTGTCCGTCTCGACGTCCAACTCGTTGGCGAGGGCCTCGGTCTCCTCTCGAAAGAGCGCGCAGCGGTCGGCTTCTTTCTGGCGAGCAGCTAACATTTCCTCCCTTTTGTCGGGGTTTTGTGGCAGATTAGGGCAGCGTGCGGTGTTGGTTACCGGAGAGGGGGGGGGGGTGCTGGTGACCCGTAATGCGATAGGCGTTTTGTTGCACCTACGAGCACGTAATTGTTTTCTGATGGTCCTCACATGATTGTCGTGATCATAGTATAGAAGCCCCACTGGCCGATTTTTAATAACAATAAAGTATAAGCGAAACACGATTCACAACCCCATAGGTTATATTATATGTGGGTTTAGCTCCAACAACCGATTCACATATAGGTAGAACACATCAAGCTGTTTTTTTTTTTTGTTTTAGCTCCAACCACCGATTAACATACGTACGTATATGGAGACAACACGCACAAAGTTAAGCGCGATACACAGTTCAATGGGTGTGGTGTCTCATTAAATAGCGTTAAACATATGTATATACAGTAAGATCCCAACGGATAGTGGATATCATAGCACCTACTGTGATTTGATGAATTCCGTCAGTGAAACGTTTTACAGTATTCCTGCCGTACGCAGCACGGGTCTGGTACCAGTGGTACCAGTGGTTCCAGTGCCATCGTACACCCATTGAGAGAAGAAAGAAACCCTAGCATGCGAAAAAGGATCCGAGAAGACCTCATCAACTCATCAACCTCCCGCATCAGATTTCATGATGTCAACAAGGGCTCTTCACCGATCACGACCATGACAAGATCCGCTGGTTGGATCAGGAACGTTTCGAAGTATCACAAGTCGGGTCGGGTCGGGTCGGGTCGGGTCGGGTCGGGTCGGGCTACTCTTACTCAACCCGACCCGACCCGGCCCGACCTGACCCGCGAGGTTTAACGAGAACAACCCTGAATATGGTTTCAATGGAAAACCCTGCTCTCGTCATATCATAGTATCGTGCTTCGTATGATATAAGATGTGCACCAACTTGTGTGCTGTTGTACACGCTAGAGCATGCCCCAAGAGATGCCCTCGCGACAGCGAGCGCTCGTTCCCTTTGCCTCTCTATTCCTGCGAGCATACCTGCAAATGGTTCGCGCAGTCGATCTCAGACGTAAAAAGGCGACACACGCAACCCGGACGCGTATCATTGTCAGTCGTTACACGTTTTCCGTCGGCCGTGTCGACAAAACACTCAACACACTCAACTCACTCGTATCTTGATTAACGATTTTCGTATTAATTACTTCAAAAATCGCCCACAACCACTCGTACTGCAAACACCCCTCCCAACCCACTCGTCGTTCGTACTTCTATGATGAACCATTTTGGGATTCTCTGACATTACGGTGGATCATACCAGGTAGTAAATAGGACCTACCGCACAAAAAAGCTACCCAATTTCCCTAGTTTTACTAGAACCATGTGATCCTAATTACTACGGTCCTCCGTGTTAGTGAAAACAAATCACCCACGTTAAACACTCGGAATGTAATTAACTATTTTCACATTATCAAAATAAAGTCACCTAAAACACTCGGAACTAAAAATCGCCGAAGCCACTCAGACATAATTAACTCTTTTCGCTTGTTCTACTGTAAACATACAAAAATACGACTCCCAGGCTTACAGTAGTTTCGAGCACCATGCCCCCAACACGCCTGCGCAGCAGTTGCATAGGGTTACATTCACGACAAAACTGTTTAACATGTTTAATGTGTTTAGTATGCGGTCGTCAGCTACAAATCTAACCAAACGTTTACGACACAAACTGTTCAATCTGTTTAGTATGCTTAGTACGCGGTTGTCAGTTGCAAATCTCACCAAAATTTTACAACACAAACTGTTTATTTAATAGCACGATTGGTATGTTTAGCATACGGTTGTTAGCACCAAATGTAAGCAAACCTTTACGACACATACGGTCTAATATGTTTAGTAAGCGATTGTCAGCGCAAAATCTAGCCAAACCTTTCGCGATGAAGTTGGGCCTCGATCTCTCCTTTCCTGCGAGTATTCGACGCCTTCAGCTCCTTCACCGCCTGGTCGAAAGCGCGTGACCTCTCCCCGTCTTCCGCGACTGCCCTCTTTTCCTCCGCCTGCTTCGTACCAGTATAGCCGAGCAAAGGTAAGCTGTAAACGTTAAAACCACTCCAATCCACCCGTAGTCGCTGAAACTAGCGACGTACTCAAGAACAGGAAGCATACCCCAAGCCTCGAGTGAAGTACGCGCCATGCACATGCCAATCAAGGCCGACTACTCGCCCTCGTGATAGGTTCACCTACTCAATGTGCTTCGAAGGAATAATCTCCCCCCTTCCAGGCGCTCTGTGCCAATCTCGAAAACGTATTAACCTAATAATTCGAAGCGAGGACGCTGCCTCCACTCCGTAGTCGCTGACGGCAGCAACATACGTACGAACGGGAGCGCACCCCGAGCCCCTAGTGCAACACACGCCGTGCAAATATCAATGAAATCCAACTACCCCACCTCGTGATTGGTCCACCGACTCAACTAAATGTTCGTCAGATTCATAATCTCCCTTGTCCAGCCGCTCCGTGTCGACCTTTAAAGCCAACAATATATCAATTCGAAGCGAGGACGCCTCTTTTCATAAAATATCCTGATCAACCAATCACCCTCCCCGTCTCCCCCTCCTCTGTTCCCGTTCATATAAATGTATTAATCCTTTCTTGCTTGGGCGCGAAGCCCTTGCCCTAACCCTAATCAATCACCCCCTGCCCTCCCTTCTCCCCCCCTCCTCATACCACTACGGCCATGCATGATTTTAGTACACCTCCCACCCCCCCCTTCTCTCCCCGTCCCTCCCCCCCCCCCCCCCCTTCCCGACCTCTCTACCTATCCCCCCTCCCTCCTTCCCTGTCCCCCCCCCCCCTCCTGTTTTCTCTCACGTGAAAGAGTTCTTGCTTGTGCTTGCGCACGACAATCTTGTGCTCGCGGCGGATGTTGCAGATTCCCCTGGCATCACTGGCCCGTTGAGTCGCAGCTGCAGCCCTAGCCGCGCCAGCAAACTCTGCAGCATTGCGAGCCTCCCAAAGCAGGCTCGTCGCCTTTTCCCATGGCGTTTGTATTGTATATGTGCGTTTTTGCAGCCGGGGCGGTGGGGGTGTAAGGCGGGATCGCAGGGCGGGTGTACATGGGTTAGGCGAGTGGAGGGGTACATGTGTCTTCAAAGCAGTGCGACATGCGAGCGTCTTGTGTATAAAAAGGAGCGCTATCAGAGCACCAGAGGTAGACATGCAGCAACACACCACCACTGCTCAGCAAGAAAATCCACGAAGACCATTTAAGGCACTTGATGGTTACAACGTGCATGTTCACATTTTTCTTTTGGGACCCGGAGAGTATTCAGCGACAAAGGCACGCCAGCTATTATGATATTTCCACTCGTCTACGTACAATGAGAGCACGCGGCAGCAGCAGCAGCAGCAGCAGCAGCAGCAGCAGCAGCTGAACATTTTAGCCGAAAAAATGGTTAGACTAAAACAATGGTTGGACTGATAAGGCATGCCTAATCGCTGGCACTGTCTTCGTGTTTTACACCATGTTTCGACATATACCTAGTAGGCCATAGCATTGTTCATCGAGTTGCCAATTCATTCATCTCAAAGTCAGGTTGATGGGTGGCGCACTAACCGGACTAACCGGACTAACCGTACTAACCGCGCTAACCGTACTAACCGTACTAACCGCACTAACCGAACTAACCGAACTAACCGGACTAACCGTACAAACCGCGCTAACCGCACTAACCGGACTAACCGCACTAACCGCACTAACCGTACTAACCGCGCTAACCGTACTAACCGTACCAACCGCACTAACTGAACTAACCGGACTAACCGGACTAACCGGACTGACCACAATAACCGTACTAACCGTACTAACCGCACTAACCGAACTAAACGTACTAACCGCAATAACCGTACTAACCGGGCTAACCAGTCTTACCAAACTAACCGCACTAACCGTATTAACCGTACTAACCGCACTAACCGTCCTAACCGTCCTAACCGTCCTAACCGGACTAACCGCACTAACCGCACTAACCGTACTAACCGCACTAACCGCACTAACCGCACTAACCGTACTAACCGCACTAACCGCACTAACCGCACTAACCGTCCTAACAGTCCTAGCCGGACTAACCGGGCTAACCGCACTAACCGCACTAACCGGACTAACCGTACTATCCGCACTAACCACACTAACCGTACTAACCGGACTAACCGGACTAACCGCACGAACCGTACTAACCGTACTAACCGCACTGACCGCACTATCCGCTCTAACGGCGCGTGTTGTTTGCCTTTTAGCAGTAGCACCTAAAATGTACCACACTGACCGGAAATACGTATAAGGAACATTTATAGTACATATTAATGTATCCATATTCATTATGTACCGGGTCAGAGTGGTATGAGGTTATGACACTCACTTGAGGAGTGCTATACCTGCAGTAGCATGATTCAGAGCAAAGCTTGGGGTGCAACCCGATGAAAAATCCCCAAACAGCGTATTTAATAGGTACCATCACCAAGAATATTGTACAAATAACACTATTACTAGTATAGTGATATTCGAACGATGCACCAGGTACGTAGGGTTAAGGAGCATACTAATAGTCAGTCAGAAATATTTTGACCAAAAAGTGTTCCTACCCCTATCGCAGCACGCCTCCTACACTATACTCAAGTGAATAAGATAACCTACACTATACTCAAGTGAATACCATAACCTATACTATACTCAAGTGAATATCATAACCTATAATATACTCAAGTGAATATCATAACCTATATATACGATACTTAAGTGAATATCATAACCTAGAATATACTCGAGTGAATATGATAACCTACACTATACTCAAGTGAATATGATAACCTACACTATACTCAAGTGAATATCATAACCTAAACTATACTCAAGTGAATACCATAGCCTATACGATACTCAAGTTAAGTGAACATATCACTTCATAATTGTTTAGGTGCATCCCTATGCGACGCACGCGTCGGAGATCTCCGTGCATTGTACGTCGGGTATACGAAATCCTCGAGCTCACAGCTGTTGTTTTTTCATTTTTTTAATATGTACCAGTACACCGCCTGCCCTGGAAGGCGTACATGTATACAATGCAAAGGCTGTTTCGTGTGGACGATACCGCAATCGTCACTTTTCTTTTTCGGCGCGTTTTCCGCTCGACGTCCCAAAGGGAGTAGCCCTTTTACAATACAACTCCTGAAGTTTTTCCCAGTCTAGTTCTAATTGTTTTGTTCTCATAACGGAATTGCGGTGGTAAAACGATTTTAACCCTTTTCGTACTGCACAACGGCACTATTAGCACATGAGCATATACCTGACTATAATCCCAACTACTTTTCCCCCCCAAACGGGTTTTAAGTTAAAAATGGCAGCTCGTGACCCACTTTTTCCAGGGAAATTACTTGGAAATAGAGTGGGATGATTTCCTCGCAGCAGTGAAACGGCTAAAATGGCGGCTCAAAGCCGAAAGTCCATACCTGGTATATACATACAGAGACGGTCATGATTGGTGTTTTTGTTTTAGTTGCCTCACCGCGCGCGGGTGGTTACACCTCCGGACGAACGCCCGTAGGGTCTGCTGCACGAGCTTGTGCGAGCCCACGGACAACCAGCCTTGAAGGTTCCACAACTCTTCAGACAGCTCTCTCTCGCTCTTGTCGGCTTCCCAGACCGCCTGCAGTATGCTCAAGTACCTTCATATATATACAGCGAGGCGTTGATGGGGGGGAGGGGATTGCGCTTGGACATCCCCGCAAATATATATATATATATACGAAGCGCGTTATATCCACACCATCAAACGCCTATAACCAAGTAGACTTATGCGACAGAGGAAGTATACACTTTTCCAACCATATGGGGGTCGTATTAAGATTCCACAGTTCTTCCAACACCTCTCTCTCTCTCGGTCATGCCAGCCTCCCAGACCGTCTGCAGTATGCTACATTAACTTCGTGTAATGGCGAGGCGTTGTTGGGAGGCAGGGGATGATACTTGAGCATCCCCGTAACGGTGCGTCTACGTTCCTCAACCATTTGGGGGTTCGTTTTCAGGCACGTATTTAGTGTTGCCTCGAAAAAAAACCATTTTTTCAATCCTCTAGAAGCTTTGGGAGGGGTGTGTAACGCCAAAGGATAACCTCAACAACACCATACTGCTGTACCACATATGTGTCGTGGGTCAGCTTAGGTCGAATGTATCGAGCACAACGGTGCTGCCGTCACATACATACGCCAGGGTGGCCTGCGCTTGCTAGAGCTGCCAGTTGGCGAACTTAAAGTGCCAGCTGGTAGTTAGTTGTCTAGGCATTCACCCCAGGTACGGTTAGTCGTGTGCTGTAATTCCTGGAGTTCGGCATCGTCGTATATAGCTGGCAGGTGCTTTTGTGACTCGAAGCGCATGCTTTATTATTTTCTTTGCCATCTGACGATTTAGTGGTGAAGACTACAGTAACATCAGTTACTGCGGTTGCCTTACTTTGCCCCCCAAGTAGTATTAGTATTATTAATAGTATTAATAGTTAGCTGCGACCGTCGGCCAAACTACAGTGCAGTGCTTTGTGGCTTACTACGCATGCCGTTGGGGTCATGGTGTACTCTGTTTTATTGCTGCGTTTGCTATCCAGCAATGCGCAGCATGAGTCTCAGCGTTGATCAGCAATAAAACCCAGCATTGCCCAGAAAGAAAAGGAAGAAAACCAAAGGGAGGACAAAAAAAGGAGACCTGCTGTATGCGAGAAGACAACGTAACTCCTTTCTGCTGTACCTACTCCTGGGGTAACCCTTAACCTGACTCTAATTTCAAGTGTTTTGTCTCCGCTGCGGGAGTGCAGACCTAATACGCCGCATGCCTAAATGGGCTAAAGCAGGCCTAAAGGGGATAGTAAGTCTAGGTCCTGGTGCCCGGACACGAGTCGACAACGCCCCTCCTCTTATCCCGCGGGACCATAGTAAATAAAACCTACGGTAAACACAAAAAACTGTATATACTACGTTTTTCCCTATTTTTACTGTTAAAATTAATAATAACAGTATTTGGTCCTATTTGTCCCCCGTAATAGTTTGTGTCCTTACCTCTCTCTACTGCGTCGACCTTCTTCTGATCGATCCTCCATTGCGCGGCGTCCCTCATCCTCCGCTATCTGTGCCGCGCTGCATTCCCACCTATTTGACCCAATCCACCCAAGAGTGATACGTGCATACAGATCAGGGATGATTGATAACCATTCGTGAATGGTATGATTGAAAAAAGAGCTGTACTTTGTCAGGTGGCAAAAATGGAATAACATTAATTATTGATCGACGTTGAGGCGGATGTAGGTACATATGGAAGTCGGACTTCGTGTACGTAGCCCCCCCCCCCGTGGTTTTCTGCTTCTTTTTTCTGGGCATATTTGTTACCATAGCGATCAATTTTCAAGCTCAAGCTGCACATTTTTCGGATGGAAAACGCAAGAATAACATTGAACATTGGATGATCCTAGCGGTTCCTTGATGTTCTGGCAGTAGCGTCGGGTCGATTTCGCTGCCCTTCACAGCACGATAAACACGCTAGCGTCACGTGCGCTCTCGTTGTGTAGGTTCACCGACGAACTGGCTTATCTCATGAGAGTACTTGCTTGTACTTGGCTGAAGCGTTAGCCGTACTACGGCGGGCAATGGGACTGGACATATTGCAACGTTTCTCGCCGACGGAGGGACGTCCTGAACCATGGCATCAGCCATTGCATCAACCATTGAAACTGAGGAGAGCTATGTACCAAGCATCACCAGATCCGGTGTGTATTCAACCAAACCATTCGTGCAATAACTTAGCCTCGTACCATACAGTATAGAGGTATCGGCCCTGTCGTAAAACAAACTGAAAATCAGTAGTTAGTTAGGCTAACAGCCGTATATCCTTATTCGGGCGGAGCGAGAACGGGGGTAGGTTTCTTGAGGTTTCCTATAGACGACGAACGCTTAAACTACAAACTTTCTTCTTTTTATGTTTTTTTTTTCTAGGCTAGATTCCTTCAAATCTGTTCTCTTACGAGAGGGCCGATACTGTGTTGGATAATATCTCGGGCTCGGCTTTCAATTGAGAGGTAATAGTTCTCCGATACCGCCAAACGACGAGCCTCAGACGAACGAGGTGCTTGCTCTCTACATACCGTACCGCCGCGCGTCTTCCTCTCTATTGGCGGTCGGTGAGTCACTCTTAACCTATCGACATGACAGGCCAAAACCACGAAAAACACAACATTCACGGCTGTTCACGGGTCGGGTCAAACCTCGCGGATCGGGTCGGGTCGGGTCGGGGAACCGTGATCAGACCCGATCAGTGAGGATTTGAAAACCTCCCGACTTGACCCGACCCGACCCGCCCCAGCCCGTGATATTTCTAAACGTTTTTGATCCGATCCGCGGGTTGAGGTCATTACTATAATCATTAACGGAGAGCCTCGAAAAGCATGCCTTTTCTGTACGTCGAACTCCGGTAGCAGCTTGGCGTTCCACCTTCGAAACACAGCAACCGACAGGGCAACCAACAGAGCAACCGAGAGGACAACCAACAGAGGGCTCACCTCAAGTTCTCCTCGGAGCAGAGAGCTCTCGCACCAGCGGCTTCCAACGAAACCAGGGCGTCGAATTGGGCTCTGGCCCAATCACTGCTCTGAATCCAACGATCTAGAGCTGCCTTCTTTCTCGCTTCTTCCGCCTGCTGTGTGGCATGCACGGCATAAACGAGGAGCAAGTTAGCACGCACAGTAGTATTCTATAGTATATGTTCTTAGGCGTTTTACGACTGCAACATACAATTTTACACTAATTCCAAGTGGTTAAGGCCAAAAACAAAAACAGTTACAGCACTAAAGGGGTTACCTTTCTGAGTGCCGCCATGCATATCGAAGGCAAGACTCGCACATATGGGGGGTATCATGGGCCCATTATTAATGGATTTATGCCTCTCCGATAGGTATGTACGAAGCATCACTCTGTCCGAAAATATAAGGACTCTTTTCTATTTTTTTTTCAAACCAAACGATACGTATATTTATGGACAGAGTGTTGTCTATTTGTGTTCCTTGGCGGCAGTACGGCAGATCTCTTTCAGGAACGAAACGGAGCGGGGTTTACGCAGTAGACACTCGATTTTGAGCACGTATTTTTTAATCTGTTTGTTCGTCGGTGCACAACAACTGTTTGTTTCGCTCTCAGGCTGTTTCGCAGTCCGAATTTGCCACACGTCCTTGCGTTATCAACACCACATCAGCCGTCGAGGCCAAGACAACTAGCGGAATACATTGAAGGGGCACGTCGGCAATAGAAACTAGCTATAAACTTGTTTCGGCTGGTCGGTGCTACTTGCTGCCCGGTTTTCTGCCCGGTGACTATGCGGCTATGATACAAACGTAGTTATTTCCTCTCAGTTCGTAGCGTATGTACGAGCTTCCAAGACATTTTTTTTCTCGTGTTCTTCGTTCTTCCCCGTTGTACCGAACGCCTGCTGTGTTAGAACTCCCTTTTCAGCTTGCGACACCTCCCCCCGGGATTTCAAGTCAACCACATCAACCTCGAAGGGGAACACCTTGTATACATATAAAAATAAAACGTCAGCATGTGGTCCCTTGTCGATCGATCTCTCTAAGTTTTCTCCGCGCTCCCACCTGGTACAACGAAGGTGTGTTGGGGGCTAAAATAATTTTGCGTTGGTTTCTCTTGTTTTTTTGCTTATGGGAAGTCCATGCTGTATATTGTCGGATGACAAAAGCAATAACAATAACAATAATAAGACATACCTGGTACTGAAATGCTTGCCGAATTGAGAGTTGGTCGACACCTTTTGGTGGGTTTGCTACAGTGTTCAATGCCTCCACAAGAAGTTTTTTCACACCCATTGTTGGCCAAGTTCTTCAGTTTGTTCCGCGCTCCCACCTGGCTACACCGCGCCAAAACCCACGAAGAAGTGTTGGGGTATACACGATAAAACAATCCAGTCGAAAATGGCTGGACGATTCTATGCCCAGGCAGACCCTTACACTAACTCATGGGAGGAGGAAAGTGTACCGCTTGCCAACGGTTTTACTGTTACGTTTCAACCCAGATCTTTCATCTTTCAGACCTATGACTCATTATTTATGACAGTAGGGTTGTCTGCTCGCCTGCCTGCTTCCAGCACTCGATGCTGGATCCCACAGCGAGTCAACAAGGGTGGACTGCCTGTAACGCCACGCGTGATCAGCTTCGCTGTCCTCGAAATGGTCAATGTTGTAACGGTCGAGCGCCTGAAAAGGTATCCACAATTATGCGGCGAAACATGTGCCGATTGGTCTGCATATCAGCATGCTTGAAAAGGTTAATTTTGTACGAGTAGCTGTCGAGCGCCTGAAAATACATCCATAATTATGCGGCGAAGCATACGACGATTGGTGCGTGTCAGCATGATTAGTGCGTGTCAGCATGACCAACAAAGGGAATACTGTAACGGTCGGGCGCCTGCAAAGGTATACATATTTATGCGGTGAAACTGGTGTCGATTGGTGAGGGTCAGCATGTTGAACATATTCGAGGACGTCGGCACCGAGAAGATATTTCTGGGAAACGTCGAGGCAGCTAGGGGGATTTCGTGCTCATATATGTATGTTGAAGAAAAAACCTGGATCGGTTTTTGTTGTTCAAACACACTGGGGTCGAGAAGAAACAAAGGACAGTTCTCATGATTCTGACGTGATCACGGGGTTACGGGCTTCATTTTAGTGTAAACAGAACTGCCAACTTGGCTTTGATCTCGGCCGCTCTTTAGAAGCACTAGACCGAAAACGAGAACAATCCTTCATTTGCCCTGAGACCCTAACGAAAGCACAGGGCTAAGTTGCGTTTTTTTTTTCTGTTCGAAAACACCCGGCGGAGAAAAACCTCCAACGGTTCCTGTGATCCTAACGCGCTCACTACAACAGGCACATAAAGGGTTTCCATATTTCAATAAAAACGCCTCCTTGACGTTGACCTTGGCTGCTTTTTCGAAGCGATGCGTAAAGCCGAGATACCCCAAAAAAATATACTTTGTTCCTGAGATCCTAACGCAGCCAAAGGGATAATCCATTCCCTGTGTTGAGTATAATACTCGTTGAGATACCTCCCCAGGCTTACGGCAATTTGCTCCGTACTCGCGGCACTATTTCTCGGCAACAATATCTCAGATCCGTACAATGGCATCGCACCCACGTTCTGACGTGCATGGTCTATTAGGAGGGCGCCAAAAAACCAACGCCAATACAGGATTTCCATCGAGAACGACCTGTGTACCAGGCACGCGTAAATAACAATAACACTGTCGTCGAAATGAGCGATACGACGCCCTCAGGAGACGTATACTGGACCCGTATTCGGTTGTCGCCAACCGGGATCCCGGGTGTATTGTCTCCCTCTGTAGAGCCCGAACGGCCTGTTCATGACGCTGGTATTGTGGGTACGCATACAACCCATAATTATGGACCGGGTATATACGAACTGGCATATCCGAAAACAAAAAGCTGCAAGACTTTCCTATATGCCTGGGTATTATAGTACAGTACTCGCGTGGCAGTTCTAAAGCTTAAAGACGCTCTCCTAAAAATACGCAAACATCTAACTACCGTCCGTATTTCACCTCTCTATGGTGTACGTGGCCCAATTTTGGTTTCTATACGTACAGGAGCAGACTATTTCTGCTCCGTTGGATCTACGGGGCGAAGTGGATTGGAGCGGACTTCCTGCTTTCACTTCGGCAAAAAAACTTGTATCTGTGTCACGCCCGATTCCGACTCAAAGCAAGCGCTCCAAAGATTGGCAGACTTACCTCCTCCAGTTTCAACCGCGAACGCTTTTCCTCCACTCCGGTCGAAAGTTCGGCGGCGTGGGCGCTCTCCGACCTCTTCGCGATTTCACTGATCTGCCAATTAATACGATTGCATGTGTTTGCCATCCGACGATGTTGACACCAGAGAATGGGCTTCAGCGCTGATCACTCAGCAACATTCCCCGAAATACTAAAGAGAACCAAGGGAAAACACAACAGGAAACGCATTGGACCACAGTAGGCCATTGGACTACAGAAGCTTTAAGCAGGCATACACGGAGGTGTTGATACACTACTTGAGGGCGCCCTGCGGGAAAGAGCCTCCCTTCGAAGCGTAGGAAACAGCAACAGCGCACGTGAAACATTTTCGATCCTCGGCCTTCCGATACTGTCCATTTCAACAGACGAAATCGCTGCTTGAGGTCAATAATTTGCTGGACGTTTTGGCAAAGAAGGTTGAGACGCGCCGCCATCACCGCACTCAAAAGCCGAAAAAAACGCGTGAACATGACGTACGAGCACTGATTTTTGCGGATAAGGTAACATCAGGATGGGGACCCTCTTCGTCTGGAAACGGTTGTCATTCCATGGATGCTAAATACTGAGCCACTATGTCTATGCATTGATGTACGAGTATGGAGTCGAAATACCATACAACCAAATAACTATGTAACCGTATAACCATATAGCCATATTACCACTGATTCGCAGTGCTGGACCGGCATCATTTTCTGCAATGCAATGGCTGAGTACGGCCCAGACCACTGCACAGCCCCCTTTCTAAGCCCTACCTCGTCAAGGGCACCCTCGAACAGCCCCCCCTGCTCCCTGGCGAACAGTTCCCGGGACCGTTCCTGGCGAAGAAGCAGCCCTCGCACGAGTGCTTCCTGCCGGGCCTTGCAGCTGGCTTGTCGATCCCCCTCAGCGGCATGGAATACCTGCAAATAGGAGAAACAGCAGCCGCGCTAATCATCAACCATAGTCGTTAGTTAACATTGTTGCGTTTGCCATTAAAAAAAAGTGCAGCATAAGCTTCAGAGTTGATCACCCGAAAACATTCCCCGAAATAGAGGAATCCGAACAATAGCTCACACTCATCGGAGAGATCACCGATCTCCACTCCATGAACTAGATATTTCGTGGCAGATAAGTCCTTGATCTGTATGATCTGTACGATCTGTATGATCTGTAATGTCAGTATGATCTGTATGATCTGTATGATTTGAACGATCTGTATGATCTGTATGATGTAGTTCATATTTCTAGAAAGGTGGAAGCCGAACAATCTGCGTGATCAGCCGGTGACCCGAAATTCCTCAAGATAAAGCGGGCGGAGGCATGCTACGTACGGTAAGGGGGGGTGCTTTGGGGCAAAAACAAATCACATATCAGACAATGGGAAAACAAAAAACATCATGGGTTATGCATCTGCATCTGCAGCAGTAGCAGCAGCAGCAGCAGCAGCTGCGCGCTCTCGGACATCGTGCCGTTGATCGAAAGGCCCGGGCAGAAAGGGTAGACCGTGACAGGTCCGAATCGGTCGGGTAGGCGGCGCAGCCTTAGCCTGGGTTCTCGTTGGAGGTACATACGAGTAGCCTCCTTTTTGTTTTTGTTTTGGTGCGTGGGTTCGCGCAATTATCACACTACTTCACAGGTGGCCGGGACACCTCTCGTGGACGGACGTGGGCCCAAAACAACCCTTGTGGAGGCATTGTACAATGTGCAGTGTAGCCCACCCATTTGGTGTTTTTGTTTTTTCATCCCATTTATTATCTTCGCCCTTCCTTTCTCTCTCCTCCCTAGTCGTAACTCAGATCCGGGGTCACAAAGTAGGCTCCTCTCCCTCCTCCCCCACTACGGTTCTTGACTTGCACTTTTATCGCGAGAAGACTTCAGCATTTTCTTCCCTCGTCGACTCGCATCGAATTGTGCCTACCCACGCTACTCGTACTATTATAGACCGGATTGAGTGATTATCGACATGGTCCGCAGCCCTTGTTTAGGGGCGGTTTCAGCCTACCTCTGGCCCTATAAGTTTTCCTGGTGGCACACAATTCGACAACCGCTATGCTGTGTGTTTTGCAGTTCGGAGACCCACGCCTTGCCGGCAGATCGGGGGACAGTGTGCCGCCCACAGATAGACATGTTGCATTGTTCAATATCTCCACAAGGATTGGTTTACGCCCACATTGTACAGCGGGGGGGTCCACCTGCTGGAGATCTCCCCCGGGGTGGTTATTTTTCACTGCATCTGCTACCCAAGTGGGGGCCTCAGGGAGGGTCGATATCGTGTGTCCCTTTTTTGTCAAAATTACTTAATCCACACCACCAGCTCAAGTAATCAATTAATTCATTTTCATCCACCCCTTCCTCGACATACTGCCTGGTTGGTGAAAACCCGACATGCTCCGTCCCGGCATTGTAGGGATGCGAGGGTCTATGGTCATACGACTACGGCCGTGCACGACATGAGTACACCGCCCCCCGCCCCTTTCCCGATATATAAAGCTAATTTACTACTATACGTAAGAGCATATTCTCACGCTGCTGTCTGCCACTGCGGCACCGTTGCCCTCTACAACTGAGTTGAGCTGGCACACGCCCCGCAGATGTTGAACCATCGTAAGAGCTCAACTGTGTTTTTACAACTTTTTAGTAACGTAGGCCGTTGGAGGATTTAGATTTTAAGACCAAAAACATGATCGAAAGGCAGTCTATCTATTAATAGCCACCACTCTGTTCTAATTTTTGGTTACGTGTTAGGGTTTTGTAAAACGAAGAATTTTGGTCGGGTTGGGTTTCTTGTAGTCTGTTTCCTATGTAAGAACAGTCCCAACCCACGAAAATATTTTGCCGTGAGAAAAAGTATTCTTAGGTTGGGTAGCTCTGTTGATTGGTTGGTTGGCAGACGGGGCAACATCTGATTGGCTACGCCGCGTCTTCGGATTCACCTATCTAACCAATCAGCTTCTCGCGTTTGTCGGTTTCAAATAGTTTTTACTATAGTACCCAGCCAAATTGAATTATCGCAAACACCCTATCTGTGCACAAAATGTCCTCGAATTGATGGACATAGTGGTAGCACGCCAGCGAGTGTGGCTCAGACGCATGCGAAGAATGTCTCTCCTCAGGCACCATGTTGTGGAACGAAAGACAACCGAACAAGCAAGCGAGAAAAGAAAAACGAGAATCAGCATCCTCACCCTGACTCGGGCGATTTCCATGTCCTGAAGCGCCCTCGGGCATAGCTGCGCTTGCCATGGCAACGCCCTTCTGGCGAACGCCTCGGCAACGGTTACCAACGCCGCCTCCCTAATGTCCAGGAACTCCACGGCGTCGTCCCCCGTCCCCCCTCCGAACTGGGCAGTTCAGCAAAACACATGAGAGACAAGTTTATGATTTTCCACCATCTATCATGGTTACGGTAGGCTGGGTACGTAGTGCTATATTTGCCGGGTGGAGGTAAAACGTGTTAACTGGCGCATGCCACCCAGTTGTTGTAGCGTCGTGAGAGCTCAAGATGTATTTTTACTACTTTTTAGTGACGTAGTCCGCTAGAAGATCAAGAACCAAGACCAAAAACATGATCGAAAGGCAAGCTATCTATGATTCGCTACCACTCTATTCTTACTTCTGATTACGTGTAGGGTGCTTAAAATATTATTTTTGGGCGGGTTGGGGTTCTTGTACGTACAGTAATCTGTTTCCTAAATGATAGCAGTCGCGGCCCACGAAAAACGTATTACTGTGGTGAAATGTATTCTCAGGTTGGGTAACTCTGGTGGTTGGGTAACTCTGTTGGTTGGTTGGTAGACGGGGCAACATCTGATTGGCTAGCGCCTTCGGATTCACCTGTTTACCCAATCAGCTCCTCACGTTTGTCGGTTTCAACTGTTTTTTACTGTAGCACCAAACCAATCTGGATTATATCGCAAACACCCCAATAATACTCAAAATGTCCTTATCTTAATGGACAGAATGGTAGCAGGCAAACGAGTGTGGCACAGACACATGCCGAGAATACCTCCCCTCGGGCATCGTATAGTGGAGCAAAAGACAAGCCAAAAAGCAAGCACGAAAAAAACGAATCAGCATCCTCACCCTGACTCGGGCGATTTCCATGTCCTGAAGCGCCCTCGGGCATAGCTGCGCTTGCCATGGCAACGCCCTTCTGGCGAACGCCTCGGCAACGGTTACCAACGCCGCCTCCCTAATGTCCAGGAACTCCACGGCGTCGTCTCCCGTCCCCCCTCCGAACTGGGCAGTTCAGCAAAATGCTCCCACGCATTGAGTTGGTTTCAACACCTTCGATAGCCCTACACAAGATTGTTCGAATGAGCCTACTTTCATGCCGAGGTTCAAACTGTAGCGCTCGCGGTGGCCTCGCAGCAGAGGGCACATGGCCGAAAACCAAAACTCGAAAAATTGAGCAACCCCGTAGCCCGAATCGAAAAAACCTCCGAAAGACTTGGGAAATCTTTCTCTCTCTTTTTTTTCTTTTTGTCCCAGGCCCCCCTACTAAAAAAGTGCCGGTAGAGGCAATTTCGTAGTGGTGGGGCCTGGAAAATCGTGATTTAGACCAATCACAGCACAAAAAAAATCGTAAAAATCGTGACGTAGACCAATCACGAGCAATAAAAAATGCAAAAATGTCAATCCCGCCGCCGAACGAAGCACGGCGGTGCGCACGCAGAAGAAGCGCCTCACAGAGGTTAGAAAGCTCGATGGAGAGAGCTTGTTGGAACTCGTACGAGTACAACGGCAGGCTGTTGTTGCTGTGTTGTTGCTGCTGCAGCGTGTTGTTGCTTTTGTTATCGTCGCAACGAGAGTGGAACGTACGTACTCGTATCATTCTGCGTCGGGGGTGCTGATACCACCCACCACCGACCACCCACCACCCCTTGGTGGGTCATCCGTGCCGCAACTTGCTTTTTGGAACTCGTACGAGTACAACGGAAGGCTGTTGTTGCTGTGTTGTTGCTGCTGCAGCGTGCTGCTGCTGTTGTTATCGTCGCAACGAGAGAGAGTGGAACGTACGTACTGGTATCATTCTGCGTCGGGGGTGGCTGATACCACCCACCACCCACCACCACTTACTTGGTGGGTCATCCATACCGCAAAACTTGTTTTTTTCAGGAAAACATTCTGCCAGATGATACATATATCCTTCATGCTCCCACGCATTGAGTTGGTTTCAACACCTTCGATAGCCCTACACAAGATTGTTCGAATGAGCCTACTTTCATGCCGAGGTTCAAACTGTAGCGCTCGCGGTGGCCTCGCAGCAGAGGGCACATGGCCGAAAACCAAAACTCGAAAAATTGAGCAACCCCGTAGCCCGAATCGAAAAAACCTCCGAAAGACTTGGGAAATCTTTCTCTCTCTTTTTTTTCTTTTTCCCCAGGCCCCCCTACTAAAACCTTGCCGGTAGAGGCAATTTCGTAGTGGTGGGGCCTGGAAAATCGTGATTTAGACCAATCACAGCACAAAAAAAAACGTAAAAATCGTGACGTAGACCAATCACGAGCAATAAAAAATGCAAAAATGTCAATCCCGCCGCCGAACGAAGCACGGCGGTGCGCACGCAGAAGAAGCGCCTCACAGAGGTTAGAAAGCTCGATGGAGAGAGCTTGTTGGAACTCGTACGAGTACAACGGCAGGCTGTTGTTGCTGTGTTGTTGCTGCTGCAGCGTGTTGTTGCTGTTGTTATCGTCGCAACGAGAGTGGAACGTACGTACTCGTATCATTCTGCGTCGGGGGTGCTGATACCACCCACCACCGACCACCCACCACCCCTTGGTGGGTCATCCGTGCCGCAACTTGCTTTTTGGAACTCGTACGAGTACAACGGAAGGCTGTTGTTGCTGTGTTGTTGCTGCTGCAGCGTGCTGCTGCTGTTGTTATCGTCGCAACGAGAGAGAGTGGAACGTACGTACTGGTATCATTCTGCGTCGGGGGTGGCTGATACCACCCACCACCCACCACCACTTACTTGGTGGGTCATCCATACCGCAAAACTTGTTTTTTTCAGGAAAAAATTCTGCCAGATGATACATATATCCTTCATGCTCCCACGCATTGAGTTGGTTTCAACACCTTCGATAGCCCTACACAAGATTGTTCGAATGAGCCTACTTTCATGCCGAGGTTCAAACTGTAGCGCTCGCGGTGGCCTCGCAGCAGAGGGCACATGGCCGAAAACCAAAACTCGAAAAATTGAGCAACCCCGTAGCCCGAATCGAAAAAACCTCCGAAAGACTTGGGAAATCTTTCTCTCTCTTTTTTTTCTTTTTGTCCCAGGCTACTAAAAAAGTGCCGGTAGAGGCAATTTCGCAGTGGTGGGGCCTGGAAAATCGTGATTTTAGACCAATCACAGCACAAAAAAATCGTCAAAATCGTGACGTAGACCAATCACGAGCAATAAAAATTGGAATAATGTCAATCCCGCCGCCGAACGAAGCACGGCGGTGCGCACGCAGAAGAAGCGCCTCACAGAGGTTAGAAAGCTCGATGGAGAGAGCTTGTTGGAACTCGTACGAGTACAACGGCAGGCTGTTGTTGCTGTGTTGTTGCTGCTGCAGCGTGTTGTTGCTGTTGTTATCGTCGCAACGAGAGTGGAACGTACGTATAGGTATCATTCTGCGTCGGGGGTGGCTGATACCACCCACCACCCACCACCACTTGGTGGGTCATCCATACCGCAAAACTTGTTTTGGAACTCGTACGAGTACAACGGCAGGCTGTTGTTGCTGTGTTGTTGCTGCTGCAGCGTGTTGTTGCTGTTGTTATCGTCGCAACGAGAGTGGAACGTACGTATCATTCTGCGTCGGGGGTGGCTGATACCACCCACCACCCACCACCACTTGGTGGGTCATCCATACCGCAAAACTTGTTTTTTCCAGGCAAAAATTCCGCCAGATGATACATATATCCTTCATGCTCCCACGCATTGAGTTGGTTCCAACACCTTCGATAGCCCTACACAAGATTGTTCGAATGAGCCTATTTTCATGCCGAGGTTCAAACTGTAGCGCTCGCGGTGGCCTCGCAGCAGAGGGCACATGGCCGGAAACCAAAACTCGAAAAATTGAGCAACCCCGTAGCCCGTATCGAAAAAACCTCCGAAAGACTTGGGAAATCTTTCTCTCTTTTTTTTTTTTTTTTCCCAGGCCCCCCTACTAAAAAAGTGCCGGTAGAGGCAATTTCGTAGTGGTGGGGCCTGGAAAATCGTGATTTAGACCAATCACAGCACAAAAAAAATCGTAAAAATCGTGACGTAGACCAATCACGAGCAATAAAAAATGCAAAAATGTCAATCCCGCCGCCGAACGAAGCACGGCGGTGCGCACGCAGAAGAAGCGCCTCACAGAGGTTAGAAAGCTCGATGGAGAGAGCTTGTTGGAACTCGTACGAGTACAACGGCAGGCTGTTGTTGCTGTGTTGTTGCTGCTGCAGCGTGTTGTTGCTGTTGTTATCGTCGCAACGAGAGTGGAACGTACGTACTCGTATCATTCTGCGTCGGGGGTGCTGATACCACCCACCACCGACCACCCACCACCCCTTGGTGGGTCATCCGTGCCGCAACTTGCTTTTTGGAACTCGTACGAGTACAACGGAAGGCTGTTGTTGCTGTGTTGTTGCTGCTGCAGCGTGCTGCTGCTGTTGTTATCGTCGCAACGAGAGAGAGTGGAACGTACGTACTGGTATCATTCTGCGTCGGGGGTGGCTGATACCACCCACCACCCACCACCACTTACTTGGTGGGTCATCCATACCGCAAAACTTGTTTTTTTCAGGAAAACATTCTGCCAGATGATACATATATCCTTCATGCTCCCACGCATTGAGTTGGTTTCAACACCTTCGATAGCCCTACACAAGATTGTTCGAATGAGCCTACTTTCATGCCGAGGTTCAAACTGTAGCGCTCGCGGTGGCCTCGCAGCAGAGGGCACATGGCCGAAAACCAAAACTCGAAAAATTGAGCAACCCCGTAGCCCGAATCGAAAAAACCTCCGAAAGACTTGGGAAATCTTTCTCTCTCTTTTTTTTCTTTTTGTCCCAGGCCCCCCTACTAAAAAAGTGCCGTCCTGATATGATATTTTGACGTGGCTGCGCTGACCAGTAGAACACGCTGAATTGTTGCTGCTCGTGCTTTCGATTTGCTTTTCGATTTTCAGCTGTCAACTTTTTGATTTTGGCAATGGGTTGTAAAATCGTTCATTTTCTCGGAACCTAAAAAACGAAGGGGAACATGTGTGGGCCAAGGACCAATCAGCGCCTCGTTTAGTATCATTTTGATTTTCGATTTCGATTTTCAATTCTGTCTGGACACACCAAAACACGAAGAACGAACAGCCCAGCGAGAACGGACATAATGGCGACAATCGCAGCTACGGACGCCCCGTAGACTGGACAGCCAGAAGACAGAGAACAGACAATGCGCGAACAATATGCCGCTGGTGCCAGGCAATGTAGTGTTCAACGCCGTAGCCAAAACCGTGGCTCATGGGGCGGTCCAAGTCGAATTGCGTGCTGCTATACATTCAAAAATCATCTGTTGTAGCAAGCGGTGAAAAGTTTTGCACAGCACCCGTACGTTATCCAGCGCAGATCTCGCGCTCCAGGCTACGGGCGCTATTGCAGCAGCAGATTATGGTCAGCTCGTCATGTGGGCACACTCTCCTCTTTTTTCAGGGCTGGGCGTCGCCTCTACCGCAGCTGGGTGGTGCATTACTACTGGTCTTCCACCTTGACCGTTGACTCGTTTTCGCTTTTGTTTTTCGCTTTTGTTTTTCACGCGTGTATCCTGCGTTTGTAAACCATCTTCGATTCTACACCCTAAACCTAAAGTCTGTCCGTTTTTAGGTTTTGTTTTAGGTTTTGTTTTATGTTTCGTTTTTAGGTTTTGTTTTTAGGTTTTGTGTTCCTCGTTTGTACGGGCCCCGAAAGGTGGAGGGGTATCGTAGGGTATAATTTACAATTGTAGATAGACATTTAATTTGTGTTGTTGTTGCTGGGTTTTAAGGTTGTTAGGTTGTTGTTATAGTCATTCCAAACACTATCTTCGCTTCTCTTGTTGGTTTTTTTCAAGCACTTATCGTGTTCCATCTCTAGAATGCGGAAAATCAGCTCTTCCTCTTTTTTTTCGTGTTGCCTCGCTCGTGCAGCAGTTATCTGTTCCTCTTGGGCACGTGTGCTTTTCGTCTAGGGGCGCTTCTGGCGCTTCTGGCGCTTCTGTCTCCCTGCGTCATTTGTATTCTGTTTCATTTCAGAACTTGTTTTATTTTTCTTTTTTGTTCTTATTTTTTGGTTCGGCTCGTGTCGCTGTGTTCTCGTATACGTTACGCATCTCACTTGCTTTACCCATTAATTTGCGTTTATTTTGTTTTGGTTTTTCTCTGTTTCGCAGTCTGTGACCACAGAATTTGTATCTCTCTAGGATTGGGAATCAGGACAGGCACTGGGTGTACTGATGTGGTTGAGTAGAAAGAACGGTATAGGGCCAGTCCAAAGAGGAAAACCTAAAAACAAATAAATACGAACAGCTATTTAGATTCATCTGGTTGAAATCGACAGATGGGTATAAGCAACCCCATGACTTCGTGAAAAAAAGAAAGCGAAATACGATCAAATTCCGTTCTCTCGTCGGAGGGCAGAGAGTGAGGAGACCGTAGTTCCAGTTAGATCGTGGGTAGCCGGTGCGCGAACGAGACTGAACGGGTGTGATCTGACCTGTCCGAAGATGGCAGGCCTGCTCTTTCTCAGTGAGCACCCTGGAAGGTTGGTCGCGTCCAAGGTGTACACATCTGGCAGGTCGTGATCTAGATAATCTAGGTCATGCACATCGTCTAGATCATCTAGATCATCTAGATCTTATAGATCATATAGATCATATTGATCATACAGATCCTGTATGGTTTGCTGTAGGGTGTTGTGCAAGAGCCGTACCATGAATATAATTATTGTCTTGCAGAATGTTTCCTTTTAAACTTAAGCGGCGGGATTGGTAATCGGGTAGCACTTTTATTTTCCTCCAAAATCAGTGTGCAGGCTACTGCAGGTATAGAGCTCCTCAAGTGACTACCCTCAGAAATATCATGGTGCACCTGCATGCAGGCTACCGTAGCATGCGTCCCATACAGATCGTCCCCGGCCAAGACGTACGCATCAGGATTTTGTTTTACCCGCCAGACAGATCATATCTCGTCACATTTTAAATAGATCACGACATCCTGTAGAACTTATCTTCTGTATATCCTATATCTTCCGTTATGATATGATATGTTGTACAAGAGCCGTTCCGTGTAAGACCATTCAGATCCTCCCCCGGAAATGGATGCCCAAGAGCCGTGTACAAGCAGAGATAATCGTTGAGGATATTTAGCGGGGGTTCGGGATAAGAAACCCCTGAAGGACAAACCTTACCCCAGGTAGTTTGATCGTACTGCCCCCCACCCCTCCCCCTGTTATCCATGTGCAAGAAAGTCCCCCTCACAAGCGATAATTAGTGCGTGGAGGAGGAATCCCACCCTTCATCTACTCGCCGAGAACCTCACGCTTCCCTTCGCGCTTGGTGCCAGCAGTGTCTGCCTGGTCGGTGAAAGCCCGACGTGCTCCATCTCGGCATTTTAGCGATGCGCGGGCCTATCGTTATATATGCACCACTACGGCCATGCACGACATGAGTACACCCCTCCCCCGGGTTCTTAGTATTTAGAGGATGCAGGTCACCCTTCATGCGACTCGCCCAACACCTCACGTTTCGGTTCGTAAAGCTAGGTGCAAGCGATGTCTGCTTGGTCAGTGAAAGCACGACGTACTCCATCTCGGGACTGTAGGGATGCGAGGTTCTATGACCATACGACCACAGACATGCATGACATGAGTACCCCCCTCCACCCCCCCTTCCTGACATTTTCCTAATGCAGATAACGGCAACCGACGAGAGGTGCACACAGGCCGTCGGGAGTTGTTGGGATCTCAGTCTTCTCCGGAGCTGTCTAGACGGGGAGAAGGGACTGGCAGTATAGGACAACTGGTAGAGGGACTTCCCTCGGTAGGCGCAAAACAGGTGCGGCAAAACTCTGCCTGGCCCTAATATAGTGTCCGAGTCGGACCAGCCCCGGTGTAGAACTGCATTCTTGTTTTTTTTTGGTACACTCTACTCGGAATTAGTTTAGAATCGTTTGTGAAAGACGGGTTGGCCTTCCTGGAACTACAACACGCATGTTCCTTTGATAGAAAGTTGTTGGGGTTTTTGTGTTTTTATCGTTTTCGGCGTAGGAAAGGGGTTATGTTTGATGTTGGACTTGCAGCCGCGAACTGATGAGTGGAACTATCGGACGTGCTTTAGAAAAAATTCAGGTTCAACCTCACGCCTAGTTTTTTTTCTGTCGGCCAGGATTCGTTGAGTGCACCACGTTGATATTATGCCCTGTCTTAATAACTAAACTTGAGATACGAGGTATACTTATATTCTGTCGACTCGAAAGTAAGGCATGCACGAGTAGATCCTTCGAAGTGTAGGACACTCCGACCCCAGTATTTCGGCTAAGCCCAAAACGGATACTGGTATTTGTTTCCTCGAGGTGGTAGACTTTGCGTGCGATGCTCTTTATGCCCCGGGCCGAACCTAGAGGATTATCCGCCTTCTCTTTGTGAATTTTTAACGACACCCCTCGATATAGTTATGCAATTGAGTCACGTATGGTAGTTAAGAGGTGCATACTTAAACGCTTCTAGACTCGACCTCTCTTATTGCGAACCAACTGCACATTCTTCCGTGTGGTGGCTCCGACCCAGGTGCTGAAAAACGAAACCATTCAGAACGCGCTCGTCATATGTACAGCCACCGTTGCAACACCCCCCCCCTCCGGCCGCCACCTTCATCTCCACCTTGTCCTCGTCCATCCCGCCTAACTCGCAGCTTCTCTGTTATCTAAGGCCACACACACATTTTCTCCGCCCTTCCTGCAATACATCGCGGCTTCATATTTCGTTCTCTAAGGCTACCTTTCACTAGAGCCCCGCCCTGCTCTCCTCGCTAATCCCGCAGCTACGCCTCCCCTCTCGCTAACCTCGTAGCCATCCTTTCCTCCTCGCTAACCTAGCATCCATCCACCCGTCTCTTCTCGCTATTAGTCGCCCCTCCCTGCTCGCTACTATTACTACGTTAGCTTCTTCGCTCTCTGAGGCTCGAGAGGACGGCGGCTTCTCGTCAACCTCCCTCGTTCCCGCGCAAAGTTTCTTCGTTCTCTAGGCTACCTTCCACATGTATCCCACCCTGCTCTTCCCTCCCCGCTAACCTCGCAGCTACTTAGTCGTCTAAAGCTACCTTCCACGCTTCGTCCATCATTCCCGCGATATTTTCATGCTCTACGGGTATCTTCGACCCTGTGCCACAACCTTCCCGCTCGCAGATCTGGCAGCCACTCGTCTCTTCTCGAAAAACTGACAGCCACCCTTCCCTCCTCGCTAACCCAGCATCCATCCACCCGTTCCTTCTCGCTAACCCAGCATCCATTCACCCCCTTCCTTTCTTTCGCCACTAATCACTCTGGCAGCTTCTTCGTTCTCTGAGGCTCGAGAGGGTGGCAGCGTCCCGCCAGCGCCACTACCGCGGCCACAACATCACCGGAGGCTCTGTTCGCCGGGGAGGAGGAGGAGGAGGAGGGTCATCCCTCCACAGAAGCGTCAGCGACGGTCGCCCCTTTTCCCCGCCCGACGAGTGGGACGATACCGGCATATTTACCGTCTCCTTGCGACCAAAAACTGTCCCCTCTGGGTCTACGGGCCGTCCGCAGCACCAGCGGCGGCGGCGGCGGCAGCAGCAGCAGCAGCAGCAGCATGCTTTTATGGCTCCCTCGATCGGCAGGTCTGCTTCCGCCTCCCACCTCGTGCAGCCGCCGCTGCCTGTTGTCGGTCGCCCTGCCACGTCTGGTGGAGGTGTTGGGCCCTCGATTGGTGGCATGCGAAAGGGCCAAGACAACGGTGGGGAGTCGGGGGGCACTGTTTCGGATGGGTTTGGTATGTGGAACAAGAGGAGGCGAAAGGTAGGCAGGGAGGGGGGGGGGGTGCACTTATTTGTTGCTTGCATTAGTCATTTGACCTTTCACCACGCACCGCTTTCGAGATGGAGCACCGTTCCTGCTTCTAGTAGAGGCACCTCCAACATGTGGTCACTAGGGGGGGGGGGGCGTACTCGTTTGTTGCTTGCCTTAGTCATTTGACCATTGACCACACATCCCTTTCGAGACGGAGCAGGGGGGGGGGGCATCACTCATCCCCAGTTTTGGGCTAGCGTAGACGTGCGGTTATGCATCGGTTTATTTCGTAGTGGGTAGATTGCATACATGACGCTAACGCACACACCCAGTTGAAATGGTGAAGTGCTGTCTCTCAGCACCGCCTGATGAAGTCATATTTCCGGTAGTTATTACAGTGTATTGCAATTTTTCTCTGTTCAACTACTGCCACCGCTACCACTACTACCACTACTACTACTACTACTACTACTACTACTACTACTACTACTGTCACTACTACTACTACTACTACTACTACCACTACAGTACTGCCACTACTACTGCCTACTCCTAACACTACCTACTGTAGTATTGCTACTGCTACTATTAGTAGCACTACTAGCCTAAATATCATTACTGCTAATGCTACCCCTACTACTACTACTATCGCTACTACTATCGCTACTACTATGAATAGGCTAGACGACGGGTGCTACGGTAGGGGGGTCGCTTTTGAGCCCATTACATTTTCAGCCTATGAGAGCCACTCGGCCAACTGGCCACTCTATTTCTTGCCTGTCCTAAGAGTTTTTTCGGCTGTATGCACCACCATGGAGTATTTTCTACTCTGCGACAACAAAACATGTTGTGTTTACGTCTGAGGTATATGAGAGCCACTCGCCCGATTCGTGTGCACGCGGAACTGAAAATCAGCCCCCCCCCCCCCCCCCCCCTACCGCAGCACCAGTCAGATATCTCAGGGTCTCTGCATCACGTGTTCGGATATTCTAGGGTTCGACAGCACGGCCAGCCCTACCTCTTCTCCCACCTCTACCCCATTCGGGCTCGGGCTCGGGTCACTCTCCTCATCCTCCGGAGACACCCCCGCTCCCTTCGGCCTCTTCCCCAACACCCCCTCCCCGAATGCCGCAGTAGTAGGAGTGGAAACCCCCACGGCGGTTATCGCCAACCCCGGTAACAGCACCAGCAGCAGCATTAGCGAGGGGGGAGGAGGGGAAGGGGAGGAGTTCGGTGAGGGTGGCGATGGCGAGGGAAGCGAGGTAGTGGATGGCGGGGGCGGGGTTGGGTCCGCCCTTACCGCCTGTGGATGTTTGGAAAACCTGTCGGAGACGGGGGCTGAGGTGCTCGCCATTCGAGGGAAGGCCTTGGTGTGCGACCCCACTTGCTTGGACGGCAGCGATTTGATCTGGGGTGAGACTTTGTTGTTGGTTTGGTTTGGTCTGGGCAAGAGGGGGGTCGGTCTTCTCCCCTTCTCTTCTCTCAACATTCCCAAACGTTGTGAGCGATAGGTATTGGAAAAAACGTACTGAGCTCGCCCAAACGCTGGAGGTGCCTCTAGTAGGAGTGGGAGCGGCGCTCCGTCTGGAAACGAGATGCATGCGTGGCCAATGGTCAAACGACTGAAGGGAAACAACAAACCAGTACGCTTCCTCCCCCTTCCTTTCCTCGTTCCCCTCCTCGTGCAAGAGGCGTGTTGGACTCCAACTACGTCGCTACGATTTGAAGCCTTGAGGGAGCCCACACGACCCCTGTCCCTGTCCCGGAATTGTAGGGGTGCGAGGGTCTATGGCCCTACCACTACGGCCATTCATGACATGCGGCTAGTGAGCACACCCCGTCAAGCATTCGTAATGAGCGCCCAAATGTTAGATATGTCTCTGACTATAGGAGCAGGAACGGTGCTCCATCTCGAAAGGGATGCATGATTAATGGTCGATTGACGAAGGCAAGCAACAAATGAGTACCCCCCCCCGCCCCCACGAGCCTCCTGCTCCGTCTCCAAAGAGATGCGTGGTCGATGATCAAATGACTAATGTAAGCAGAAAATGCGTACAACACGGGTATCTACTCTACGCGGTGAGTTTTCTACCCCCGAGTCTGTGTCCCGCCCCCCCCCTCCCTGCCTACCTTTCGCCTCCTCTTGTTCCACATACCAAACCCATCCGAAACAGTGCCCCCCGACTCCCCACCGTTGTCTTGGCCCTTTCGCATGCCACCAATCGAGGGCCCAACACCTCCACCAGACGTGGCAGGGCGACCGACAACAGGCAGCGGCGGCTGCACGAGGTGGGAGGCGGAAGCAGACCTGCCGATCGAGGGAGCCATAAAAGCATGCTGCTGCTGCTGCTGCTGCTGCCGCCGCCGCCGCCGCTGGTGCTGCGGACGGCCCGTAGACCCAGAGGGGACAGTTTTTGGTCGCAAGGAGACGGTAAATATGCCGGTATCGTCCCACTCGTCGGGCGGGGAAAAGGGGCGACCGTCGCTGACGCTTCTGTGGAGGGATGACCCTCCTCCTCCTCCTCCTCCCCGGCGAACAGAGCCTCCGGTGATGTTGTGGCCGCGGTAGTGGCGCTGGCGGGACGCTGCCACCCTCTCGAGCCTCAGAGAACGAAGAAGCTGCCAGAGTGATTAGTGGCGAAAGAAAGGAAGGGGGTGAATGGATGCTGGGTTAGCGAGAAGGAACGGGTGGATGGATGCTGGGTTAGCGAGGAGGGAAGGGTGGCTGTCAGTTTTTCGAGAAGAGACGAGTGGCTGCCAGATCTGCGAGCGGGAAGGTTGTGGCACAGGGTCGAAGATACCCGTAGAGCATGAAAATATCGCGGGAATGATGGACGAAGCGTGGAAGGTAGCTTTAGACGACTAAGTAGCTGCGAGGTTAGCGGGGAGGGAAGAGCAGGGTGGGATACATGTGGAAGGTAGCCTAGAGAACGAAGAAACTTTGCGCGGGAACGAGGGAGGTTGACGAGAAGCCGCCGTCCTCTCGAGCCTCAGAGAGCGAAGAAGCTAACGTAGTAATAGTAGCGAGCAGGGAGGGGCGACTAATAGCGAGAAGAGACGGGTGGATGGATGCTAGGTTAGCGAGGAGGAAAGGATGGCTACGAGGTTAGCGAGAGGGGAGGCGTAGCTGCGGGATTAGCGAGGAGAGCAGGGCGGGGCTCTAGTGAAAGGTAGCCTTAGAGAACGAAATATGAAGCCGCGATGTATTGCAGGAAGGGCGGAGAAAATGTGTGTGTGGCCTTAGATAACAGAGAAGCTGCGAGTTAGGCGGGATGGACGAGGACAAGGTGGAGATGAAGGTGGCGGCCGGAGGGGGGGGGTGTTGCAACGGTGGCTGTACATATGACGAGCGCGTTCTGAATGGTTTCGTTTTTCAGCACCTGGGTCGGAGCCACCACACGGAAGAATGTGCAGTTGGTTCGCAATAAGAGAGGTCGAGTCTAGAAGCGTTTAAGTATGCACCTCTTAACTACCATACGTGACTCAATTGCATAACTATATCGAGGGGTGTCGTTAAAAATTCACAAAGAGAAGGCGGATAATCCTCTAGGTTCGGCCCGGGGCATAAAGAGCATCGCACGCAAAGTCTACCACCTCGAGGAAACAAATACCAGTATCCGTTTTGGGCTTAGCCGAAATACTGGGGTCGGAGTGTCCTACACTTCGAAGGATCTACTCGTGCATGCCTTACTTTCGAGTCGACAGAATATAAGTATACCTCGTATCTCAAGTTTAGTTATTAAGACAGGGCATAATATCAACGTGGTGCACTCAACGAATCCTGGCCGACAGAAAAAAAACTAGGCGTGAGGTTGAACCTGAATTTTTTCTAAAGCACGTCCGATAGTTCCACTCATCAGTTCGCGGCTGCAAGTCCAACATCAAACATAACCCCTTTCCTACGCCGAAAACGATAAAAACACAAAAACCCCAACAACTTTCTATCAAAGGAACATGCGTGTTGTAGTTCCAGGAAGGCCAACCCGTCTTTCACAAACGATTCTAAACTAATTCCGAGTAGAGTGTACCAAAAAAAAACAAGAATGCAGTTCTACACCGGGGCTGGTCCGACTCGGACACTATATTAGGGCCAGGCAGAGTTTTGCCGCACCTGTTTTGCGCCTACCGAGGGAAGTCCCTCTACCAGTTGTCCTATACTGCCAGTCCCTTCTCCCCGTCTAGACAGCTCCGGAGAAGACTGAGATCCCAACAACTCCCGACGGCCTGTGTGCACCTCTCGTCGGTTGCCGTTATCTGCATTAGGAAAATGTCAGGAAGGGGGGGTGGAGGGGGGTACTCATGTCATGCATGTCTGTGGTCGTATGGTCATAGAACCTCGCATCCCTACAGTCCCGAGATGGAGTACGTCGTGCTTTCACTGACCAAGCAGACATCGCTTGCACCTAGCTTTACGAACCGAAACGTGAGGTGTTGGGCGAGTCGCATGAAGGGTGACCTGCATCCTCTAAATACTAAGAACCCGGGGGAGGGGTGTACTCATGTCGTGCATGGCCGTAGTGGTGCATATATAACGATAGGCCCGCGCATCGCTAAAATGCCGAGATGGAGCACGTCGGGCTTTCACCGACCAGGCAGACACTGCTGGCACCAAGCGCGAAGGGAAGCGTGAGGTTCTCGGCGAGTAGATGAAGGGTGGGATTCCTCCTCCACGCACTAATTATCGCTTGTGAGGGGGACTTTCTTGCACATGGATAACAGGGGGAGGGGTGGGGGGCAGTACGATCAAACTACCTGGGGTAAGGTTTGTCCTTCAGGGGTTTCTTATCCCGAACCCCCGCTAAATATCCTCAACGATTATCTCTGCTTGTACACGGCTCTTGGGCATCCATTTCCGGGGGAGGATCTGAATGGTCTTACACGGAACGGCTCTTGTACAACATATCATATCATAACGGAAGATATAGGATATACAGAAGATAAGTTCTACAGGATGTCGTGATCTATTTAAAATGTGACGAGATATGATCTGTCTGGCGGGTAAAACAAAATCCTGATGCGTACGTCTTGGCCGGGGACGATCTGTATGGGACGCATGCTACGGTAGCCTGCATGCAGGTGCACCATGATATTTCTGAGGGTAGTCACTTGAGGAGCTCTATACCTGCAGTAGCCTGCACACTGATTTTGGAGGAAAATAAAAGTGCTACCCGATTACCAATCCCGCCGCTTAAGTTTAAAAGGAAACATTCTGCAAGACAATAATTATATTCATGGTACGGCTCTTGCACAACACCCTACAGCAAACCATACAGGATCTGTATGATCAATATGATCTATATGATCTATAAGATCTAGATGATCTAGATGATCTAGACGATGTGCATGACCTAGATTATCTAGATCACGACCTGCCAGATGTGTACACCTTGGACGCGACCAACCTTCCAGGGTGCTCACTGAGAAAGAGCAGGCCTGCCATCTTCGGACAGGTCAGATCACACCCGTTCAGTCGTTTCGCGATCTAGATCTTTCGGGGCAGCCATATCCGTGATCTGTAAAGGATCTGCATGGTTTGGATCATGATTTATGACGAGTGAGGTCTGCCTGTACGACACGGATCTTGCCCGCATATCTTGCCGGGTGTGTGATCTGTACGGTACAGGTATTACACAACACCCCACAACGGCAAAGGTAACAACTACAGGTGATCTAGATCGTTACCTGGATCCTGATCAAGATCCTGATCAAGATCCTGGTCAAGATCATGATCAAGATCGTGATCTAGATCGTGATGATCTAGATCGTGATCTACATCGTGATGATCTCGATCGTGATCTACATCGTGATGATCTAGATCGTGATTTACATCGTGATGATCTAGATCGTGATCTACATCGTGATGATCTGAATCGTGATCTACATCGTGATGATTTAGATCGTGATGATCTAGATCTGAATCTGTCCGGTCAACACGAACGACCCTCCAGGTTGGCTGCCTCACCGAGGAAAAGCACACCGCCCGTCTTCTCCTCGTCTGCACCACCAGCACCACCAGCACCACCAGCACCCGCCATCACTAGCCCCGCGCCACCGCCATCGCCATCATCACCCTCATCATTATCATCGTCGTCGAACGATAAAACCTGACGGACGAACCCTTCCGGACCCTTAGACTCCCAAGTCGGAGGGGGGATGCTGTTAGAACGCTTGTGCCCCCCCCCGCCCCCGCCCCCCCCAACCCTCCGTGTCCCGCTTTGACCTTTCTGACTACTGTCTCTGCAAGGACTCATTTTCTTGGAGGCACCGAAGGGGCATGTCACAAGCAGTCCCCGCGGGACGGAAGCATCCCCTCCGAGCTTAGGGAGACCGGCGTCCAGGTAGGCGGAGGGCCCCGGTGGGGGGCTCCATTTTTTCACATCCGGGCAGAGGCCGCTCAGCCCGCGGAGATGGATGTAGTCGCTGACGGCGTCGGTGACTGCGCTGGATAGGTCACCCTGCTCGCGAGAGCAACAACAGTTCGTTCGTTGGTTTAGGGTCGTTCTTATTGAGCATCTTTTTTTCCAAAATTTCCAATTGTTTTTTCCAAAAAAAACCCAGGAAAAGCAAGAAAAACAAACAGGATTTATTTGGAAAGTTTGGAATTTTAACAGAGGGCAAACTATTTGGAAGGCTTCGCATTCCAATATTTGGACATTATTTTTGGAAAAATTGGAAATCCTAAAAATTGCTCGAAAACATTATTTGGAAAAATTGGGAAAAAGTCGCTCGACAAGAACGACCCTTAACCACAGGGGAGCACGTTTTTTTTTTTTTTCGAACGCCACACTGCTCTTTTTGAGAGACCAGACGGGAGGGGGGTGTGCATACTAAAATCAAGTAAACATGAGATCGAAAATGTCAGGATATACGGAAGACTGTCATGTCTGTTGGTATATTATTCCGATGTCGGTAGATCTACCACGATCTACCTTAAGATTATCAGTAGGACAAACAGTAATAGTAGAAAACAGACGTCATTTTTTCGATTTTTTTGCAGAAACCACCCCACCCAGCGTTCCGATTTGTTTTTCAATTTGGCCTTTCTAAGAGTGTGGAGTTTGGGATCTCGATGCGTGTGCTCACACATCGGATATTTACTTCGGGCGGCCATAATGTAGGAATCAGAACCCAGGATGGGCGAAAAAACATACATCTCTCCATGTTCACACACCAAATTTGATGATGATTGCGTCGCATGATATCACTACAGTATTACTCTGTTTTCCCGCACTATTACGGGGGGCCATAGTAAACATCATATAATAGGACCGAAGACTGTTGCTACGGTAGGGGGGTCATGTATAGGTGGTTGTTCTTCACCTGCACAGAGCCACTCGGTCGAGTGACTGCTTGACTGCGTTGTACTCATAACCTTTTCTTGATTTTTGTTTGTGTTATATATGCACCGCCGTTGAAGGTTTTGTTACGTAACGCGAACAAACTATATTTAGGTCCAATTTTCAGTTAGATTCGGAGCCACTCGTCCGAGTGGCCAAAAACCGTTAGTGAAAATGTGGGTACACCCCCTATCGTAGGACCAGTCCAAATATTGTTCGTAAAAATAAATAGGTAAATGTATAGTTTTTTGTGTGTACCGCAGGTCTATTTACTATGGACCCCCGCACTATTAATAGTATACTGCTGTATACGAGGCTACCTACAGTACCTACCTTGCGGTCTACCGTACCGTGAACCCAACATGGAATAGCAGCGCGCTATTGTACGTAAGAGATATCTGCTTGTCTTGCATCTCCCATTTTCTATACGTACGTAAAACCCTTTATAAAATCTGTCTACAGCAGTATATGATTCGTAGCTCCGATTGAAAACTCTGTAAATATCATAGTAGATTATCCCTTCCGACCAATATTAATAGATATTTTCCCAATCTGGTAGGATTTTGCTCATGTTGCCAGGTGGAACCCGTAACATCCTCATCATGGTCTGCCGCTGTACTCGTACAGCACGGCATGTTGCCTGGGTTGGATCTGTACTATGCAGATCCTGCACAACCTCCCACAACGGCAGGCGAGGGGCTAGCTGACATTTATCATGATTCGTACGCGCGAGGTGTGCATTACTTACAGCAAGAACTCCACCCGAGCGTGAAGACGAGAAACTCACCGGCTCTATGCTGCGGAAGAACTCTTCAGCCCCTGACGCCGCCGACGGGCACGCCGTGCCCTCGTAGCATCGGCATGAGGTCGAAGACATCTATCTGCCTCGCTAATAATTGGATCGAGTCGACCCAATCGACAACAACTGGGGGAGCTCTACTCTTTCACTCGTGCGATACTCCTACACCCTACCTACGCTCCTACGCTCCCGTGTAGTATACTCCTCCTGTACACTCCTACCCTCGAGTCTCGTAAGTAAGCGCGAAGGCCGTCGGCAGGCCTCTTCTCGTAGCTCGGTGACGAACCGTGGCAATAAGTAACACGTTACAGCAGCAGTGTATCACATGGCGCAGCGTGTTTGCTCTCCTTATCCTTCCTCCATCCTGCAGGAAAACATGCGATCTGATCAGCTTCGTGGACGGACGGTGGTGCTTCTGCGCTTCTTGCCCGCCGGCGTCGATCTACGAACACTCGTATTCAGTATTACGACCCTACAGCGAATAGGCGGCGCAATCGGGAGCATGCGAGCATGCGATATCGGCGGTTTCAGTGCCGTTTGGGGATTTTTTTTATTTTCGCCGTTCGCCCACTGCTTTCTGCGTTCTGCGTCTGCGAGCGAGCGATCGTGGCGTATATGGCCTGTCGCCTGTGGCAGCTGTATGCTGTACGGCGTAGCACTCGTACTCATGTCCATACCTCGTGCTCGGGGGTAGCTTGTACGAGTATTCATAGGGGGTCGTAGTCGCAGCTCCTGTAGTAAGACAACTGTTCAAGTGCCGTTTCGTTGCATTTCGCTGTTCGCCCGCCAAAATTTCGGCGAATAGTCCGTTGGTCGTAGCTGTACGACGTAACACCTACGTACAAGTAGCGTTCGTACGGTAGCTCGTACTCGCGTAGCTCGAATGCACGAATCTACAGGCCACACCTGTTTTTGACGGGAAGGGGCGGACTTCGAAGAGACCACTGCTTGATTTATGACGATAAAACAACTCTGCGGGTTTTGTCTCCCGTTTTATTATTACGTCGTACAGTATAGACGTACTCCCCTGCTTCTTTTTTAGTGTGCTTCATCTCGCAATATATGGAAGTCCTACGAAGCAGTGCATACAATACAATACACGATCCACCTTTACTTTCATATACGACGTTGTCCCTAATTAATTACGCGGTTGCAGTTCTATCGTATATCATACGTACACGTACTGGGTGTTGGCGATGATCAAGGAACAACGATGGACCAAACATATCCAACTTCTAAACTTCTAGATAGTAGTTTCGTCTCGCCTAAAACACACATGTATGTGCTCGTAAATACTCATACAGCAGGCAGCTGGCCGATTGATCGCGACCGATAATATAAGGCAGCTCAGGCATTCCTAACCTCTGTTCCGAAGTTCCGGCAGTGCTCACATTGCGAACTTCCCTCCGTTGCTACGAAAACAAAGGTTCTTCGCGAAAACATTTCAGACATCATCGGATGTAATAATGTACTGCAATAGATACGATCCATCCCCGGTTAGTTCGTGGTCTATTAATGAATGCTTCGGGGCACATACCTGGTACATTAACTCCTGATTTAAAACGATCTGCAAGATCTACAGTAGATCATATGTTCTGCCGGGGTGGGATCTGTATGGCACAGCTCTTGCACATTACTCGCTGAGTGGGATCTGTATTTACGTCTCTTCTAGCGCAATTTGTCATATCGGCAAAAAAAGACATGATCTAAATTATCTTCGTACGGTAGCAGTTGTAAATATTTCTTGATCCGTCTGACGCGTGAAAAAAATATTCCCAATGACGTTGTTAGTCACTGGGCTCTAAACCATTAAAGAAACCTAAGGGTCGTTCTTATCGAGCAGCTTTTGTCCATAATTTCCAATATTTTTTTCCAAAAAAAAAAGGAAATATTGGAAATCTTGGAAATTCTTCAGAGGGCAAAATGTTTGGAAGGCTTCACGTTCCAATAAACGGAAAAAAAAAATGGAAAAGATGGAAATCTAGAACATTGCGCGAAAAAAAACATGGAATTTTTGGAAATTTATGGATCCGATAAGAACGACCCTAACCCAAAGCTTGAACAACGATTTCAGGCCTGATCCCACAACATGGCCGTGTTTTTTGCGGGACACAGGGAGGGGTATATAGGGTCCACCGTTGGTGTGATGTTTCATAAGCCCTCCCTCTCATTATGGCGGCATGTGGTGCCATGTCACTCGGACCAGAAAAAAAAACGTGTTGTTTTGTTTTGCGTGTTTTTCGCTCCCTCCTTTTTATCCTAGAGAGAGCGGTATGTGATGCGTGGCATGTGATATATTATAGTAGTAGGACTAAACACAACGTGACACGAAGACAGACGCGCGTTCTCTCTCTCTGCTATGTGCCTCTGCTACCTCCAGCCTGAAGAGTCCTTTGTTTTATTACTGACTGCGAAAAAAAAAACGCACTTCAATTCCAAGCAAATTGCCCCCAAAAACGCGCGTGGGTGCAGGTTTAAAAAGGGGTCAAAATCTCACACCATCTCTCCTTTGGCCGCCTATTGCGTGACAAAAACGCAAAAAAAAAACAGACAGGGCTGGCTCTTCACGGGGCGTGGCCTCATAATACCCGCGGGTTGGGTCAAGAAGTTTTCGTAATCTCACGGGTCGGGTCGGGTCGAGTCGGGTCCGGGTCAGGAGATTTTCATACTCTCACGGATCGGACCGGGTCGGGTAAGATCGGGTCGGGTCGCCCTTACCCGACCCGGCCTGATATGACCCGCGAGATTTGACCTGACCCGTGAAAAGCCTCGAGAAATAGGGACACCGGTTAACCGCACTCAACTGTTCCAAGTGCCCCCGTCACCCTTGAGCCAAACACGGACGACGGGTGTACCTACAGTAGCGTACCTACCAATCGACACCTCTCATTTTTGCATGTGTGTCCGTACAACCTCTCATTTCTACAGAGAGACGACAACATAATTGTGCGCCGGGACATCCATCCGCGAGCTACATGGTCTGCAGGGGACGCGCTGCTCGTCGTACAGTAGGCAAGAAGCAATCGCGGCCATCATGCAGCTTAAACCTTACCTTACGCACGTACAGCACTAGAGCAAAACGTCGCACGTGACGCAGAGCAAACCCTCTTTTTAGTTGGGGCGTAAAACACCCTTACCACGCGTTGGGCTGGCTAGAATAATCTCGGGAACATTATTCTTATCCTTCTACAGGCAGATAATATATCCTACAGAAGCCGCACGCCGTATATACGATGCAACTCCAGAAGAACCTGGTGCACAATAAGGAAAAAAAACGTGCGGTTGCGTTTGCGCGCCTGCTGCGCGGACTGAGCTTCATCTCGGTTGTTGCCCTCGAATATCTCAACCAATCGAAGCTCTACGTCAAGTAATAAAAGAGTAAGCGTTGTTGCGAAGCTATCCTATTAATAGCTTGGCGCTTCAAAGTATAGAGCAAAGCAGAAACCGCGGCTGCGAACCTCTACAAAGGGTAAAATAAACCAAGTTTTGATTGTTGTGTTCTGTGGAGCTTTTTGATGGTCGGCGGGGCGAGCGCTAATCCTACGATAACAGCACGAGTATAATTTACGGGGGGGCATATATAGCAATCACATACCTAGTAGCAATCAGGACTCACAATCGACCCCCAAAAGCATGCAAAAGTATCCCCGTACGTCTACACACCATACTCGGTGCTGATTACTATAGCTGCTATTTATCATAGGTGCCGTAGTAGTGACACTTTAGTGACTGTCGCCGCGTCGGGGAACAATAAAAATGTTCGCCACACCGTGCCCAAGAACCCGCGCACCATCGCTGCCTGAAAAAAGCTACCTACAGCGGAAAACGTTTTTTCTCTCTCCAGAAGGCCGAAATCGCTTATATGACAACCGTGCCGCGTTCGCGCTCCCCCCACCCATTGCGCTAAGCTGCTCAAAGCCCCGCGCCCACGTACTACGCGTACAGCATATCTCTCTGCTCGAAAAAAAAAACATACACCGGATAGATCAGGGTCCCCTTCCAAATCCTAAACCTTTCAGGACAGATGATATGGGCTGCATACTGCATACTATAGATCCTGTGGCCGGGTAGTAGACGTATGATCTGCATCACCTGCCACATGTTTTGTGGGTTGGGTCCGTACTAATTGTACAGCCCCTGCACAGCATCCTCAAAACGGCAAACATAGGATCTAAATGATCTAGATGATCCATCTGTAGATCATATATCTATGGATGATCTATCTGTAGATGATCTGTAGATGATCGGTACGATGTGTGAAATGTCTATTTTGGTGAGATGTGCACCACCAAGGTCGCTTTCGGAGGGGAAAGGCAATAAAAAAAAGCGCGCACGACCAGCAAGTGACGGCTTCAAGACGATACGCAGCCCACCAGGGGTGACTATGCAGCCCAATTATTAGCCCCCCCCCTCCTTGGCCCCCTCGTCCACGTCCTGGTTAGCTATGGCAGCCCCCCCCCCTCCCCCCTCCCGCACTCCTCCGTCCCCATCTGCAACTCCCTCACTCCTTGGCCCCCTCGTCCGCGTCCTGCTTTGCTTCCGCCGGCTCGGAGGCAGCTCTCTCCCCCTCCCCCTCCCCTCCCTCCTCCTCCGTTTCGTCCTTCATGGCGCCGAAGGAGTCGTCCATGGTGATGTCTCCCATCGTGCCCTGCCGGCGCGCAAACACAACCTGCCCAGAGGAGAAACGATCCCAGAAACACGAAATTAGGAACCCGTCGGGCTTTTGTTATCGGCGGCCAACGCCACATGCAGATACAGCAGTAGACACCAGGTACAGCAGTAGACACAAGTACAATGCTTTCACTCTCCCCGGGGGTGGCAATTGTCAGTATCTAAAGTGCGGAGGGGTCAGGGCGGGTCGGCATATGATACCGTAATAATGCGAGTAAACGCCCCCCCCCCCCCTATAAATATATGATATATTTATAGGTTGGGTTGGCGTCGGTTGGCAACGACGCTGTAAAACACGCCACTCGCTGCGTGAGCTAGACAACCAGGGTGCCGTTTTTTTTTGTTCTTTTTTTTGGCGGTCACCAAAGCTGGCGGTCGAGTAGATCATTTGTGCGGGGTGGAGAACCTTTGTTCCGCACAAGGGGAATGGTCGTATCACGTAGTGTTAATATGGTAAGGCGTCCGCGAGGCAGTTACATAGTAAAACCCATTGCTGTCTCCGGATGTGGCCACACCAGAAATTAAATTAACTCATTGAAGCTGTCGTCCATATGCAAGTCCGCCTCAGAGGCGGTTCTTAGCAGGATGCAGCTCACCCTCCATGCGACTCGCCCAATACCTCACGGCGCTTCGCGCTTGGTGCAAGCAATGTCTGCCTGGTTGGTGAAAACCCAACGCGCTCCGTCCCGGCATTGTAGGGATGCGAGGGTCTATGGTCATATGACTACGGCCGTGCACAACATGAGTACACCCCCCCCCCCTCCGCAATCACTTGCTACACGGCACACCGGCCCACACGGCCTACACATGCGGCGAGGCTGTTGATCGCCCCTGGATATGGTATACTGCGAACACTGTGGTGGCGAGGCACGCTCTTCAGCTCTGCTGCACTACCGCTCGGACCGACGTTTCGAGCTCGATAACTCCGTAGCGAAGGTGCCAGTACCAAACGACACGTTTTGGGACAGGCCTCGGTTTAAGAGACATCTGTCCAACCCCCACCCTTTTCAGCGCTTGCTTGACATTCTTCGCTTGCTTCTTGCTGTGGAGATATCGAGCTCGAAAAGCCGGTCTGGTGGTGGGGGGGGGGGGGCGTACTCTTTGTTGCTTGCCTAGTCATTTGACCATTGACCACGCATCCCTTTCGAGACGGAGCGGGGGGGGGGGGCGTACCATTTGTTGCTTGCCTTAGTCATTTACCATTGACCACGCATCCCTTTCGAGACGGGCGGGGGGGGGTGCTCATACCGTGCATGGGCGTAGACGTGACATAGCGGGGGAGGGGGTGTACTATAGGGGGGGGGGGGGTGTACTCATGTCGTGCACGGCCGTAGTCGTATGACCATAGACCCTCGCACCCCTACAATGCCGGGACGGAGCAAGTTGGGTTTTCACCAACCAGGCAGACATTGCTTGTACCAAGCGCGAAGCGCCGTGAGATACAGTATTGGACGAGTCGCATGGAAGGCGAGGGGGGGGGTTACTCGCATTAGTACGGTTCTCGCGCGGCTGTATACCACGGTAGCACTGCTGTGTTTCACAACCGCGTTCAATTAAGACACGGCACAGGCACAGGCATGTGGCAAGCTTAAAAGCTGCACAAAATGTGCTGATACCCCGGATAAATGAAAAACAACGAAAAACACCGAAGAAAAAAACGTGGTAAGAAAGCAACAGCGACTGGTGGCCTACTGGAAACACTAAAACAATAACAATTCCGGTATGCATGGGAAGGTTTAGCGGTGCCCTTGCAGGAATCAAAAACAAAACAGAGCAGTCTCTCTCCCCCCGATCCCAAGGCCACAGCATCCTGTTTCAACCGCCCACATTGAATTCAGCCCTTCTTGCACCCTACGAGTCACGTCTCTGCCAACCCATGCTGGCGAGAGCCGCACGCCGAGGACACTTTATTGATGTCGCGCAATCGCCAGAAAAAAAAGAAAAAAAAGAAAAAAAAACGTGCTTGTTTGCTGTGAAAGTCTTGCTGACAGGAATCGAGCCCGTGCTCGTCTTTCGTTCGCTATGATAGAAGCGCTGGCTATGATATGTAACCCACCAGCCAAATCTTTCTAAGAAACAATGCAGTGGAACTGCTGAAGCGGGAAAGCTGAACCCGGTGCGCCATGAAAAAGAAGACAGGGGGGGGGGGGGGGGGGGGGCAGAAGGGACGATACCTGTGACCCCGGCTTGTCCAGAAGGCCGCGTAGGTTGAAAACCCTCCTATTTACGAGTTGAGCACGAAATTTGAAGGGACGGGAAACACACACAAAAAAAATGCCGAGCAGCTCCTTCCACCTTCTAAGGAGTAATACCGTCCACCAGTCAGGCAACTAACTCCCTTCTAAGGTCTAAGGATGAACAACGATGCTCACCTCATTTAAGCTCTGTCCTTGGCGTGTGTACTTGTACTTCGCCTCCACGAACGACGGGCAAGGTCGGTACGCCTTGACCGGTAACCATGGCAGCAAAGCGCCGACACCCCCCGAAATCCTGCACCGACACGGCCCAAAAACAAAACGCACACGTACCAGGTACGCCACAACGTTAACGCGAACGTTAGATGGAAGGAGCGGAGGGTGGCAATGGCGCACCGTAGTTGTAAGAGTGGCCAGTTTGACTGCTGTGGTACAGCCGCAAGTATCCCACACTCATTTCAAGTACCACTCTGTACCGAAATATAAGAATCTTTTGTAAATCAATATTCAGTAAAAACGGTGCTTATATTTCGGGACAGAGTGATTTTTTTTTTTTCTCAACAACGTGGAGAGAGTGTAATTATGTAATTACTAATTACCGCACGCAAAACTTTGTAACGAGACTTTTCTATCGGGGGGATAGGGGATATTCCGTCTACACGGCTGGAAGTGCCTTCACAGGCAGCCTTGGCTGACTAACAGGTTGACGCTTGCCCATCTCCTGGCATCTTTGATTGCCGGTGTACCAGGGTATCAGTGTATTGGCTATTTACGTGCGTCCGACAAAAGCGCTTCGTGGTACAACGGAAACCCATCAAAATGCGCGGCGCCGAGAGGGGGCGCGCGAAACAGAAGAGAGAGGGGAGAGAGGGAGGGACACCGTGAGCGCGATGAACGGAGCCGCCTTGACCACTGATGGCTTGGGGGTCGCGGCGAAGCAGTGCATTGCTCGGTTCCAGTGTACTGGCTGCTGCCGCAGAGAAATAGCGGTTTGCGTCGCAGTACAGCAGTCAGCATATAATGCCACTTGCCACAGCAGACCTTCGGAGCTACGTACTCGCACGGACGAGTAATCGTCGTAGAGCAGAAGCCTGTCAGACCCACGCCGACAGCGTGCGAAAGTGTTTCCCCCCCTGGCAGAGAGGCCAGCTCCAGCCTACCTACACCACCGTTGTACTATGCGCGTGATGACCATACTTGGTACCTGGTACACGGCACGGTGCATGGTATTACTGGACTGCTGCTGCTGCTGCTGCTGCTCTGCTTGCATGTATTATATATATCATGCACGACCGATACGTTACGTTGCCAACACTCCATCGTGTCGTAGACCAATAGACCTACTGGCCGAAAATTGAACCTACTTCTGGAGGCGCCTTTACCACTCTTGACCCACAAATCGTACCAGATAAAGTACCAAATATATTACGATTTGTTGGTGTTTTTATGTGTTTTTGGGTGTTTTTTTTTTATCAAATCACGAGAACCCGTCGACCCAACCCAGCCCTAATCCTAACCCTAACCCTAACCCCAACCCTAGTCCAGGCTAAGGCTCGACCCGTGCGCGGCTTCGCCGCGCGTTTTGGACAATTTGAAAAAACAACGCGCGGACCACTACCAAAACCGTAATATATTTGGTACTTTATCTGGTACGATTTGTGGGTCAAGAGCTCTGGTAAAGGCTACTGTACTTCTGGTACAAGGACTTTGGCTGTGTTACTCAGCTATGATACGTACACCCCTTTTACAGCAAACATGAACACCAAGAGCATGTAGCTATATAGCTGATCGCTGCTTGAGGACCTACCGCCCACTTCTGCCCGTAGATGGGGGATGCACACTCGGCATGCACCCGACATGAACGTGCCTTACCTCCCAGTACCATCGCAGCCCTTATCGCGGTACTCGCCGCTGCACCGAGGGTAGCCTGGACATTGGTCATCGCTTGACCCTGGCGAGGCCGACCCTGCCTCCGCTTGCAGTGAAGCCGTGTCGGGCCGCAATGCACTCGGCGAGCACGGCGGGACCAGGAAGGCTGTTGAGGGGGTCGTAAGCCCGCTCGCGATAACGCTCAGTACGAAAAGAAAGAGCTTCATGATCACCGTCTATGCTTGCAGCACTGCGCACACGCTGGCACGCACACAGCCCGGGTTCATGATCAGGCAGGTTGGGAATTCCCCCGTCTGCGAAAATCAGCTTAATATCTCTACAACTCCCTTCGAATACATCGCCGCACGGCAGCGACACCAGCTCTTGTTGTCGACAGACGGCACGGAAGACATGCGTAGATCTCTCGCGCCGCTGCTACTAGCCGGCCTCTGTCTGCCGAGTGTTCAGTGCTTCACAGGGCTCACAACAGCGGCCGTGCGACGAGCAGGCGTTCCCGTCGTCGGACAGAGCAGCAATGCTCCCGCAACGCTCGTCAGCAGCAGACGTGGGAGCGCTCGCTGCCCGAAGGAGGGTAGATGTGGCACGGCTGCTGCTGTCATGATGGTCTCAAAGTCGGCTGCGTTGGCAGAGGAGACTAGGGTGGACCCGTACGAGATCGAGGCGGATCTCGTGGAGGAGGACAAGGCCGTGTAAGTGCTGTCAATGCCAACTGCAATCTGTACGGTTGACAAGGCTTCTTTGCGATGCGACTGCTGTTGTTGTACTGCTGCTGTTGCAGTCGAGTCAGATCATTTCGATGACGATGTCGTCGGGATTTGAAATATGGCGATGAACAACATGACCACGTGACGTACAGCTCAGTACGAGTATGCGGGGCACGCGCCGCCCATGTATGTATTCATATGTAAGACGAGTACCGTTGTCGGAGAAGTTGACACCTTTTGTGCTGTTTCTCAAGGCCATCGTGAACTACAGAGGTGTACGTACCAGGTATATACTGTAGCTCTGTACTCGTTACCATTTCAAGTCAACACGTATGATACATACCAGGTACAGCATACCGAGTAGCGCGAAGTTATCAACACTACAGGCGTACGTACCAGGTAGTATATAGCTCTGCGGTGCGCTCATTACTCGTTACTGTTACTCGTACAGTACGTACGTACATCACACCGCAGTAGCGCAAAGTTATCAGTACGTACCTGGTAAGAGATTTACGAGTCGTAGCCTCACAGCTTTACTCCTATAGGTCTCAAGAGTATCACGCGAATCTCCAGGCAGTTGCTGTAAGCTGGGGTGTTTGTTGGGCGTGTTGGACGTACTGCCAAGGGCGGATTTATTATCCACGAGCAGAAGGTGGCTTGAAATTGGGAGCGGAAACAATGTTATCGGCCTTGATTTGAGCCTTCCCAGGGGTGACCAAACGGAGATGGAGCCTATGCTCGATGGCGATGAGGTGCGTAGGTGCATATCTAACAAAGCGACTCTGCAGAAGAAGTAAGGAAACTTGGCTTGGCGACGTCTCTCGCCAGTACCGGAGTGGCTACGGCAATACTTACCGTATAGCTTCCTTCTTGGATAGCTGCGGCAAGGATACGCTAATAAATACATATTGATTGCACTGCAGCCTGAACCTTCTGCGCTCGAAACCCATACATCACACGTACATCGGCGGTACAACACACGCGATGGGTCCCTGTGTCCAGCAGGACTAGGCTTACATGGAGCTATTGGGGTCTATTATACTTTGTACGCAAACCTTACGTTGGTGTGTGGTAGCCATACTAGTACAGTAGGTGTGGGCGATGCCCGTTACCACCCAGCCGGCTGTGGCTCCTGTGGGGCCCTCCGTTTACAGTAATATCATAACTTGTATAGCCTCTTGTGGAAGACCCGTGTAGCTCTGTCGTTCCGCATGGCGATTGGCTGTTGCTGCTCCTGGCACCGCTGCTGACACCGCTGCCGATACTGCTATTGCTGCTGCCACTGCTGCTGCTGCCGCCGCTGCCTTCGCTTCTTCTTTGGCTGCTTCTGCTGCTGCTTTCATGGCTTCTGCTGCTACTACGGCTGCTGCTGATGTTGCTGCTCCAAATGCTGGCACGGCTTATGCTGCTGCTTCCGTTTGATGCTGCTGCTACTGCTGCTGATACTGCTACTGTTACTGCTGTACTGCTACCGCTGCTGCTGCTACAGATACCTGGGCCTGTTTGTGCTGCAGCTGCTACCGTCTCTTCTGATTGGTTTCAAGTACGCCTCTTTCGTGTACTTCGGACTGCTGGCCGTAAGCACCGTCTACCTCGGAGCGAAGAGGCAAGACATCCCAGATGTGAGCGTGGTGGTCACCCCTTGTACCGTAACCAGCACAAGTACGTTTCTCTGCCGTAGGTGTGGCTACTCATACCCTTATCAATTCACTAGGTGTGGCTACTCATACCCATAAGGTGTGGATACTACTAAAGTGGTCTATGTTTTCCAACCCTGTATAGCTGTGACCACAGCTGGTTCAGAATATTGTTGAACGTGATTTTGTCCTGCGAGCTGAACTAGATAAGTACACATCACGATACACAATGTATGCACTTTCCCCTTGACAAGTGTACCCCGCGTACGTGGGACATACGGATTGCAAGGAACACGACTGGGGTATTTCTTGCAATACTAGCATACGGCCGTAGTTTTCGTTTCAAGTCATCTACTTATTAACGGCGCTGATATGTGCTGGTTCATAGCGGCAAACGTAAGTGTGTGTTGTTTCACATTTTACGTAACTTGCTGAAGCTATCGGCATCTCGCATGGTTGGATAGAGCAGGGCGAATCGGGGATGATCAACGGGTTTTGTGCGACCGAATAAAGCTACACCGCCGAAAGAAATTCCTGGGGTGGCGTCAAATAGTGTTCGGGGGTTCGACACGCCCTGCCAGGCCGTTGTTTTCGCTTCTCGTGAGCCGTGAGGTGCTGAACGCCTCGATGTCCCGCTGTTCTGACTTTGCAGGAGCGGTCGCCCATCACGACGAAGCAAGCGTTTGGGGCGCCAGTGGCTGCTTCTGCGTCTCTGTTCGGCATCTTCCTGATCCTCAAGTACACCGATGTGTCGGTGGGCGTGGCATACCAGGTACTTCAGCAAAACTGCAGCAGTATACTGGTGCTGATAGCAGTGTACTGGTATTACACACTGTGTACTGGTGCCCCACCAGTATACTGGTACATCAGTAAACTGGTATGGCAAGACACCTGGTACTACACTGTAAACTACCTGGTACAGAGCACTATATATTGGTGTTATTAGGATATTTATGAGGTAGATATAGGAGTGGAGATGGGCATCAACAGTCACAACAAACAAACGCAGAGCAAAGAACCCAACTCACAGAGCGAATTTTATCTTTCTCTCTCTCGCTCTCTCTCTCAGCCCCCCCCCCCCCCCCCCACCCGCAAGTAGCTGAGGAGCTCCGTCGGAGTGAACGGCAAAGACGGTGTGTTGTGGCGGAGTAGCGGGGGGAGTGTGTAAGAGTGGAGCTGGAAAGTAGTAGTCATGTCCAATTTGATGCAGGGCTTAAAAATCCACCTCACGGAGCTATTTTTTTATCTCTCTCCCCTTACGGGCTGGGTTAGCGCCGCCTGGCGACGACGCGGTAAAACATGCCTCTCACTGCGTGAGCTAGACAACCAGAGTACCGTTTTTTTTTCTTGTTTTGTTTTGGCGGTTACCCAAGGCTGGCGGTCTGGTTAGATCATTTGTGCGTGGTTGATAAGCTCAACCCCGCACAAGGGGAATGGTTGTATCACGCAGTGTGATATGGTAAGGCATCCATGAGGCAGATACGTAGTAATACCCATTGCTGTCTCTGGAAGTGGCCACACCAGAAATTAAATTAATTCACTGGAGGCTGTCGTTCATATGCAAGTCCGCCTCAGAGGTGGTTCTTAGCAGGATGCAGCTCACCCTCCATGCGACTCGCCTAATACCTCACGGCGCTTCGCGCTTGGTGCCATCAATATCTGCCTGGTTGGTGAACACCCAACGTGCTCCGTCCCGGCATTGTAGGGATGCGAGGGTCTATGGTCATACGACTACGGCCGTGCACGACATGAGTACACCCCCCCCTAACCCACCCCACCCCACCCACGACTGTTCTCATGCGCGTTCCTCCCGGTCGGTTCTAAAAGCTGGTGACCACTCTGCTGGCGGTTGGCAGCGCGGTGTCCATCCTCCCCCCTGTCATCCGCAAAGTCTTGCCGGAGAAGATCACGGCTTTGCCGGTGTCAGCCCCGCTAGACGCTGTCTTGGCCAAGGCCTTCCCTAAGGTCAGACGATAACTGTTTTGTTTTATGACAATTATTGTCCACGGTGCTTATTTTGTTTGTCTTGAGGGTATATACGTAGAGACGAGAACGGTCCATCGTATGGCGTTAGCGGTGCAGCAATTGGTTGTCAAGGCTGTTGGGGATATCTAGTAGGCACTACCCACTACTAGTTGACCTCACAGTCCCGTGTCTTTAGGCCCTGACCAAGGCCTTCCCCAAGACCAGACGAGAACGGTTTTTATCGTAATGTTCGCGGCGTTAAATGTTTGTTTTCAAGGTTGAGGTTAGGGTTAGGGTTGGGTTTGGGGTCAGGGTTACAGTTAGGGTCCGGGCTGGGGTTAGCGTTGGGGTAGGTTAGGAGGGTATGAAGCTTGGGAAGCCGGGGCTCGAGGGCTTTGCGAGTGTTCTCGGCTTTCTCCTCACCTCCTGTTAGGGCCCATATTAACGAGTATAAAATAAATTCAATTAGGAAAAATAAAAATTCAAATTCGCTTTTTCATTGGTCAACACACGCACCAGCACCAAAGATTAGGATCTTGGGGCATAATCTTGGATGGTGGTGCGGGTTCTGACCAATGAGAAGCGGATTTGATTTATTTTTTTTCCAATTTTTTTTTTTTCTTCGTTAAAACGGGCCCTTACCCCTTTGGACCTCTGAAAACACACCTACCTCCTGTTTAGTTTGGAGTCGCATGCTACGAAAGAGGTAGCACTTTTGGGCTGAAACGCCTCCTCAATGATGTATTAAAGCCTCCTTAACCCTTATAGAACTGGAGTCCCGTTTTGGGGACACATTACTTAGAATTAGAGTGGTTTGTCCCCATAACGGGACTGCAGTTCGAAAAGGGTTAACACATACACAACTGAAAAAAAATGTCATACACTAATTCCAAGTAGTTTTGTCCCCAAATTCTTGGGGACCAGTTCTTAAGGGGTTATAACCCAAACATCGTCGGTGTTGCGTCTTCTGAGTCGCAATATTTTTTTATTTTTATACTTGAGCCTTGGGGTTGTTCGTCGAGTATGTAGCACTGTTTTTTTGCCTCCTCAAGTGCTACTCTCGAGGCGAGGTACAGAACGCTCCTCAAGTGACCACCCTTATAAGGCAAAAAACATGGCGATGCACCTCTACCGTAGCAGGCGTTTGGAGTGGTTTGTGGCCGAAATGAAGTACTGAAAACATGACCCTAAGGTTGATTCCAAGGAGTTTGTCGCCGGAAGGTCGGTAGCTGACGTCTTTTCCTTCTTTCGCGCATGCACGACTGTTGCTCTTGCGCCGCCTCGGCTCCACGGACAGACGTGGGAGGACGACGACCAGCCGCTGCTGGACTTCGCGGAGCTGACGGTTTTGCTCTCGTCGATCACCGCAGCATTTGTATGTGAGTCGCAGCAAAACAAAACAATTACGTTTACCTAGCTGGCGTTTTTTTACTTTAGCGTCTGATGTTTTTTTGTTTGTTTGTATGATAAAGTGAGGGAAACGTTACCTCCCATGGCTGCTGGCCTTACAATCTGTCTTCCGTGTTGTAAGGTTGTCTTGGGGCGCGAGGGTCGCGAGCTGCGGGGCCAAGCAGGCAGAGTGTACGGCTATGCTTCGCTCTCACCTGCCATGAAAACCACCAAGGGGGCCTGCTTAGTATGACAGGGTTACCCGGGTACATACCCGAATATTACCTAAACCACCAAGTTGAGTACCCGGGTACCTTGGAGTATACTGCTAAATACTACGTACCGCACTACTTATTCAACGCAATGGAACAACCATTGAAAACCACCAACCACAAGGTTGTTGTTGTTACTGTTGTAAGCGTCCAAGGGAGGCAGGAGGGAGCGGATTATCTTATAGTCTGCAGCGCCCGCCCGACAACATGATGCGCCACCCCCTACTTCTGTCCGCCTTCAGGCGTCGAAACTAACGAAAGTGTCCGCGCCTCTCGTTCCTCCTCCTCTTTGCATCTCCGCTCGATCTCACTTCAGATTTGAACCCCGACGTTGGGCTAAGCGCCAAGTTCCTCATCCCCAATGTCTTCGCATGGTGCATCGGAATGCAGGTACGACGCCTATTACGTTGGACCATAGTAAATATCATATAATAGGACCACATCTTGTTCGTAAAAAATGGTAAATATCTACCTGGTAAATATCTGTGTGTGCCGTAGGTCCTATGTACTATGGTCTCCCGTATTAGGTTGACTTTACTTCCGTGGTGTGTTCTCCTTGCCCTTGGCGTGAGGCAGTGGCACGGCTGGCATTGGAATGCCTGTTTCGTCGTTGATGGTAGTGATGGATACCGTCATCGAAAACGGCACGGTCGGTATTGATAAAAAATACTGTCGCTCGAGAAGAATAAATTGACGGTTATTTTCCAAATCGAACACCGGTATTTTTTTACCGATATACTAACCGGTATTCTGCTGGTAATTGTTTCCAGCATTTTCCAAGTCGAATGCCGGAAGGTTTTCATGCGTATTTTTCCGGGATTTTCCCGGTATTGTAGCGTGGGGCGGTGGCACGGCTGCTATTGGAATTTCGTTTGTTTCGCCTCGTCTATTATCGCACGCATTGTCGTGTCATCTACTAAAGTAGCATGCATTGCATCGTCTCGTCTACTGGCATGCATTGTGTAATTTATGTCTCGTTTTTGTCTACCGTACAACGTCTCATGCAGTCTATTGCTGTATTTACAAGCACGCCTTATGAGCCCTATCGTACGCGTAGCCTGTTCTAGTCTTATATACTATTAAGTAATATGCTACTCGTATGGCACATTTCGTCTCGTATACTGTTGTAGCGTGTCTCGTCTTGTCTACTGTTGTAACACAGCAGTTTCTTTCTACGCTTTGCCCCCCTCCTCCAACCCTTAGAGCATCGGACTTATCAGCATCTCCAGCTTCACGACGGCAGCCGTTCTCCTGGGAGGGCTGTTCTGCTACGACATTTTCTGGGTTTTCGGTACCGAGGTCATGGTAAGTCACGCCTACCTTAATTTTGTTTTCTGGGCTCTTTACGGGTCATGACCCGACCCGCTGGTTGGTTCAGGAATTTTGCGAAATCTCACGAGTCGGGTCGGGTCGGGTCGGGAAGTTTGCAAACTCTCAAGGATCGGGTCGAGCCACCCTTCTTGCTCGACCCGACCTGACCTGACCGAGGTTTGACCCGACCCGTGAACAGCCCTGTTTTGTTTCGTTGTTTCCCCGTTTCTTGAACATCCCACCCCCCCCCCCCCCCCACCCAAACACCTTTTTCTCAGCCTTTGGGCGTCAGTTGCTCATCACGGCTCGTGATGTGCTGGTGCTGGTGCTGGTGGTGGTGGTGGTGGTGGTGGTGGTGGTGGTGGTGATGTTGGTGCTGGTGGTGGTGCTGTTGCTGTTGCTGGTGCTGGTGCTGCTGCTGCTGCTGGTCGGCGGTCCAAAAGGGCCAAATATCCAGTAACCTTGAACTGAGATCTGAAATCGTTTGTCAACGCTTGAAATATGCTGACGGTCGATGGAGCTCGATGGAGCTAGCTCCATCGACCGTCATCATGTTTTAAGCGTTGACAAACGATTTCAGATCTCAGTTCAAGGCTAACTGGACATTTGGCCCTTTTGGATCGCCGACCAGCAGCAGCAGCAGCAGCACCAGCACCAGCACCAGCAGCACCAGCAACACCATCACCACCAGCACCAGCAGCAGCAGCAGCACCACCCCCAGCAGCACCACCACCACCACCACCAACACCAACACCACCACCCCCATCATCACCACCACCACCACCACCACATCATAGGGGATATACAGATGATCTAGATCGTGATCTGTTTTTTTGTAACCGTTCATTTTGTTGATCGGTCCGTATTTTATGAACAGTGTTCCCAACCGCTTCTTTGAATGTGTTAACGTATTATCCCCTACCATGTCCCTGAACACTGTTAGCTGTTCCCAACCGCCCCCCCCCTCCCCCGACACCCTACTTCTTTTTTGAGTCCCAGACAGGGGATACTAAAACCAAGTAAACAAAACTCTAAAATAACTCCAAAACTATACCGATATGCCATTATAGTAATTCCTCCATAAATCTCGCGATTCTGGTTTGTTTTGTTTGTCATTCTGACCTTGGGAAGGAGTGTAAGCCATTTCATTTATATTTTTTTCGTGTACTCCCTATCGACCGTTTCGTTTGCGCCTGTGGTGCATGTGAAACTCCCCTGTTGGCCGCCTCCCTCCTCTCTCCAGATGACCGTCGCCACCAAAATCGAGGCGCCTGTAAAGTTCCTCTTCCCGAGCACCGTGGACCCGGCTAAGCAGTACCCTTTCTCCGTGCTAGGACTCGGGGACATTGTCGTTCCCGCTACCTTCTGCACCCTCATGAGGTTCGTTACTGCTGTTACTACTGTATCGTATTGCTGTATGGTGTGTGCTTCCCTCGTGCTTCTCGTAAGGGTCACGTGCTTTCGCATTCCATTTTCTCGCTGTTCCTTGTTTTATTATTTTCTTGTATTTTGTTTTCTTCTTTTTTGTTTTATCAGTTTCTTGTTTTTTCTTCTTATTTTTTTTAACCGTAACTGTGTTGCTTTGTTCTTGTTTGTTCCATGTTTTTGTTTGCGTTTCCGTGTTTCATACCATGTACTGTACCCGGTATATCATGGGCAAACCCGCACCTCTGAATTCTGCAGTTACCAGATGGTGTTCCGCTCAGTACTATAGTGGTATTATTGCGGGGGACCATAGTAAATAGGACCACATATTGGTGATCAAAGTAGGGAAATACGAGTACCGTAGGTCCTATTTACTAGTGTTTACTATGGTCCCCCGCAAAAATGATAATATGCGCTTGAATCTCAAAAATGAGTTTGGGCTGATGTTTAAAACAAAACAAAATCTCGCTCGGCGGTCGTAGAACCTCGGTCGTAGATCCGGCTTCAGCTAGTACGGGGTAGTACTCAGAAGCCACGATGGACCCAAAATACTGTGTATTCTCCTATGTTTCGACACCATCTTTGGTTCTGATTGTTATGTTTCCTCGTATTAGTACTCGTAGTACTGTATCACGGGGGGGCTATTGTATTAAGTAATGAGAACCCTCGATGGCACTCAAAACCCGGTACGCCCCTATACATAGACACCGTATTTGGGTCTGATTCCTCTGTTCTCTTTATTATGCTTTGACGCCGTGTTAACTACAACGTCGGATTCGCTGGCAATAATCATACTCACCAATTTGCTTATGAATACATCAGGTCCTTCGACAAGCAGCTGGAGGGGGCTAGACAAGCGGAGGCAGCGGCCGCCCGGGCACTCGCTGACCAAGTTTCTAGCAAGAACCCCGTAGCCCTGTGGCTTGACTCGTTCCTGGGAACTCCAGTCGCCAAGGCGGAGGGAAGGGTTGCTATGGTGCCTGCTGTGGCCGCTGTGTCCGGGGGTGCGGCAGTGGGGGCTGACGGTGGGGCAGGGAGGTCGTACTTCCAGAGCAGCGTGGCAGCGTATGGGCTGGGGCTTGGTTTGTGCTTCGTGGTGAACTACCTCTCCAAATCGGGGCAACCAGGTGAAAACATGTTGTTTGTTTTTTATTGGTCGGTCTCGAATCCTCGAATCCGGTAGTGTAGCATTGTATGTGTTCCATGGAGGGTACCCTATTGTCTCGGGCTTAGGTTTGTTTGGTTTTGGGTTTTTGGTCCGTCCGGGACGAGGTGGTCCTGATCTGGTGTCAATAAAGTACGTAACTACTGTTATTTTACACGTGTGTCTCGAATTCAGCTGCGTCGAGAGTTATTAATAGGTGTTCCTTGGGTGCCCTTCGTTCGGGCCAGGCTGCGGCCCAGGCGTATGGAGAGAGACGGCAGGCGACGTACCGCAGGACTAGTACTTTCGAAGGAAGCCGTCTCGCAGACACTTGAACATTGCATGTATATAGCAATTGTGGACATGTTACGTCTGCAAGTGGAGTGTTATTTTTTTATAAGAAGTGCAAGGGGAGGTGTCTTATAGTTGGCGCTTTGAATGGCTCGGTGTTTTTGGTTTTGGTCCGTGTCGAGTTTTTCAATCTGGGTCAAAAGGAAAATGACTGGTAACAGTTGGTCGGACTAGCTGAATGCATTCGGCTTGTCTGCGCGTTGTGTTCGATTTGCGTTCCTGCAGCAATCTCCCGCCCTATACGCGTTTTTGTTGCGCGTTTTATGTACCGGTTGCCGTGCTTCACGACGAAGAACTTGGTTCAGTAGAGTTACATACGCGCGCGACAGCATCGGTTCAGCATGACGGGCTTATTAACACGCACGCCCATGTTTTTTATTTATTCTCCATCCCATTTACTATCCTCACCCTTCTTTTCTGTCTCCTTCCTGGTCGTAGCTCAGATCCCGGGTCACAAAGTAGGCTCTTCTCCCTCCTCCCCCACTACGGTTCATGCCTTGCATTTTCATCGCGTGAGGACTTCAGTCCTTTCTTCTCTCGTCGACTCGCATCGAATTGCGTACGGAAAAATAAGCACAAAGTTCATATTTTTTGGGATTTCTGAACCTTCCTTTTTGTTGTTGCGAAAACCAAGTACTGTACCCCAATGTTTCTCCAGTATATCCTCGTATCGTCATATTGAATTGCCGATGTTTTCCCCTCCTTCTTGTGTGTATTTTGTTCGTTTGTTTACGAAAGCTACGAAGAAAAAACTAATACCATAGCGTCATCTTGTACTGCCGACGTTTTCTNTATTACCCAAGCCACCATATCTTTGAGTACTGATGTATTTTGTCAGTCTCAGTCACGTCTATGAGTAAGGCTCTCAACCGCTTCGCTGAAATGTTCATGTTTCTCGCACACATACATGTATTTGAACGAGTACACCACTTTTTGTTGGACAACTATGGTTGACGCATACTGTGTTGAAGAGGACTACGTCACCCCATGCACTGGTTGATTCGGTTGGGGTCAGGGTTAGGGTTGTAGGCTGGCTGTGCTGGTATCGTGCACGGTGACCCTAACCCTAACCGTCGTGATGTGCTGGTGCTGGTGCTGCTGGTGGTGGTGGTGGTGGTGGTGGTGGTGATGTTGGTGCTGGTGCTGGTGCTGTTGCTGTTGCTGCTGCTGCTGCTGCTGCTGCTGGTCGGCGGTCCAAAAGGGCCAAATATCCAGTAACCTTGAACTGATATCTGAAATCGTTTGTCAACGCTTGAAATATGCTGACGGTCGATGGAGCTCGATGGAGCTAGCTCCATCGACCGTCATCATATTTTAAGCATTGACAAACGATTTCAGATCTCAGTTCAAGGCTAACTGGACATTTGGCCCTTTTGGATCGCCGACCAGCAGCAGCAGCAGCACCAGCAGCAGCACCAGCACCAGCACCAGCAGCACCAGCAACACCATCACCACCAGCACCAGCAGCAGCAGCAGCACCACCCCCAGCAGCACCACCACCACCACCAACACCAACACCACCACCCCCATCATCACCACCACCACCACCACCACCACATCATAGGGGATATACAGATGATCTAGATCGTGATCTGTTTTTTTGTAACCGTTCATTTTGTTGATCGGTCCGTATTTTATGAACAGTGTTCCCAACCGCTTCTTTGAATGTGTTAACGTATTATCCCCTACCATGTCCCTGAACACTGTTAGCTGTTCCCAACCGCCCCCCCCCTCCCCCGACACCCTACTTCTTTTTTGAGTCCCAGACAGGGGATACTAAAACCAAGTAAACAAAACTCTAAACTAACTCCAAAATTTACCGATAGTAATTCCTCCATAAATCTCGCGATTCTGGTTTGTTTTGTTTGTCATTCTGACCTTGGGAAGGAGTGTAAGCCATTTCATTTATATTTTTTTCGTGTACTCCCTATCGACCGTTTCGTTTGCGCCTGTGGTGCATGTGAAACTCCCCTGTTGGCCGCCTCCCTCCTCTCTCCAGATGACCGTCGCCACCAAAATCGAGGCGCCTGTAAAGTTCCTCTTCCCGAGCACCGTGGACCCGGCTAAGCAGTACCCTTTCTCCGTGCTAGGACTCGGGGACATTGTCGTTCCCGCTACCTTCTGCACCCTCATGAGGTTCGTTACTGCTGTTACTACTGTATTGTATTGCTGTATGGTGTGTGCTTCCCTCGTGCTTCTCGTAAGGGTCACGTGCTTTCGCATTCCTTTTTCTCGCTGTTCCTTGTTTTATTTTTTTCCTTGTATTTTGTTTTCTTCTTTTTTGTTTTATCAGTTTCTTGTTTTTTCTTCTTATTTTTTTTAACCGTAACTGTGTTGCTTTGTTCTTGTTTGTTCCATGTTTTTGTTTGCGTTTTCGTGTTTCATACCATGTACTGTACCCGGTATATCATGGGCAAACCCGCACCTCTGAATTCTGCAGTTACCAGATGGTGTTCCGCTCAGTACTATAGTCGTATTATTGCGGGGGACCATAGTAAATAGGACCAAATATTGGTGATGAAAGTAGGAAATACGAGTACCGTAGGTCCTATTTACTAGTGTTTACTATGGTCCCCCGCAAAAATGATAATATGCGCTTGAACCGCAAAAATGAGTTTCGGCTGATGTTTAAAACAAAACAAAGTCTCGCTCGGCGGTCGTAGAACCTCGGTCGTAGATCCGGCTTCAGCTAGTACGGGGTAGTACTCAGAAGCCACGATGGACCCAAAATACTGTGTATTCTCCTATGTTTCGGCACCATCTTTGGTTCTGATTGTTATGTTTCCTCGTATTAGTACTCGTAGTACTGTATCACGGGGGGGCTATTGTATTAAGTAATGAGAACCCTCGATGGCACTCAAAACCCGGTACGCCCCTATACATAGACACCGTATTTGGGTCTGATTCCTCTGTTCTCTTTATTATGCTTTGACGCCGTGTTAACTACAACGTCGGATTCGCTGGCAATAATCATACTCACCATTTTGCTTATGAATACATCAGGTCCTTCGACAAGCAGCTGGAGGGGGCTAGACAAGCGGAGGCAGCGGCCGCCCGGGCACTCGCTGACCAAGTTTCTAGCAAGAACCCCGTAGCCCTGTGGCTCGACTCTTTCCTAGGAACTCCAGTCGCCAAGGCGGAGGGAAGGGTTGCTATGGTGCCTGCTGTGGCCGCTGTGTCCGGGGGTGCGGCAGTGGGGGCTGACGGTGGGGCAGGGAGGTCGTACTTCCAGAGCAGCGTGGCAGCGTATGGGCTGGGGCTTGGTTTGTGCTTCGTGGTGAACTATCTCTCCAAGTCGGGGCAACCAGGTGAAAGATGTTGTTTGCTTTTTATTGTAGCAATGGATGTGTCCCATGGGGGTCCCCTTTTGGCTCGGGCTTAGGTTTGTTTGGTTTTGGGTTTTTGGTCCATCCGAGACGAGGTGGTCCTGATCTGGTGTCAATAAAGTACGTAAATACTGTTGTTTTACACGTATGTCTCGAATTGGGCTGCGTAGTGGAGAGTTAGGTGTTCTTTCGGCGCCCTCTGTTCGGGCCAGGCTGCGGCCCAGGCGTATGGAGAGAGGCGGCAGGTGACGTACCGCAGGGATAGTACTTTCGAAGGAAGCCGTCTCGCAGACACTTGGACATTGCGTGTATATACCAATTGTGGACATACTACGTCTGCAAGCGGAGTGATATTTTTCAATAAGAATTGCAGGGGAGGTGTCTTATAGTTGGCTCTTCGAAGGGCTCGTTGTTTTTTATTTTGGCCTGTGCCAAGTGTTTCGATCTGGGTCAAAAGGGACGTGGTTGTGTGTATTCAACGGTTTGTCGAACTATTTATAGTTGAATGCATTCGACTTGTCTGCGCGTTGTGTTCGATTTCCAATTCTGCAGCAATTTCTCCCCCGAACTGCGTTTGTGTTGGGGCGTTTTGTGTACCGGTTGCCGTGCTTCATAACGAAGAACTTGATTCAGTAGAGTTACAACATGACGGGCTTGTTAACACACACGCCCATGTGTACGGAAAACTAAGTACGAAGTTAGTGTTTGGGACTTCTGAGCCTTCATTTTTGTTTTTGCGAAAACCAAGTACTGTACCCCAATGTTTCTACAGTATATCCTCGTATCGTCATATTGAATTGACAACGTTTTCCCTCCTTCTTGTGTGTGTTTTGTCTGTTTATTAACGGAAGCTACGAAGAAAAACCTAATATCATAGCGTCATCTTGTACTGCCGACGTTTTCTTCTTTTGTGTTTTTGTTTGTTGTTTCCAGCGCTCTTGTATTTGAACCCGATGCTCCTCGGAAGCGCGTTCGCGACGGCGCTTGTCAACGGCCAAGGGGAGTTGCAACAGCTGTTGGCGTTTCAGACAAGCGCGGAGGAGGCGCCAGTGGCGCCGAAATCCACGGATGCGTGACGCAACAGAACGTTTCAGAAAACTATTTATTCAAGAGCTGGACAAAAACAACACACTCACGGCCAACGGGAGTTGCAACATCTGTTGGCGTTCGAAAAACAGCTGGGAAGGAGGGGGCCAGGGGCGTCGAATTTCCAGCGATGCGTGACAAAAAAATAACGTTTTGAGTAATTATTTATTCAGGGGACAGAAACTCTGTAATCGCTACGAAAGTACTGCTGCTGTGCTTTTTTTTTCCCCCGGCAGAATGCTTGCGCCATGAGAAAGGTTCTTCAGATATGATTGCTACGTATCTCTGGGTTAGGGTTAGGGGTAGGGTAAGGGTAAACCCCGTTGGCCGAAAGCTTCCTCTTTCGTGAAACCTGCGGACGATATAGTTGTTCACACGAGTTTGCTGCTCATAGTGCGCACCGCATGCCCGTTCGGTGTGACAACACTCCATGGGAACCGCTTTTGTCTCGCTGTTGTACGGATGCGGTGCAGTCAGTAGTTTTGGTGCAGTTTGGAGGCGTTGCGTTTTATTATGGGACAATCTGAAACCGCCATTTTTTGGAGAAAACAGATGCCACATATATAATAACTGGCGTGGTCGCGTCGATCGATCGAAACCTTCGGTTTCTGGTGTCGTAGGCGTTTTTATATTATGAGATAACCTACAGTGTACTGTAATCAAGTGATATGATGATTTTATGACGCACACCCTTAGGACGAATTTTCGGAGGCGATTTTATCGAAACCATGCCTTAAAGGGGGCACCCACTATTGGTAAAAACGAAAATGGCGGCTTCGGAAAAATGTCGTCGACATCCTTCCATATACACGTCGCTTGGCGTTTACACTCTCCCCGTTAAAAAAATAATAGCTCAAAACTTGAGGCTTAAAGACATTCATTTGTCCGAGGGTGTGTTATCTTACTAATAGTATAGTATACTAATAGTACTAGTAGTACCACACGTGTGTTACACGGTAAGTAACGCCATTTTCGAGAAGAACGAGGCCATGTAATTGGTGCTGTCGTGTCGATGGTGGGTGGGGTGGATGTTGGCTGTGAGTGGGAGACCAACGCGCGCATTTCGTAGGCCACCACACCCGTTTCGTAGTCTACCGCACGCATTTTATGTGTATGCGCGACGATTTGCGGAAGTGCGCTGTCGAAGAGCGTGGAGATGTCAGTTACGCCCCCCCCCCCCCCCCCCACGTGACATTTTGACGAGTTTTTTCGGACTTCAAAGGTGATCCCGCACGAATTTCAAGAATCCGCCCCCCCCCCAAACAAAGGGTGGGTTTATAGCGGGGAAGGCGTTTGAAAGGCCAAGTGTTTTACAGCGTTTTGTTTGCAGGATGGCCCATAGCTCTAGCGTATGTACCTAGCATACCATGTAGAGTGGCTCTACCAGGTAGCATGTTGGCGTGTAGCGTAGGAACTCTGCGTGGTACGGTGCTACATGTAAATTGCCGAATACTGTGAAGCAATTGGCTTCTCGCGAATACGTACTTTGCCGCCGGACCTTCGTGTTGAGTAATTTTTCGAGTAGCATCATTTTCAGAGTTGGAAAGGGGCTAAGGGCGTGACCTTGGATTCGGAATACAGAGGACCTTATTGACTCCTCTAGACCTTTTGTAAGACCAACTACTTGGAATTAGTGTGCAATCATGCTCGCAGTGAGAGCTGCAGTAGATAGCGCTGTTTTTCTGAGGAGGCACGGCACGTGTTAATGATGTCTGTTAAAGCTGTGTCTCCGTGGTAAGAGATGCAGACCCGCGGCACATACCTGGTGTACCACTCCTCCGGCAGATGATGGGCCTCGACTTTTCATCTGCACGCATATCGTTGGTACCTTGCCGCATATCGTCGGCAGCGTGATATTCCGCTGAGTTCATCAACGGAAGTCAGCACGTTTCTAGGAGGGATTGCTAGAAACACAATACCCGCCGTCCATATTCCAGCACGGCTTTTGACATCCATGCATGCATGTGTGCCTCGAGAAGATCCAGCACCCATGTGGAGCTGAAAGCCACCTTCCTGTTTTTTCACGGAGCGGTACTACTTGGTTCAGCGTTCAGCGGCTCAATGTTATCCGTACAGCAGGCTACACCGCTGAGCCCTGTTAGTGCTGCGCTGCACATAAATATATATATTACCTTAATTCCAAGTAATTTGTCTCCAATTGTCTCAAAAGCGGGAGTACGCCACTAAAGGGGTTAAGTCACTCTTACATCGGGCCAGGCTCAATTTCTCTCGAAGCGGGGTGTTTCTTGTACTAACTTCTGTGTTGGAAATGGGCAGGGCGCGGGTTTGGCCTCACATGGTTTCCTAAGAGTTTTTGTTTTTTGTTTTTTAACGCGCGAGGCCGGAACGGGCGGAGACCGACCTGAAAGCGAGGGGCGCGGAAGGGAAGGATTGGGTACAACAACAACAGCAGGATCTTGTCTGACTCTACTGAAGATCAACAAGAGCAGCAGCAGCAGCAGCAGCAGCACAATGTGGGATAGCGTGGGGAGTCGGTGGGATATCGTGGGGAGTAGGTGGGAGTCCATCAAATGAATTGCCTTGGGGTACATCGGTATAGAGTGGACATTCGGCGGGATATCGTGGGATACCGCTACCTGTAACCGTTGAGCAGTAGCCAAACAGCAGGTACAGGATTTCACCACCTGATCCCGCTAGAGGCAGCTAGAGGCCTGCATATTTCAGAGCAGTAGTACAGCACAGTAATGTACAATGTACAATAGTACGCACGTGAAGCAACCTTCAGTCACGTCGCTTGTGTGTGTCGAGGTGATGACTCGTACTGCGTTGGTCTCGCGTTTTGTCGAACCCCACCGCCCGAAGCAACAATGCTGCCTACTGCCTACTGTTGCCATACCAAATCTCGTCGGGGTAATCAGGATCAATCGTACCCGATTCGTACCCGCCTTCAAGAATCGAGGTCGAGCAAAGGGGTACATAATCTTCACGTAGTGGTTTGACATTTAGTGCAGAGTGCAGACGGAAAACCTGAGACAACTCATACGAATTCATACGTGGCGAGTTCGTTGTGTACAAGAACAACTAATACTTCGTAGCCATTCTAAAACTAAAACTATACACCCCGTATCCCACGCAGCCAGCAAAATATGAGCTTCGACGAGTCCTCGATCTCACAGCTGTCGTTTTTGTATTTTCATTCATATGGCAGGCGTGATCGAAGTATTACACGCCGCTTGCAATTATGAGTTTCGAGGAAAAACATCGATCTCACAGTACGAGTAGCTGATTGATATGCCCTTTTTAACTTGTTAAAAATGTGTTTCGTGCAAGATTCAAGCCAATTTGTCTAAACCCCCAATTTATTGCGTGAGGTCGCGTATAAATATTACGTACGTAGTACAGTATACCAGGACAAATATGTACGTTTATTGATAGCTTCTCAAGACTCTGAGTGCAAGGAGTTGCTCCCTAGCCGTAGTCGCAGCCCTGCGGGGGGCCCGCGAGGAGAGGGTGGGTCTTATAGGTGTGCACCGAAAAATTGTTGAAATTCCACAGTTTACTGTGGGCTTCTCAAACGAAAACTCCGAATGTGTCTGTCGGTCTTCCTGAGTGTCTGATTGGCTGATGTATTATAGTTTGTCAACACTGCAACCAACAAAAGTGTACTACCAAGTACTAATTAAAAACGCCATAAAACAGTACACCGTGGATTTCTACGCCAGCTGACTGTACGAGTATATACACTCCTCGTATTGTCACATCAAGGTCTTATTTTCAAACCAAGGGCGGCGGAAAAATCCATGTTGGCTGACGTTCGACCTATTTTTTATTCTAAAAAGTGCCTTAAACAAGCACGCCGTCAGCTGTGAGTTCTTCCGATCGATCGATATTCAACTTTTCAAGCTGCGTGATATACCAGTCGCGCGTTTTCTTTATAAGAATGCCACGCAGAGGTAACCAGCGGCAGCGGTTTGATAATATGCTGTTGTAGCAAGCATCCGGGCTATATCCCTGGGTTCACCATGTTGCAGCGAGCATCCCGGCTTGACCAACTAAGGCTCACCTTCTTGCTTCCAGAAGTTAATACTTAGGACCCGTCAATAGCTGCAGTTCTTCCAACGCCCTGCTAAGTAGACAGCGGAGCTATCGATGTCCAAACATTTTCCAGATCACAAGCGGTACTGTACAGCAGCTCCACGAGTCTTACAGTCACAATCACGATTCGTGCGTGCGAGTTCATAGCGAATAGTCAGCCTTTAGCCTTTAGTTATCCCTTAGTTCCGTTACTTATCCTTTTAACCCTTTGTCTTTGCACATTTTCTTTCGTTCCTTCGTAGCGCCGAAAACACAAAGGTCCAGGAGGCAGTGCAGTATATAGCAGGCGCTACTTCCTGCGGAAGGCGTTACGATCCGGTGGATAAAACCGCCTGTTGGATGAAAACTCGCTCCCAAACTTACAGAGGGACCCTTCACGTCTCTGCGCCCGATGATTCGTGGCTGCATGCCTCGGTCTGTCGTATTTTTTTTCGTGCTCCCACGCTGGCTGCCCTAACATCGATATACCCCGGGTACCCCTTTGGGTATTGAAGATAGCGACAAAAACAAAATCCATATTTGGCGTCGTCATACCCACCTACGAACAGCGTCAGCGCACAGGAATACGGATAGAAAGGATCATGTTGCTCCCGTGCCGCGCGGCTCCTTGCTTTGCAACCATGAAAACTAGGACACCAACCATTGTATCATCTCCAAATTACGCCTTGATTGGGCCGTTGCTGTCATCGTCTTTGGGGCGTCAATATTCCCCTCTGTACTTCTGACCAAGTTAATCAAGTCCGATGGGGGTTAAACAGAACACAGTTTTAAAAGTTGAATCCAAAAGGCTAAATCTCTGGACTAACTGCATCAAAAGCTGCACCCCGTCCACCCCCCAGGCCCGCGATACTACTTCAACTATCTTTTCAGGAGGAGCTCGTCTTGAATCCGCACGGCACTCTCGCGAGGTGGGGCTGCCAGTCCCTTTTCCTTCTGCGCATCACTACGGGAACTTCAACAAAATCACGGCTGCTAGAGCGGCGCCCCGTGGGCGGTTTCAGTCTCACCCCACCCCCCCCTCTATACCCGCCTCCCGCGAACTCTTCTTTCTCGTCCTGCTGGAGGAGTTGTTCCAGGGGGTACGGCAGCGTTTTACCAGCGTTCACCGAAATTGGGCCGAGCGGTAAGGGCTTGATCACGGTTCGCTTCTTTTTGGTGGCGGCGGTGGGGCACCGGCTACTGCTGCTGCCACCGCCGCTGCGGGTGACGTTGTTGCTGATGATGGTTTCTGTAAAGAAGGATGACGATGATGACGATTCGGGAGCGGTGCTTGGCCGGCATGAAGAGGCGGCGCACCTGCTCGCGGAGGCGCTGGCGCGGTAGTGGCCGTCGCTGCCCGTTCCCTACATGGTGTTGGGCGAGTGTGTCGGTCGGTCGGTCGGTTGGTCGGTCGGTCGGTTGATCGGTCGGTTGGTTGGTTGATTGATTGTTTGATTGGTTTGTTGGTTCTGTGGTTTGTCGCTCGATTTTGGTAACTGAAGTTGGTTGGTTGTTTACTATAGTTGGGAGTTTCAACAGATACCGGGTAGTAAGTCGGATAAATGTTCAATAGCTGTCCTGTACACGATGGGCCTGTATTGCATTGCTGTTCGAGACAACCCACCCAGTCTTGTTCTTGCCCTCCCAAGCAACCCTTTCCCTCCGCCCTTCACCTCCCCAAACACCACTCGCTTTGGTAGCCTTTCGTTATCCCGAACCCCGCCAAACGTATCCTCCGTGTAATGTAAGAGCTTTACAAGTTTGATGAACACTGTGGAGGCGTTACCTCACTAGTTCTGGGTCTGGAGATGCGGGAGTAGCTCCTGTTTTCCTCGTCTGGCTCGTCGCCCTGCAAGATGCTCAGGGGCGTGTGCCGCCACCACCGCTTCTTCATCGCTGCGATATGGTAGCGAGGGCAGAGAAAATACGCGCGTTCAATTATTGGGTTGCTTAACTATATGGTCAGGGTTAACGCTAACCCTAGCCCTCATGTCGAAACACAAAATAGTTGATTGTTATTGCACGGCCAAGGAACGGGTTGGCGTGCTTATATTCCACAAGCGTGTGTACTCGTGACCCTTTTTTACTAGAATCAGCCGCCGCCGCTACGGCCGTTGCCACCGCTGCGGGCGGCAGGGGCACGGGTGCGGGGCCGATCGGGGTCGGGTGGCGCCCGGTAGAGCCGGTCTCCCGCGGGGCATACCGAAACCGGCATAGTCGTGAAGATCTCAAACAATATCCTCATCATCACCACCTGATCACCACCACCACCGAAGCGTAATATATGATAAGGATCTTCAAGATTCGTATTTTTTCCTCGTGTCTCCGTCAAAAGTATTTTTTTTCATGCCCCAAAGTACAAATGTCTTCCCGGCGATCAATCAGACGAAAGTTTGAGTCCTCATAGTTGTTATGTAGTCCCATATGGAAGAGCTTGGCCATTCGATATTTTTAACTTTTGGGCGCAAATCGCCCCAATGTTTAAAACACGAAATAGTGGTCTATTTAGACAGAAAAATCGAGCAAGTACCGAACTACTTGGAAATACAGTAGGATATTTCTGCACTACGTCGTACACGTGGCAAGAAGAGGATTTATCTCAGGAGCGGGCAGAAACTTCGAGGAAGCCCGGCCACGCTGCTCTCGCACGATGATGGGATGAACCAACGGCCAAAACAATTACGAGTGCTTTGTACCCGTATCTTATGTGTCTCAGCCTGGCAGTTTGTATGATACCTCACGGGCCATGCGCTACCAGGTAAAATCGAAAAACAAAAATAGCAAAAATAGAGACTTCAGGGCGACAGAGCAGGAGCGAGAGCGCGACGAGCGATATGAGAGCACGAGCTCTCTGACCGCAGAGCGCGCCGGGTTCGTAGCTATCTCGCTAGCGCTTTCCACAAGCTAGTTTGGCTGGAGTCTGGTTGGCAGTTGGGATGCTGGTGATCTGTGTGCTGTGATGTGTGGTTTTTGCGTTGGGCTGTGTGGTCTTTGTGTGTGCTTGCTCGGTGCTGGCTCGTTGTGTTTCTCGACCCTCAGAATAAATTGAGGGTCGACTACTCGAGCGGGATCCTTCTCACCCCCGCCAATGTTGCTGGTGTTTACACACGTAGGTTGGTTGCTTCGGGTTCGTGCTGTACACCAAGCGGCATGCTGTAGCTGGGTTGTGCATTGCAATGATGGCGTGCTATATGTGATGTGCTCTGCTGTGCTGCGGTGTCTGTGTCGGCGTTGCGTCGTCTCGTGCGCTCGTGATATTGAACTGCTGGGCTGCTGTTTTTTTGCTGGAAATTACTCGTAAAGTGCCCAAGTGCATATGTTTGGAAAATCCGGTTTTCACCGTGGTCTGCCGTGGTCGGTAGGTGCAAAATATGGGCCTATTTCGAGGACGGTGAATAGGAGAGAGAGCTGAGGGCGAGAGAGGAGGGAGCTGAGGGGCAGAGAGGAGGGAAGGGTGATAGGGATGGGGCGGAGGGAGGTACGGAGAGAGGGAGGGACGAAAGGCGGGAGAGGGAGAAGGCGACCGAGGGAGGGTGGGAAGGAGGGAGGGGGGGAGGGAGGGAGCGAGAAAGCGAGACTGGGACGGAGGGAAAAGCCTTCGCCACCTGATCACTCCCAGCACAGATAAATGCGTGACGCTGCCCAAACATTAATTTCATTAACCCGATTCCACTTGAAATTAGACACTGGCCTCGGGCTGCTGCTAGACCCGCCACTCCGCAACTGCTGCTTCTCGGCTCGCGGATGCTGGCAGCCAACCCTGACTACTACTACACACAGGGCACCGCATTAGGTATGGTTTGGACCATGACGATCGCCTCTCCGAGGGCTACCGACATGTTCCGTGCGGTACGGGTGTAGCAGTTTTGAAATAAATTTGTCCGTAGGTGACCCTAGGCTGACTCTCATCAGACAGACAGACAGACAGATTTTTTTAATCGGTTCCAGAGACCACAAGTTACACTTGTGGAATAAAGCTCTCACGTTTGTTTGTTCGTGGCCTATATGCTATAATAAAGCGCCCAAAACGACCGGTCTCTTGTGTATGGTAGCCTATTATTTCACGGGCACCTTGATAGTTATCCCAGCGGGCTTCCGTGTTGGCGAGGCCTAGTTCCTTCTCTCGTGCGGAGTCACGCAGTCGCCCGGCCGTCTCTCTCAAAACCTGGGAGGCGACGATGATGATGATTGTATATATTGTTGATTCGCGCGAAGGTGTCCAAGTTATCCCTCAACTCCTTCTCCTGTAGACCACCAGTCACCCTTTGTCCCGGAAGCTTCGGGGGCAAGGTTGGCTAAAACATCGTTCTGAGAGGAAAGTTAGCAAACACGTGACGATAGGAGTAAGTAGCTCTTTATGGCCAAACTTACTTCTGACTGTCTATTGCTGACTACATAACAATACTGACTGTTATTAATAATATATATATAAACATCAACTTTGGCATTGATCAACCATTGTATCGTTTAAATTTTCGTTTTAGTATTTTGTTATGTACGGTTTATATATATACCCACTTTTACTTTTCGTTTGTCAAGGTCAAGGTCAGAGTTTGGGGTGGGGTATGTAACTCCTTAACTCTTTTAGGACTGCAGTCCCGTTATGGGGACACATTACTTGGAATTAGAGCCAAATATATGGTTATTAGCACTGGAGTACTAACAGGGTTAAGCCAGGAACCTCCGCACATACACATTGTTTACAGGTGTACTCCTATTGCATCACTATCACATCACTCTTTACAGCTCGATTCTTGCTATTACGGAGAACCATAGTAAATAGGACCAATTTTTGTTAGTAAAAATAGATAAATATAGAGTTTTTAGTGTGTGCCGCAGGTCCTATTTACTGTGGTCCTCCGTAATAGTCTCGACATTCAGCGATGTGCAGCGTATCTGAATGACAACCACAAACAAAGAACAATACTTGTACAAAAGCCTTCGATTGTCTTTGAATGGAATCTACAAAACTGCAGGGATACTCGGGCCATTGGGAGGAGCTACATCTCGCGGCGATTTTGTCTCTGAGGTAAACCATTGGTTTGGGGTTGGTCTGCCAGTCATGTATGTGTTTGGAGAAGGCTGTTTTCGGAAAGTGCTAAACTAAACGTATCACATAGTATACTCATGTTATACTTGTGCGTTTGCGGTTTGTAAGTAATAGTACTTCGCTGCAGCAGTAGCCAGTAGCCTATCGAGTTGCTGATCTGGGACATACTCGTAGTCGTTTGCAGTCAGTGCTCAGTAGCATTGAGCACTATTAACATGGACTTGCAAGCTCCTGTCAGTTCATGGTTATGCTCCAGTAGTACTCCATGCTACTGGGCACTGGCTATAGCCGACTATGTTCCCGATCAGCGACTCGCTAGGCTGCTGGTAGCTGCTGTGGCGAAATGCCTAACACCCGTCACCAACACGGCCCCTCGATGGAGGTGGCATCGTCAAATTTGCTTTTCGACACTTGAAAATAACAACGATTTCGCAACCGTTTCGACATTTATATTTTTGTTTGTCGCAACACTGAAATGTAAGGTCTCGTTAAAACCAGTCCTTAGTAACGTCGGCCGCACACAATAAACACGCTACCTTACCTCATCACGCCAATCCTCGTCCTCTGTTGTTGTTGTTGTTGTTGTTGTGGCTCCACCACCTGCCGTTCGTGCTCCCCCCACTTCTGAGTCAAACTCTGTAGGTCTTGAAGAGGTCGATCGCTGTACCGTTGTACGGGGCCTACTCACACACGCTTGCCCACGACTCCCCAGTCGCTGATGATGCTGTTGAGTATACAGCCGCTGCTGATGTTGCTGGTGTATGTGCTGCCGTTGACGTCGCCGTGGCAAATGACAGGCGGTATTTCTGCCTTTAGCCTCTGCTGGAGAACCTCCCACTGCCGAAATCTCGGCGACTGTTCTGTCTCCGCTTCTCTCCCCCGCCATGGAATAATCCTTCGTGGTTTTACCGTCGCCGTTCTGTGGCCGACGTTTCTGCGACACACCACCTCTACCGGCGCCGCTACTACCGCTCACGCCGCGTTTGGAGGAAAGTAAGTCTTGCCCCGCGAGCAGGTCACGCTCTTGGGCCACAATAACGGCTTCCCAAACGGCCTTGCACCTCCTCCGTGCCTCGTCGGAAATCGCTGGAGAAGCCTCCAGGGAACAAACGCCAACTGCCGAGGAATGGACGACAAGGGGTGACAAGATACCGCTGAAACGTGAAATATGTGCACGGCCAGGGGGCCACTGTAATCACGTACACCGTTAGTTGCAGCCAGGGATATTACTGTAGGCGTGCGCGCGTGCGCGGGGGGGTATCTGACCAGGTTCTTCACATACATGGCAAGGAACTTAATTCCCGATTGTTGGAAAATTGCAAGGCGCCATCCGAGTTCCCAATCTCACAATGTAGCTATTACAATGATGTATAAACACCAACTATCCCCTATCACAAACCAGAGTTTGTGATGCATTCTCTTTTGTTTCGAGGGAGTGTTTATGGGTGAGGCGATCAGCGTTGAAAAGCCCGTGCTGCACACTGTCAGATGGCAAACACAATAGTACGAGAAGCGCGAGTAGAGGACTGCAGGGAATTGGGGCAGTTTCTCAATGGACGAGACCCGTCCGTCCGCTGACACGAAACTGTTGCCTCCGCTACCGTACGTAGCATGGTAGCACGGCTACAAATATCCGATGACACAATTCTCGCCTTTCGCAGGGGGCGCCGGCTGCTGGACGCCTTCTGTGATGCAGCATGCCTCTGGAGGGGGAATATCCTCGGAAACTCCTAACGTGGGAGTGCACGAAGTGCTACTCGTAGGGAACTTGTCGGCCATGGTCTCCATTAAAACCTGCGGGAGCCGCAAAAACCGCCCAGTGGTACGTAGCGTTTACGATTGCCAAGCCTGGATGATATGGTTGATAGTCCACGGTAACGCCTCATTACATATTATGGGGCACACGAATAATATCGTCGCACACACACCGCCAAACCTATACCTTTGAGCTCAGCAGAGGCCCGGGGTCAGGGTCGCTGCGCACCCGGCTAGATAGGTTGGCCCGCAGAAGCACACACCGGTAGCAAAATGAAGAGTGATCTTATGTGTTGGAATCCCAGCAGGTACATCCATGTGGCATGCATCCTTATAGTACATATTAGTAGGAAACCCACTACCAGGTATGTGCTATCCTAGGATGGCCCAGACGCGACGATCTTCATTGCGAGGCATTTCACAAAAGCACTGTGGTCGCGGCGATTGATTTATTCAAATTGATGATTCAAGGGGAATTTGCGGCATGCTTGTCGCCATTTTGTTTAGGGTTCACCTTCCTGCGGTGCACGGTGAGCTGTTCGACAAATACGGGCACCCCTGCAGACATCGCCGCTCCTCCTTCAGTTCTAGCTTTCGAGTATGCATTTCCATCGTCTGAGTAGGGGAGCGCGGGGTGTGAAAATAACGGGAACTTCTTCGGCAACAGCGAAGAGTCAGAGGCTAATCCTGGACTTCGATGGTCCATCACAGTTCGGTGAAATAAGTCAACGGGCTACTCGGCGTGGCAGCAGCGCCAGATCGACTTTTAGCGTGGGATAAAAAGCCCGAACATTTTCCCTTCGTCGCAGAGGTGTCGTTCGGTTTGTGCGAGAAGCTTTTCTATTCAAGGTTTCACATATCGGACATACTTCATACCAGTATGATCGATTCCTACTTCATGATCTAGCTCTTTCAGGGCACATGTATTCCTGATATGTATGATCTGTATGATCTGTATGATTTAGCTCATGTTGCCGGGTGGGACTCGGATAACCTGCATCATATACGTAGGACATGTTTCTTGGGTTGAATATGTACTCTACAGATCGTGAACAACATCTCATAAATGAAAATTAGATCATGTATCTGTAGATGATCGGTCCGACGTGTGCACGGTTTCACAATTTTCAATGTGAGCATATCAGCTGATATATATTTGTATGCTAGAACACGTACGGTACACGTACCGTAGTTCGTGCTGGTAACGACCTTTGTGCGCGTCCCTCCCTACGTGTATCCCCTTTTTTTCGTATCGAAACGAGCTACTCAAGCTTTTCGCCACGGTTAAGGATCGTGGTGTGTGTCCCCGACATGGCGTGGGAACAGAGGCTGAGCGAGTAATGCCACGCCTTCTAGGGTTGTTGGCTTATTTTCTGAGCTCCTCACATGAGGTACGTACTCAATATCTCACCCGAAACATTCACTTCGAAGAAGTTTGTTCACGAAGCTCGACCAATATTTGTATGCGCTAGTCCTGAAATACGTACGGAAGTAAAAATATCGTACTAACCGGTAGTTTGTCACTTGAGCAGCTCCACCGGCCATACAATATTAAACCTATACTATACTATACTATACTAGAATCAAGTGAACTTGCTACCGTGGGAACAGAGGCAGAGCGCTGGATCCGACGTAACTCAGGCTGGTACTGATATCCTTACGTGGGTATTTACTAACCTATGATACCCATGTTGTCTAAAATAATGCCTGAGAACAACAGACTTGTTGGAGTCGAGGTGGTGCCGCGAGAAACAGTGAGGAGCAAAGTGGAGTGACAGCGTGTGGGCTGTCTCCTGTGAAGCATGGTAGCACGGCTACAAATATCCGATGACACAATTCTCGCCTTTCGCAGGGGGCGCCGGCTGCTGGACGCCTTCTGTGATGCAGCATGCCTCTGGAGGGGGAATATCCTCGGAAGCTCCTAACGTGGGAGTGCACGAAGTGCTACTCGTAGGGAACTTGTCGGCCACGGTCTCCATTAAAACCTGCGGGAGCCGCAAAAACCGCCCAGTGGTACGTAGCGTTTACGATTTGGCCAAGCCTGGATAATAAGGTTGATAGTCCACGGTAACGCCTCATTACATATTATGGGGCACACAAATAATATCGTCGCACACATATCGCCAAACCTATACCTTTGAGCTCAGCAGAGGCCCGGGGTCAGCGTCGCTGCGCACCCGGCTAGATAGGTTGGCCCGCAGAAGCACACACCGGTAGCAAAATGAAGAGTGATCTTATGCGTTGGAATCCCAGCAGGTACATCCATGTGGCATGCATGCCTATAGTAAATATTAGTAGGAAAACCATACCAGGTATGTGCTATCCTAGGATGGCCCAGACGCGACGATCTTCATTGCGAGGCATTTCACAAAATAACTGCGGTCGCGGCGATTGATTTATTCAAATTGATGCTTCAAGGGGAATTTGCACCATCCTTGTCGCCATTTTGTTTAGGGTTCACCTTCCTGCGGTGCACGGTGAGCTGTTCGACAAATACGGGCACCCCTGCAGACATCGCCGCTCCTCCTTCAGTTCTAGCTTTCGAGTATGCATTTCCATCGTCTGAGTAGGGGAGCGCGGGGGGGGGGGGGCGGGTTGAAAATAACGGGAACTTCTTCGGCAACAGCGAAGAGTCAGAGGCTAATCCTGGACTTCGATGGTCCATCACAATTCGGTGAAATAAGCCAACGGGCTACTCGGCGTGGCAGCAGCGCCAGCTCGACTCTTTGCGTGGGAAAAAAAGCCCGTACAATTCTCCTTCGTCGCAGAGATGTCGTTCGGTTTTGTGAGAAGCTTTTCTATTCAAGGTTTCACATATCGGCAATACTTCATACCAGTATGATCGATTCCTACTTCATGATCTAGCTCTTTCAGGGAAGATACATTCCTGATCTGTAGGATCTGTATGATCTGTAGGATATGTATTATCTGTATGATCTGTATGATCTGTATGATCTGTATGATCTGTATGGTCTAGCTCGTGTTGCCAGGTGGGACTCGTATATTCTGCATTATCTAGGACATGTTTTCTGGGTTGAATATGTACTGTACAGATCGTGCAGGACATTTCATAAAGGAAGATTAGGAGCTACAGCAGTTGATGATCTAGATGAGGTATCTGTAGATGATCTGTCTGACGTGTGCACGGTTTCACAACTTTCAATGTGAGCATATCACCTGATATATAATTGTATGCTAGAACACGTACGGTATAGGTACCATATACGTCCCGTTTTAGTAGTTTTTGCTGGTAACAACCTTTGTGCGCGTCCCTCCTTACGTGTATCCGCTTTCTTCGTATCGAAACGAGCTACTCAAGCTTTTCGCCACGTTCAAGGATCGTGATGTGTGTCCCCCACATGGCGTGGGAACAGAGGCTGAGCGAGTAATGCCACACCTTCTAGGGTTGGTGGCTCATTTTCTGAGCTCCTCACATGAGGTACGTACTCAATATCTCACCCGAAACATTTACTTCGAAGAAGTTTGTTCACGAAGCCCGACCAATATTTGTATGCGCTAGTCCTGAAATAAGTACGGAAGTAAACATATCGTACTAACCGGTAGTTTGTCACTTGATCAGCTCCACCGGCCATACAATATTAAGCCTATACTATACTATACTATAATTAACTATAATCAAGTGAACTCGCTATCTTGGGAACAGAGGCAGAGCGCTGTAGCTGACGTAACCCAGGCTGGTACTGATATCCTTATGTGGGCATTTACTAACCTATGATACCCATGTTGTCTAAAATAATGCCTGAGAACAACAGACTTGTTGGAGTCGAGGTGGTGCCGCGAGAAACAGTGAGGAGTAAAGTGGAGTGACAGCGTGTGGGCTGTCTCCTGTGACATACCGTCCACAATTACTGCGTTTATACGGTAGTAGAACAACGATTTGATGCTCTGATTTCGAATAAAGCTAATACCGTTTCTGTTAATACGCATACGATGAGCGCGGTACACCCGTGACAACGAACAGAGCACGATCAAGCAACTGGAGAGAAAATATGTATATCAGGATCACCGACGAAATCATCCGCGCATTGCATGCGGCACTGAAGGCCACGACCGTTGGACCGGACGAATACCTAAAACAACCACAATATGAAGGTAAAGTACCTGCGCAGCAGGCTGGCCCGCTGTTTTGCGACCCGTCATCGAGCGGTAGCTCAAGGACGTCATCGTCCAAGGACTCTCGGGATAAATACAGGGACATCAAGCGGACGGCCTACACGGACCCCGAGTATGGCCTGCGGAAGGTCCAGGCCATGATGTGCCATGTTTGCATCGATGACTCGTCGCGCAGCAAGGGCAAGGTAAGGTTTAATTGGGGGGTGGCCGTGTCGGTGGCGTCAGCACCTGATACCAGAAGCACCATCAGCAACAGCTAAGGCTAAAGCGGAACAGCATATAGAGCGGCTGCGCCGTGCACGGCAATACCAACAGCAAACAGAGCAACGGTTAAACTCGGGAGACGACAAAGGGGCGCGGAGGAAACGCAAGCCACCACCATTCCTTCGTGGTGTCTCTTTCCCTTTCCTCCACGCCTCCTGCTGTTTCCCGAGTGACCGTTGTTCCGCCTGCCGTGGGCCTTGCCGGGTACGGCGCAACCGCTCCATAAAATGTCCCGCGTTGACCTAGTTGTGGCAGATGACGCTGTTGGGGTCAGACGTTGACTCCCCCGACACGGCCACGGCATGCCCCGCCTCGCGAAAAAAACTGCCCTTGCCGTCGTTGTGCGAAAAGTAATCGAGGTAAGCATGGCACATCGTGGCCTGGGTCTTCGGCTAATGAAACTCGGGGTCCGTGTACGTTGTCAGCTTGATATCCCAGTTTTTCTCCGGGAGTCCTTGGACCATGATGTCCTTGAACTACCGCTCGGTGACGGGTTGCTTTACAGCGGTTAGCCTGCTGCGCAGGCGTTTCGCCTTCAGAATGCAGTTGTCGGGGTCTTCGTCCGGTCCCATGGTTGAGGCCGTCAGTGTCGCCTGCTATGATATGCGCGGGTGATTTCGTCGGCGACCCTGATATATATATACCTTTTCCTCCAGTTCCTTGCTCGCTTTCTTCCGCGTTGCCACGCATACCGAGCTCGTCTCATGCGTGGATTACTACCAGGAGAGCAACAGCCTTGTCCGTGGTCAAGTGCAGGATCGAGTATAGATCCTGGTTGGTGCGGTCGAACGCGGCCTGACGCTTTTGAAGGGTCCCTCCAGTGTAGTGTCCAGCAACCCGGGTGTGAACAGCGGTGCGGGAGATATGACTCCCCTGTCCGTACCTGCGTGATCTGTTTCCTCTGTCGGCCTGGTCTGTCCCTCCATAACGGCACATGTATCCGGGCGTTGCATGCTGAGTGTAGATTATGTTTTCATTGTATATCGGTGGAACTGCATTGCTTTTCGTTTTCTGAGTCGTGGGAAATGTTTATTCCTCCCCTCGGCCAGATACCTGTATCGCAGCTTCCTGTGCCCCCCTGAGTATCTCGACCACCCTATTTCACTATATATATCTTTACTATGATACCTACTGGGTTAATAAAAAATGGATAGTACAGCCTACAGTTGTCTCGGATGACCAAGCCGCCGGATGGTACGGTACCATTCATATCCTCCCAACCCTAACCGCGTTTCATCCTGGTGTAATTGTTGCTATCCATAGTCTACCTTGAACACAGTAGCTCTGCTGCTCACTGCCGCTACTCCTGCTAGAAGTTACTACTTGTACACTGGGCGTTGAATACGTATAGACTATTACGGGAGACCGTAGTAAATAAGACCAAATGATGTTAGGAGAAAAAGGTAAACATATAGGACGCATGCTACGATAGAGGTGCACCATGTTTTTTCTGAGCTCCTCACTTAATGTGCGTCATACCTCATCGATAAGATGATTTTGGAGGAAGATAAAAGTGCTGCCGGATGCGAAATCTCGTGACCGAGGTATCCTCCGAATCATTGTTCGTCACAAAAATGAAAGTCCGACGAATTTGGGTTAAGGAGCCCGATTGTTCAGAAAACGATTCGGCCAAAAGTGCTACCTCTACCGTAGCACGCGTCATAGGTTTTTGTGTGTACCGTAAGTCCTGTTTACTACAGTCAACCGTAATACCAAGCCTCTTTTATACTGGTACAGAGGAGTACTTAGACGGTAAGTCTCTGGGCGATACAGTACGCGAGAGCACTTAAGAAATACCGGGAGTTGGCACCTCAATTTCTGGCCAAACCCTGCACGAAACATTACAAAAACTTGTTTTGTGTTTTTGTGAAATTAGTGTAGCAGTCTACAGATATCAAGCCCAACGTAAGAATAGTAAGACATTTTAACAAAAAAACGGTTTGAAGAGATGAGGTTCATGAACGAGGTCACGGTACATGCGCAATGCTGTCGCAAACTGTGACTGTTGCGAGTTGCTTGAATGGGCTATACGACTATTATTACTAGTTGGTTGGCCAACTTCGCTAACTAACTGAACTGAACTGACTTTACTGTTACATGTAGTGAATGTTTGTAAAAAACACAATTCCAGCGAAAAACACGCCAAGTCACATACGAAGATGCAAAGCAAGCGCATTAATTTCCACGCGCAACCAACTCTACTGTAGTTCATAGCCAACGAATGTCTAGTCGGCGACGTGCAATCAGCGAGCTCGCAGCCCTGGCATCACATCCCTAGCATCTTGCCGGCACCTTCTTGGGCCCACTCTGGTTCACTCGCCTTTATGGTCGACTGGCAAACGCCGCCGCTCTTGTCCCCCTCGCAAGGCACGGACAAGTCTATCTCTGTGGTACTCGCTCGAGCAGGACGCCAGTAACGCGGTGGTGAACCCCCTAAGGGTCAGCAGGCCATCGCTGGCATCGGCCTCTCCCAGCACTGTCCTTTGAACCTTCTCACGGCGGCGGGGGGGTTGGGAGCTTACCTCTTCAGTACTGCGAACTTAAGAACGTGGGTATGAATCGCTGTCGTACTGCGCGCTTAAGATCTCGTGGGCAGATAGCCCCTTCAGCACTGCATCTCCACGTTTTAGGGAGATACTACAGTAAGTGCTTTGAATTGATGCAGTGTGGGTCAATATTTAAGCCACGGGCGGGCGGACGGCAAGGGCGGGGGGGGTAAGACAATTCCGTTTGATATTTTTGCACGAAACTCAAGAAAACCATTTTCAATGCTGACATGCACGTTAAGTTGTAGGGCTGTGCGTATCTTAGAGAATACTTTGAGTCCGGTCCTGATTCAGGGCGTTGCACGTGGTGATGCGACTGTACGTATATGAGCTGACTCCATCACCGATCAAAACACAACACGCAGTGTTGGCAGAAGACACAGGGTAGAAACGCCGCGTACTCGCTGTCAACGTTCCTATTGCCCTTGGTTGTAATGTCGTTCGTCTTTTGTAGTTAATAGTTACCCCGGCGGGCGGTGCACGTTCCAGTCCGGCTTCGACTGCGGGCAACACTGTGCCAACGTTTGAAATATCGGGAGGAGTACGCGCTGGAAATATACGAAATATGTAAATACCTTAACACTCAATCTCAAACTCTACCCGTTTCGTTACGTACAGAGAGAGCGGGGACGGTCGCACCTGCCTGTGATCGTGGTTTAGGCCGAGCATGATGATCGAGTCCACGAGATCAGGAACGGGTACTCCCCGGAGCCCTTTTCGTGCGAACTGGAACCACTCGTCCAGGGCTTGATTCAGAACCACCTGCAGCTTTGCGCTACGTGCATATATACGCACAAGATACACAACAAGGCGCTACTGTGAGTACGCTGTGCAGCATGAGCCCGCCAACAAAAAAATCGTAAGAGATACTCGCAGTCTGAGCAAAGCTTGATTTGTGACATACACGTTGAGCAAAGTCAAACATACATTTCGTACCAGGTACGAAGTGGGCCATTTTTAAGAATGTCATGAATGGAGCTCCAGCCGAAAATAGGTACGTATATATAAAGAAAGGAGTTTAAATAATATCGTGCCTACAGTAGGACTCCTTTTGTTGCCGTGGTGTTTTTCGTTCGGAGTGCTTAAGAGTGGTCAACGCTGAAGCTCATTCATGTTATACACATTGCCATCGGATATAGCAAGAGTATACCAGGATGAAATAACACGCCCAGGTAGATAGCTGTGCAATCCACTTTCGGAAGCTCGTGTTCGAAAGCTAGCTGCGTGTAAATTATTCGGTCGCGCGTTAGTGCGCAGGCGCCTGATCTCGTGTGTAGCCTGCAGATCGGTTGTTCAACGGGTATATTTGTTACACAAAGCCCTTTTGAGACACTATAGAGCATACCATAGATCATACTATAACCTACCACAGCATACCATGGGGTATCTCACGGGTAGTCCAACTAATATACGTGGACGTTTTTCGTTTTCTGAGGCTGCTTTCGTCGCCCCTAGTACGAAAGAGAGCGAGTGTGCGCAATATTCGATGGAAACAGACATACCCTACTCGTACGTATCATAGAGTACCTGTTTTATATATATTACCATTTACCATGTGACAATGTGCAGCGCTTTACCTACCGGTATTCTCGATGAATTTACGGCAGGTGTCAGGGGAGAAGGGAAGACATGTCGCGACCGCGGCTTTTCCAGCAGGCTTGGCTGTCGGGAGGGGTGAAACCTCCCACGGGACGCATGCTACGGTAGATACTCACCGTGATTTTTCTGAGCGCGGTCACTTGAGGAGCTCTATACCTACCCCCAAAACTGATATTATGGGAAACCAAATGTGCTCGTACCCGATGAACAGTCCCACAGCTTAGGTATACCTAAGTGTACACTGAACAGTATGGCAACACAAGGACGAAAAGACGAAAGAACGACGAATTTGGGTTAAGGAGCCCCGTCACCCGGATTTGTTTTCAGCCAAAAAGTGCTACCTCGATCGTATTACGCTCCATTGGGTTGAACGGGAAAGTAAAACTGACGCCCAAACATACAATATAAACTCTTATGAACGTACACTGCACCACGTTTTGTACCAATTGATACTGCTGTACTTGTTGTACGTATCACCACTAAGTTTTCAGCTCAACTCACGTATGATAGTACATATACTACCACTTTGGGCGTGAATGTGTAAGAAACATGCATGTTTCACTATGCAGATTAGACGGTTCTTATACTTTCGGCCAGAGTAGTCCCGGGTTCCGAGGCGTCCCACTCAGCGGCCTTCTGCGCTTCACGGCATTTGACTGTGTTGAAGCCCTCCGTCATTCGTTGTGTGATATACCATGGCGACGTCGTACAAAAAATACTGAGACGGCCCCGTTTTGCCATCGAGCAGAAATCGACCGTTTTGGAGATATTACGACTAAATTTCAGGACGGGCACCCTTCACGAACGGACTGTAATTCGCGTGGTACTGCAGTAAAAGGTCAGATATCCTGTACGAGGGTTGTACCGAATATCATACTGCTGTAATGCACCAACCGATAACGAAGGCGATTTTGAACAGAAAAACGATACGGACTGTAATGGAAACCACATCGAAAAACACTCAATGGTGATACGAGTACGACGTACTGTACGAGTACGACAGTATACAAGTACCTGGTGTGCACCAACATCCTATCTGTGTGTAGAAACAAGGCAGCTTTGGGATGAAATCGATGTTGTGGTGAAGTTTGGATTTTACTAAAATTTAATTCGAATCAACACCGCAGCTGTGATGTCCAATTTGGTTTGGAATCAGCTCTCACCTCCTGGAGTTTCTCCCTGCCCATTTATTCGTCTCGGCCAGTCTTCGTTGCTCCTTCAACCGAGTCACCTTCTGCCGTAGAATCCGCCTGTCGTGTCATGCGCGAGCGGGCGGCCACACGCAGATCAGGGCATTCCATGGTTGCCCGATTACCGGACGATCATGCATAATCAATAGTTGGAGGTTGGGCATCATATGTATGTGCGTTGCCTGAGACAAGAGGGCGGTGGTGGGTTTGCTTTCGGATGGAAGCACGCGGAAACAAGACAGAAAGCGCCCGTCCCATGGGGGTCTGAATTGCGCTGGTTACGTGCCACGGTCGCAGGCGACGGTCGGCCGTCAGCCTCTTCTTCGTCCATTGACGGCCGCGAGCACTCCACACTTCACACTCTATGTACTGCTGTGCATCTGCCAACACACACTCGCATTTTGTTTTTTATTGTTGCTCATTCGTAAGTTTACCTTCCCATATCGGCCTTGTTCCATTCCAACGCGGCATGCACGCCTGCCGCTGTAGTCTCACCAACGAAGCCAACCATACCTACCTCTCTTATTTCCAACACGGTCGGTGATACCCGCCTGCCTTACCCTCGGAGGCAACGACAGCGCAACAAGCACGTACGAGTATAGCAAGGCAACACGAAGCCTTTCGAAGGCCGCGCAGCCGCACGATCTCGCATGCGGTGAAACCTATAAAAAATGAAACGGCACAACGAACCGGCACAAATAATCTCGCCGCATTCTCATTCAAGCACCGCGCCTCCGGCGGCGCACTCAGCACAGCACTTGCAAGCCAGCGAGGGGAGGGGGTCACAGCACTACAGCCATGCCGGTCCGACCCCGAACAGCCCCGGCCCTGCACGTCAACCCGCAGTTGTGCGAGCAGGCGATCTCTCTTCTTCGGCCAGACGCGTTCCCTAATCTCGAGCGTCAAAAAGGATTCGGTGAGGACATGAACCTCGCAACCATCCTCGTACGTACATATCTCCGCAAAGTGCGCCAGCAGGGTGGTGCCGGCATATGCACCTTGGCGAGTGCAGCATGGCGAAGTGCGGTTGCAAGTTATGCAGTAGTTTCGTGGTTGTATCTGTGGTGATCCTTTCTTGCCTCGTTCCGTTGACCCTACACTATACTGTACGACACGACTACATGTACTGCTGTAGTGCCTTGTGTACCACGATTACTGCGCGTACTGCTGTGCTGTACCAAGTATGTCTGAAACCTGGTATATCAGGTCGTACGTACACCAGTAAGCTTTCCTTATATGCATCTCCTATCCACGAGGTACGTACTGCTGTAGTATCATACTCGTGCGTACTGGTGCTAGAGAAACTGGTCTCTTTTTTAATCCGTCATGGGGACGCCACAAATTAAAGCAAACTGTCTTTCAAAGATGAGTATCAACCGCTTGATCGGCCACACTCACAGCCGTTGCTTTGTACATCTACTGTAGTACCTGGTGCGTGCTATGTATTATACCAGCTGTGTCGTGAGGTCATGATATTCCCGTTTCCCCCCTATTGTTGTGGAGGCGGTCCCCGGGGTCGCCGTGAAAATAATGGCTGTGGGTTGGTGATCGTGGGGGGGACATTGTCTGTACCCCCACGCCAACCGAACCGCTGTGAGAAGCGAGGGAGGAGGAAGTTATCTCTGAACAACGCCGCAATTCTGGGCTGCCGACTTTCTCCAACGAACAATACGTCGTACTCGTACTGCTCTGAACTTTTTACCAAACCCTAACTTCGCACGCGACAAAGAATATACCGTCTGCCCTCCCGAAACTAAGGCCTTCCCTCGTCTCCCGACTAATACGCACGACTTCACAGGGTTACGAGGGCACAAAAGCGGCGATGGACGGTGTCCAGTTCATACGCCAGTGACACCAATAGTAGCAATACCACACGTTAGCGGGGCATCCCTTGCGGTGGACGCCTACCTGCACAAGAGCAAGGAGCCTCCTGCCCCACAGAGCGACGGGTATGACCCAGACGGCGCTCAGAGGGGGCACGGCGTTTTCCACGCTCACGCCCACGACATGGAATTTCTGGCGCAGTGGATACGGGAGATGCTTGACCTCAATAAGCAGTGTGGCATCGACGGCCCTTCTCGAAAACCGTGAGGGTACATGTATTATCTGCTTGGTTCACTGTTCTGTTGGTTTTCGCACTACGTACTACTGCCAGGCACTACTGTACTTCTGTACGTATTGGGACGTAAACATGCGCCATTTTATAGGTATTAATAGTATGCAGTCGGAAGGCAGACGAAAAATCAGTGGGGACGGGATTTATGTATGGACTGATAATTTACACTATTAATAACTGATACTGTTTGTTGTACGCTTTCACCGACCATTTCAAGTAAGTATTGGATCAGTCGAGGCCTCCTGCCCCAGCCAGTGGTCCTACCCCGTACTTCCTTGGGCTCTTGGACTATCTGTTGACCATTTGTCTGGGGTCAGATAACTCTTCCCTGTCCCGTGTCTCGCCCAAACTTACAGTACAACACCTCCACCGCGGAGTGCACGCGGCAAAGCCTTCGTAAAAGGCTTGGCAGTGGTAAATCAACGTACCGTCAAAGGAATATAAGTCCTACCGGGTACGGTATTTTTTTGTCGCTTGCTTGGCATTGCACAAATAACGTGCTTGCAGCAATGACTGATGCAATGGTTATTGAACTTCAACGTCGGCCACTCTAAACCACAGCCATCTCCAGGAAGATAATGACATAACCAAGGGAAAGAGAAAACAGGACAGCCAATATCAACTCGGCTCACGGCTCCGCCCGCTTCGCCCTCAATCGTATCTGGTACGCGGGGTTATCGTCGCAGATTACTACCAACCAAAACCACTTCTTCTACCACCCCTGAAGGAGGAGGAGGAGGAGGAGCAACGGGAGGGGAGGAGCTAGCACACCTATACGGCGAGAAGGCTTTGAGGTATTGTGTCATTTTCGACGAGCTGGTGAGGCAGGTGGCGGTGCACTCCGAGGGCCTGGCAGCGCTAGTTCGAAAGGTGACATCACGACAAAAAGTAAAAAGCGAAACCCCGTGACACATGCTGCGGGTCGGGTTGCCCCTAAACATTTGTGAGGCCCCTCATGTTCATGACCTTATACTATTAATACAATTACTACCAGGTATGCTATTAGTATATTCCTGGTACCTCATTCCATAACTGACTTTGTGAAAAAGCAACGGCTCGGCAAGCGCGCGCACACTGGATGCAGCAGTGCAACAGCAAACAACTGTTTTCCTGTCGTTCGATGAGAAAGCCAACACTCTCAGGAAGCAGCCAGGGCCCCCCCTCTGGCCATCTATTAGTATATACCTCATTCCAAAACTGACCTCGTGAAAAACAAAATGAACTAAACGTAGCCTGAGTACGTCTATCATCACGAACAGCCTTGTGTACCAATATTCACTTATTTGTAGCGTATGCATGTATGCGTTATTCAACTATAGTGGGTAGTTTCTGAGTTGAAGGGTGGGTCCCGGCAGTCATACAGTGATACAGGGATGCAACATACAGTCATACAGTCATAAAATCATTACAATGATACAGTGATACAGTGATACAGTGGTAAGTATTTGCCTCCGAAGGAAAAATGTGGTACAGCAGTACCCCTATCGCAGCACGCCTCCCTACCTACCATATGCCCACGCGCGTCCACGTCGTACAGCAGTGTTGTCTGCGTTATATGAACGTGTTCTGTACCACCTGATCAATTGTTTAGTGCCAACCTTTGAGACCTTTGGTTTCCCGTACTCGAGGAGCATCTTGTGATGACATGTGAAGGAGGAGGGGGAGGAATGGATGCTCGTGGTTCTCCGATGGGTGAACTCTCGCTTGAATGGAACGGTTAGATTGGCTTGAATGGAATGAGTTCGTATTTGTTGGTGAAAAAACAACATAAACATGGTTGAATTTCTGTCACGTCGTCCACGCTCACGACGGCCCTCTCTGTCGACGACACAACAACTGAAGCCTCGAGCCGCAGCCCTACCCCTAAGATAGCATCTACATTTCAACAAATGAATGTCGCGCGCGATTCCCCAATAACGGTATACAAGTATACCATATATGTTCATCATACCCGTATCATAGGGGAGCTTGACAACATACCGCTTCCCGTTGACCATCCACTTTGAACTGTGGCTAGGGCTATTGACCGCCACGTATTGACAACCAGAAAGCTCACACACTGGCGCTACGAGTACGGCATCGAAGCGACGTTTTGGCCCGTTTTGTTTTGAGCCGCTCAGACCCACTCGGCCGAGTGACTGCCTACCCTGTTTCTTTCTTTCTTTCTTTCTTTCTTTCTTTGCGGTCTTGATATCGTAAGCCTTTTGCTTTCGCGATATGCACGGCCATGATATTGGTTTAAACTCTGCGCCAACAAAAAAAGTTGAAATTCCAATTTGAAGTGAGGTATAGTACAATAGTATACAAAAGTACACAATAGTGTACAATAGTATATAATATGAATAGTATATACTGTAATAAGTCACTCGCCCGAGTGACGTAAACGCGGCATATTCGAGTGAAAATAGTGGAGAGCGTTAGAATACCCCTCCCTCCCCTACCGTAACCCCTGGAAGTGGACGCAACATAAACCAACCCAATTGATAGGAGGCTGTCGTCAATGTGGAAGTCCGCCTCGCAAGCGGTTCTTCGTAGCATGCAGCTCATACTGCATGCGACTCCCCCAACACCTCACGTTTCGCTTCACGCTTTGTGAAAACAATGCCTGCCTGATTCGTGACAACACAACCTGCTCCGTCCCGGTATTGTAGGGATACGAGGGTCTATGGTCATACGACTACGGCCATGCGCGACATGCGGCTAATGAGTGCACCCCCTATTGTAGCACCATGTTTGGGAACTGAAGTAGTATTTTCGATTGCATACAAAGAAACATTTTACGACTCTGTAGTAGTCGTACGTATAAAACGAAGCAGCGAAAGTTTTCTCCAAAAGTTCAGTTTACCTTTTTATTCCGCGCTAAGCCACAACTATTCCATGGATAGGCGTGTGCACCGCCTTCTATTCGTACGAAGTATAGGTAGTGCCGGCCCTCTAACAAGAATAATCACATATATGTGAAGCCGGGTTACTGCCCTAGGCTACAGTGCGTTGATCGGTTTCTTATCCGAGCTCTGGGTGGGTTTCACCCTACTGTAAGTCCAGTATATAACCGTTCCTGATTTTCTTATTCCCCCGTAAGTGTTAAGGTATGCCTCATCACTGGCTGAGTTTTTTGTGGGGCTCTTTGTTATGAAATGCCTTATCAGAGAGAGAGGTAGTGTAACTCATTCCATCCTTAGTTACCATCAACGTGCGCAGGGGGCGCAATGGAACCTACGGTGCAGTCTGTGAGGACAATTCACGACACACACTGACACGGGCATTGTTTTTTTACTACCCGACCATAGAAACGACTGTTTATATGGTGACGGCGGGGAGGGCTTTCGCCTGCCAAGAACGTCGAAAACTGGTCCCATCTATGTGCATAGATTCGTCTCTGGGCTGATTTCAGTTGGCCGGTAGGCGCAATTTTTCCACCAATCATCGATCATGAGAACGTACACACTGGGAACGATATGAGTAAAAATTACTGCAGAACAGCCCGCGATTATCATCCTGCCTGCGCAAAACGCACATGAAGTATACACAGCACGCGATTCACATCCTGCTTGCGCCAGGGTACACATCAGTTACATTAAGAATAGGTGACTACATATACTCCTCACAGAGTGCACTACTTTCCACATATCACCAAACACTAGGGCGTACATTGAGAAGGGTTTACGACAGATGCACATCCGTACAGTGCAGTATGGCACGCGATTAAGCCCCTCACAAAGTGCACTATGTCTACGTGCGTGATCACTGTGTCGGCTGGTCCAGGCATTCGCAGGCCACCACACGTTGTTGACCCGTCTCCTGAGGGTGCACAATGACCGCGAGGCTGAGCTACTGAGGCTTCAGGTGCGATAGCGACAGCGACGACGATAACGATATCGGGATATCGATAGCGACATCGATAGCGATAGCGATATATAGCGATAGCGATAGTGATAACGATACATAGCGATAGCGATAGCGGTGTCGATAGCGATAGGGATAGCGATAGGGATAGTGATAGGGATAGTGATATCGATATTGACATCGATCGCGATAAAGATAGCGATGTCGATAGCGATAGAAATGACGATATCGATAGCGATAGTGAGATCGATATCGATATCGATAGCGAAAGCGATAGCGATAGCGAAATCGATAGCGATATCGATAGCGAAAGCGATAGCGATAGCGAAATCGATAGCGATAGCGAGCAATCCCACGGTAGACGTAGAGGTATCAGTAAGTTTTGTCTTTGGATTATCACTTCCAAGAACAGTAGGATCTGTCACCCAGCATTGTGCGGTACATCATAACAGGATTCGATGTCGATCGCTCATAAATAGCCACTACTCGTAATGTACAACATATATGTCAAGAACATTACACAGATCGTTCTCATGTCAGTATGTTATCGTATCACGCTATTGCGTAGGACCTAGAGTAAATAGGACCAACTATTGTTGGTAAAAATAAGTAAACAGACTGGTGCTACGGTAGGGGGGTCATGTATAGGTGCTTGGTTTTCACCTGCACAGAGCCACTCGGCCGAGTGACTGCTTTACTGCGTGGTACTCATAATATCCTTTTTTGTTTTTTGTTGTTGTTCTATATGTACCGCCATTGGAGGTTATGTTACGTAACGCGAACAAACTATGTTTAGGTCCAATTTTCAGTTAGAGGCGGAGCCACTCGTCCTAGTGGCCGAAATCCGGCAGTGAAAATGGGGGTACCCCCCCTATTGGACCTAAACATAGTTTGTGTGTGCCGTAGGTCCTATTCACTAGTATTTACTACATTAGCCCACCCCGTAATAACACACAGGCCGAGGTGCGGACGCTGACGGGAGAAACGAACCGCCGAACGAACGAAGAGAAAGCGCTCCTGGAAGAAGAGCAGTTCGCCGAGAACCTGACGAAAGTCGAGCTCAGGGAGAGCCGAGCGCTGTGCTCGTCGTTGAGGATGAAGCTCAACTACTACGGAGAAGAAGTCGCCAGGCTCAGGTACGTTGTTACTTTAGAAACATTATTTTCCTCGCCATCTTACGCCGGTCTAAGGACGAATGCTACGATAGAGAGACGTATAGCGTTTTTGCTTAAACCTTTTCTGAATAACGGGGCGTTTTGTTTATCCCAAAATCGTCGAAACTTCGTGCTTGTGTGGCAATTGTTTTTGGTGTGTTCTTTGGCCATGGGATTGTTCATTGGATAGCGTATTTAATTTTCCTCTAAAGTATGGGTGGATGAAGTAAATTAATTAGGGACTTGAATTAGTGTGATGTTCACTACCAGGTAGTTGGTGTTTTGTGTACTATTAATGGACTCCACCTCAACATCAATCAGTCAAATACATCGCCAGAAATCAGAAGTAAACCAAGGGTGTTTTCTTATCCTTCAAAAAAGAAAGCTTATGTGATGGCTTGTTTGCGTGTCTTGGCGCCGCTGTGCCGTGCTGCCTAGCTTGGGGCTAGCGGCACGGTAAGGACAGGACAGCCGCAGGCAGGTAGCTATGAGTAGCGCACGTGACGCACACCGTGCTACTCAGTCCGGCAGTGTGTTTCTGGGAATGCTGTTTACAGGTTATAATATGCTGACCCCATATGGTAAGGCACCCACGAGGCAGTTACATGGTGCTCCCATTGCTGTCTCCAAGTGGCCACGCCATAAATGAAATGGACTCACTTAAGCTGTCATCCATATGCAAGTCCGCCTTACAATCGGTTCTTAGTAGGATGCAGTTCACCCTTCATGCGACTCGCCAAACACACCTCACGGCGCTTCGCGCTTGGTGCTAGCAATGTCTGCCTGGTCGGTTAAAACCCGACATGCTCCGTCCCGGCATTGTGGGGATGCGAGGGTCTATGGTCACACGACTACGGCCATGCATGATAATGAAGTACACCCCCCCCTCCTCAGGTACGCACGCATATTCCTCTAATATGTCTACACACCACATTTCGTTTCGATTACTATAAATATTAGTACTATTAATACTATTAGATATTAGTGCTATGTTCCCTCGAAATAGGGTCTACAGTTGTAGGCCAACTCTTCAAACTTTTGGGGACGACAATAACTGAACCAGTACGAAGCCGTCTTCACATATTACGCACAGCTAGCTCTAAAGCTCTACGAAGCGGAAGCGTAACCATTTTTTTTGCCGTGCCTCTCCCCTCCCCTCCCCTCCCTTCCCCTCCCCTCCTCTTGCCGGCTCAAGAGTAGCTTTACACATCACTATCCTAAACGTTCCGCGCATGTGCGTAACATCGATCTCCGTACAGTGCTTCACCTCCTACCCTGGCTTCACCCCTTTCACTCATTACACGGTCATCGCCCTCCATCTACCCTTTCCCTGCCATGTTCTGTGTGATAAAGGCAAAGCGTGCTAGACACAGTGGACGCCGGCGACAAGCCGCGGCTGTCGCGTGTGCACAACTCCCTCACCCTGGACGGGCTGTCTGCGCCCGTCCAGCCGAAAGGAAGGAAGGCCATGACCGCTCTCACAGGGAGGGAAGCCGTGGGGAAAGAGCTGAACGTAAGAGCCTGTTGAGACAAGTTTGTTTGCATTTCTTTAGACGCCTACTACGATAGAAGAGGTATACCTTTTTTTGGCTGAAAACATTTTCTGAATGATCGATTAAAGGCTCCTTAGCCCCTTAAGAAGCCCCTTAAGAACGGGCCCCACATATTTGGGGACAAACTACTTGGAATTAGTGTGGGATAACCCAAATTCGTCGGAATCCCTTTTTTTTGTGCTGCAGATAGTTTGATTTTATACTTAGACCATGGGATTGTTCATTGGGTAGCCCTTTTATTTTCCTCCAAAGGCAGGTGGCTTACTACTGACTTACTATTAGTATAGATTGCTTACTATTCGTATAGACCCCCTCAAGCGAGAAGCCTCAGACAAAAACAAAACATGGTTGGTGCACCTCTACCCCCTTTCGGAAATACGTGACGTGGTGCACCTCTACCGCCTTATCGTGAAGAGAAGAAGACTTGTGTCATGGGCAGAATAATTATTTGGAGAATGTGTTGGGCTATGTGACTATTGCTAGACACCCCAATATTCTGCTAGACAATGCGGCCTTCCAGCGCTAGCAGGTACTGTAGCAGCAGTGATTTCGCCCCGCTTCCATGACTCATATTGGATAGTCCGGAATAAGCAGAGATGTCGAGGCAAGGGGCTCTCCTCGACCGCAGTAGCAGTATTCCAAAACCTCGTGTCAACATATCTAACCAACCGATCAAAGCATCGGTCTCTCTCGGCGTGCTTGATTTGGGATCGTTGGGCTTTGCGACCCTTTCTTAACCCCCTGTTATTGGCTATGATAGGTGTCTAACGAATGCACGCCTGCATTATAGTACAGTAGAATATGCATCGGATCCCACAATATTTCGAGTACTGTACGTAGCTCCTCAGTGAGATTTGTTTGGGGTCGAAAGCGCAATCCCTCTCTTAAACCGAGTAGTTATTTCAAACTACCAAACGCATCCCACGCATTTTATAACTATTAACAGTTTGCAACGAAAAACGCGTGTTACATAATTCGGTACCGGTTTACAGAAAGTACTAACGTTTTGTAGTTCAAATCGTTTTTGTTTTGCCCTTTGCGCCCCTCTAGCAGGAGTGTTCCGAGACCCCCCGGTCCGGAGAGGTGGTGACCATTTTGGCGCTGTCTACGGAAAAGCTGGGCATGCACGTCAAGCACGAGACGGACCTGAAAGCGATGCTGTCGCAGCTGAGCACCGAAAGCAGCAAGCAGTCCCATGTGAGCAATAATATCAATTGATAGTATCTGTGTATGAGGTACAGGGTTGTTCGTAAAGGAGGACTGCATTTTTTGTTGGTATACTTTTGTCAAGTATTCAGGTCTTATTGAGTGCACCTTTCACGTTTCCCTTTTCTATGTGGAATGGTTTGATTGGAGCCTTCCACGTTTCCCTTTTCTATGTGGAACGGTTTGATTGTCACCTTCCACGTTTCCCTTTTCTATGTGGAACGGTTTGATTGAAACAAGCGCTGCGCACTGTCAGATTGCCAAAAGGAATACCACAGCAGAGTAATAATAATAACAATATACACTACGTACGAGTCAGAGGTTACACGACAAACACATATTATACGGATATGCTGTACCAGGTATCATACTGCGGTAGTGTGAAAAGTAACTGCTTGGCAGATGACGCATGATACTATTAGTACGGTAGCCTGCATGCAGGTGCACCTGCATACAGGACATTTTCTGAGGGTGGTCACTTGATTATCTTGATTATAGTATAGGAGCTATATACCTCTCCCAAAACATGATTTTGGAGGGAAATGAAAGTGCTATATATGCTATATATGCTATATATGATATACATGCAATATATGCTATATATGCTGTACGTATATATGCTATATATGCTATACATGCTATATATGCTATATATGCTATAAATGCTATATATGCTATAAATGCTATATATGCTATATATGCTATATATGCTATATATGCTATAAATGCTATATATGCTATATATGCTATATACCCGATGAACAAAACCATGGCCCTATTATAGTATAAAATGAGCAATATTGCAACACAAGAATGAGTAGATTTCGACGGTTTTGGGTTAAGGAGCGTTTAGTAGACCATTGAGAAAGCATTTCGGCAAGAAAAAACGGTATAAACCTCTACCGTAGCACGCGTCAGATGGACCGAGGCACCCCAACTAAAACCATTGCATGCCGCGGCGTCACTCCAAGGAGGGAGCACGGCTATATATGGTTAACCGCGTGGTTGACGCTCGGCACAGGTACAGGTAGCATTTATGGCATGCCTTCTATATACACGGGTCGGGGTTTGCCCAATTTGGGCCCCGTTGCAAACTCTGCCTGCTGCGTTTGTTTTAATCAACAACACGCTTGCTGCATACTACAGGACCTAGTAATTTTCCTCAGAGCTCGTATTTGCAAGCCTGGTGTGACACTTCGATCTCTTCAACTTGAGGTATCGCCCCCCCCCTGAACGATCGGTGTTTGCATATCCCCGCTTATCTCGACACCGATCGCGATTGCAGGATGTCGATTCGCTGAGCAATCTCATCGAGGGCACGAAGTTCGAGAGCTTCCTCAAGGGGATACTAAAGTGAGCACCCCTGCTGGACCCTGCCTCATCGCCTTCCAAACCTGCTGCTGTACTGCTGTTGCGTTTCGTTGCAATTCCTTTGTACCGTGGAACACACATACTTAGGACGAGAGCGTTGAAGGTGATACTTTACGCTCCTCGTGGCCACAGCGTGATATATATATTTTCCCATCCCATTTATTATCTCCGAATTTCGGTCTCCCTCTCTCTCCTTTCTAGTCGTAACTCAGATCCGGGGTCACAAAGAAGGCTCGTCTCCCTCCTCCCCACTACGGTTCGCGCCTTGACTTTTATCGCGCAGAGGGTTCAGCATTCCCAACGCTCGTCGATTTTCAGGGAAATGTGCTAACTCACGCTTTTGCGCTTTCCGCTACGTAATCAAGTTTATTTTTGCGAGAAGAAGTCCCTACGAGTATGCACTCGGGCGGACTCGAACCCACGAGCTTGACTCTAACAGGGACGAGATTCACCTATCATTCCACCGGGGACGCCGGCTATAAAAGTATACCACTGGTACAATAATGGTGGAAGTGAATACATATATAGGACATATCAGATCCCCATTGCATTTTCGAAGTGATCGGGATATTTTGGTGGGGCTTGGTTTCTGTAATAAGATCTGCACGGTCTACAGTCAGTAGATGGTGTTTGCCGGGTGGGATTGGTATGATCTGTATGGTCTGTATGATCTGTATGATATGTATGATTTCTATGATGTGTATGATATGTATGATATGTATGATATGTATGCTATGTATGATATGTATGGCCTGTATGATCTGTATGATCTGTATTTTCTGTATGATATGTATGGTCTGTATGATCCGTATGATCTGTATGGTCTGTATGGTATGTATGGTCTGCATGATCTGTATGATCTGTATGGTCTGTATGGTCTGTATGATATGTATGATATGTATGATCTGCACGATCTGTATGGTCTGTATGATCTGTATGAATGACACGGCTCTTGTGCACATGCTATCAGGTGTGGGATCTGTATGACACGCGGATCTTGCACCACATTTCACAACGGATCACATATTATCTGTACTGTAGATATACTCGTATATATCTACTGTAGATTGTGATATCACTAACGGTTCATGGGGCAAGCTACTTGGCATGAGTGTTGCAAGTAACCCCATATTGGTTTGGGAGCAAGCTAAATATTGGTTAAGGCAATCTGCTTGAACGTACGAGTAGCCTATGAAATAGTATGCCTTCAAGTAGTACAGGGGGACTGTTGTAACCGTATACATCGAGTTTGGTACCCCGCTCTGCGGCCACCACCCGCTCCTACTCTTCCTGTGGGAACGCCTTTTTAAGCGCAACTCCCCGCCGACAACAACCCCTTTGTGTCGCAGGGAAGATATATAGGATGCCCATCAAACGGGGATCAGCCTCCCCCCTCCCCTGCTTCGACCCTTCCTGTAGAAATGCCTAATAGAGTGTAAACCCATCTCCGTCCCCAACAACGACAGCCTCTTTGTCGCAAATAAGGTAGGGTGCCCATCCCAATGACCAGCCGCCCTCCCTCCCTCCCTCCCTCTCTCGCTCCTACTGTCTGGATCCACCAACAAAAACCGCCTAATCTGAGCAAGCCTTAGATCCTTGTTGTGACACGATCCTTGAAAATCCTTGAGCATATAATAGGCCCTTACATAGGATTTAGTGTGTGGCGTTCGCCGCTAAGTACGAGTTATGAATTCAATATTGTTATCGTCCCCCAAAACATGACCCTGAAACATGTCCTTAATACAGCACCGGTAGGTTATTTCTTAGTCGTGGACCTATACTGTAATCTTCCTGTCAAATTGCCTTTCTTTTTTTAACGCAACACCCCCCCCCCCGGTCACACTTTGTGTCAAATGTACACAGGGAGGGCAAGACGCCCGTCAAGCGGACCAGAGAAACCCAGACTAGGCCCGTGCGGGGGGGGTACCCGACAGAGGGGGGCAGGCCAACCACTAGCTCGGGGGGTAGGAAGAAGCCACCGAAAAAGACGAAGGCAAGTACTGGTACACGGGCAGTAGGTATAATAGTGCAGGCAGTAGGTGTACTGGTACAAGCAGTAGGTGTACTGGTGTAGCAGTAGGTGTACTGGTACAGGCAGTAGGCGTACTGGTACAGGCAGTACGTGTACTGGCACTCGCAGTAGTAGGTGTTTCAACCTCTGGGCGAAGCTTCATCAGTGACATGTATTGGCAGTGGTACGGGGATTCTGCCACCCATCTTCTCAGTGCTACAAATGCGGCAGTACCAGTTTTTTCTCGAGAAGTCATATGGATACTGGCCGACGCTACTGTCTAGTTTCAAGTTTCAAGTAGAGAAAGGTTGTACTCCACACCACCGTACAAGTAGTTTAAACGCTCCCGAGTTTCGTTTTTCCCCGATAATGGCAGGCTAGGCTTCCTGTGTAGGCGTTTTTTTATGCGAATAGGGGATGAAGTGTACTATTAATACTACTGCAGTACTCCAATGATAATTACTGTAGTAAGTGCGAGAAGGTTGGGGGGGGAGTATCTGGCCAGGCGATTTGCCTTAGCGCGCGATGGGGGGGTCGATTGATTGGTTGCCTGGTGAAATTCGGCAAAGCAGAACACTCGTCGTGCAAGACAGCCGCCAGCCACCTTCGAAAGCAACAGCGTGAGTTCGTCCTATAAAGCACGCGCGTCTCACAATGCAGCAGATAGATTAATGTTGTGTGTTGTTCGTTTTGGTTTGACAGTTTTGCTACTGTACGTGTAATATGTGTTTTGTTCGACCGCGTTTTTGTCTATATTTCCCGGCCGTTTTCCCTCCCCCGACAATGTCAAGCCCCAATCTGTATCCATCATCCCTTATATCCATGGCCACAGAGAAAACAAGGAAACCCCAAAGGCTACGATAGGGAGTACGACACCACCATACTTGCAGTAGTATATATATACAGTATAGGCTCCCCACTTGAGGAGCTCTGTGGCCCACACAAACAATTAGCTCAATGATAGGCAGTGAGCTAGCCCCGACACAAAGCCCCGTCGTGTTAAGAAATGAGCAACAGCAGGGTCTGTTGTCATGACAAATGCTCGGTACAGCAGTACAATAGGTATATCTGCTGTAACAGAGTGTCGTCTAGAACACATCGGGGGTCCAGATACGTGTATACCGGACGTCGCTTATAGCTCCGCAGTTGAAGATATTTGGAGGTGTAAAAGTGAGCCCCCCGTACGGTGGTAGTAGCACGGCTCAAGCAAAGATTGCATTTCGGCTGATCATTCTGTCGAAAGAAGACTGTTTTACAGTCACATGTGTATAGATCTGGTGAACATGATTGGCGTGCGGCTGGTTCTCCCAGTGCTGAAGAAGTACCACTTGTTGTGCAGTACTCATAGACGAACATCTACGTACAGTATACGCATTTTATGCTCATGTGTTTTTGCTCACGTCAGATGTTTGCTGTTTGTTTCTCACCGCCGCGTTAAACATGTCTGGTGGGTGTCACAGGGATCGAAGAGCGAGCTGGTCCCCCTAGATCTGAGGAACAGCATCGGAATGGCCTCATCTCCCAAAAAGATCCCTACCCTTGGATACATGCTCAGGACGGTGAGGAATTTGCTGAGCATGCTTGACTATGTCATCAATATGTGGTGTTGTTCTCAACGTGTGGAGATGCTTCGTGGAGTGTCAAAGTGATCGAAGGGCGAGCTGGCTCCCCCCCAGACGTTAGGATCATCTTTGGAATGGCCTAACTCCCCAACACGATTCCTACTCTGGGATACATGCGCTATCACCGTGAATTGACATTGTATCTTGGATTGGAAAGAGACCTTCGGCTCGCAACCTTCCTGTTTCAGTCCGCGCTTTGTCAACATTGTTAAATTTCGATAGCGACCCTACACACTGCACTTTACCTCGTTGCGCGCAGTGTGATACCATGACATTAAATTAGTTTTGACGAAATGATCCATACTACGATAGAAGTGCACCATGTTTTTTTACGAGGCTCCTCAATTGAAGAGGTCTATACTAATACTAAGTAATAGTAAGCCACCTGCCTTTGGAGGAAAATAAAAGTGCTCCCAGATGAACAATCCCATCTCCTAAGCATACCATGAAAAGCTTCGCAGCAGACTTTGGGCTGAGGAGGACAGACATTCAGAAAATGTCTCACCAGCCGAAATGTGTTATCTCTATGGTAGCACCCGTCGAAAGAAAGAGCCTGCAAAAATGACTAGATTTTGATATACAAAGCGCTCCGACTCAGTAAGTCTCTGCTTCAGTCGGCGATATGTCGATAATTGAAAATTCGATACTTGGTGACTCTAAATCGTACCTGTGCTGGCACTTGCTTGCTTGCTTGTTTGTCGGGTCAGGTACTGGACATGATGCTTGTGTGGAGTCGTTCACTCGACACCGTGGAGACCTTGTGCGAAAAGCCCGGCGGCATGACCGAAGTAGCCATCAAGCACTTTCAGGTGAATCGTACAAGCCATGCAAAGCGTACATGGTGATGGTAGTATAGCGAAGGCACCTACAAAAATAGCTACACAGCGCGAGTACCTCGACAAACACATGAAGCAATTTCAGGTAGATCATGCAGATCATACAGATCATACAGATCATACAGATCATACAGATCATACAGATCATACAGATCATACAGATCATACAGATCATACAGATCATACAGATCATACAGATCATACAGATCATACAGATCATACAGATCATACAGATCATACAGATCATACAGATCATACAACACGTAGGCACCCTTGGGAAACGCATCAAGCGCGACCATACGGATACTATAATGAATACAACACGTACATGGTATGACTGAATTAACGGTCAAACACTTTTGGACGGTTTATACTGATCATACAAATCATGCAACGCATGTATGGTGCTGGCGTACTAAAGGGACCTTTGGGGGGAGCTAAACAGCACCGGAGTAACTCGACTAGACAAACCTATGAACAAAATTCAGGTGAATCATACAGACGAAACAACGCATACATACGTGGTATGATGACCGAATTGGCCATGAAGCACTTTAAGGTGGATCACCTTACAGGACATGCATGGTATAACCGAAGTAGCGATCAACTATATTTTTTCCAGGTGAATCATATCACACCACTAACAGTATGGTGGTGGTAGTGGTGTGGTAGTATTAAGACATTTGGAGAAAACGTGCCGTGTACTTACGTATGTACGGGTGCATGCTGTATACCATAGGGGTCACTCGCAATTATAAGAGACCGCTCACTGGATCTACCACATTATTTTACTTTGAGTTTACTTCCATGAAAGTTTCTATGGAATTAAATTTACTTCCATCCAAGTAAATGGAAGTAAAACAGTACTTCCATGGAAGTAAATGGATAACAGTTAGCTGTGTTTACTTCCAAAACAGTAACTTCCATGTACGTTTTTGAACTTGCATGGAAGTAACATTCACTTCCATGCAAGTGTTTTTACTTCCATTGAAGTAAACTTACTTTCATGAAAGCTGTTTTGCTTCCATGGAAGTAAATTGGAACTAAATTACTCTTTTGCGGAAATAACACATGGGTACCACTTGGTACACCGTCCCACCCATAGTGGGCCCATCCCGATTACCAACATGTGGACCAAATACAAACGGGATATTAAACACCGTGTAGCACGCAGTGCGGAACCACACTATTAATATATATGTATATGTCGAGTGGCCGAAGGCCCTCTTCAAACGGAAACTTCCACGGAATACGGAACAGAAATTTACTTCCATGTTTACTTCCATGATTTTTCCCTTCCACTCTACTTCCTTCCATATAAGTAAATTTACTTCCGTGGACGTATACTATATACAGAAAGTGGGACATTGTGTGACTGGTGTCACGGAAGAGGGGCTACCCCCACTTTCACTACCGCGATCACGCGCCAGGTCGTGTACCTTTCTCAAAGTTGGACTCAAAGAGTCTGTTGGCGCCACTCAGCAAACGGTGCGATGACGGACAGTATCGGTAAAAAACAAAAGCTTACAACCTTACAACCAGAGCAGGAACTCGGCCGAATGGCTCTGAGCGGCTGAAAAGAAACGACCCAAACATGACCCCCCTACCGCAGCGCCAGTCTTGTTTCAAACCAAAAATAGTGTATAGCATCAAGGCGCATGCCTTTTGGGGGACATCGATCCCTCAGTTAAGAAGTGCGTCAGTCTGTATGTCTGTCAGTCAGTCAGTCAGTCAGTCAGTTAGTCAGTCAGTCAGTCAGTCAGTCAGTCACTCACTCACTCAGTCAGTCAGTCAGTCAGTCAGTCAGTCAGTCAGTCAGTCAGTCACTCACTCACTCAGTCACTCAGTCAGTCAGTCAGTCAGTTAGACAGTCAGTCAGTCAGTCAGTCAGTCACTCACTCAGTCACTCAGTCACTCAGTCACTCAGTCACTCAGTCACTCAGTCAGTCAGTCAGTCAGTCACTCAGTCAGTCACTCAGTCAGTCAGTCAGTCAGTCAGTCAGTCAGTCAGTCAGTCAGTCATTCAGTCACTCCGTCACTCAGTCACTCAGTCACTCAGTCACTCAGTCACTCAGTCACTCAGTCACTCAGCCACTCAGTCACTCCGTCACTCAGTCACTCAGTCACTCAGTCACTCAGTCACTTAGTCACTTAGTCACTCAGTCAGTTACTCACTCAGTCACTCACCTAGTCAGCCAGTCAGTCAATCAGTCAGTCGCAAATCTTAAACTATTGCCACAGAAGGAAAACAAATCGAGCCCTTCTAGGGTGGGTCGCATTTTGAGTGGCGGTTTTTAATAGGAAAAGGCACCTTATCGGAAAATATATACGCACCGCAGCACCAGTTACCTGATCTGAGCAAACACAACGACGGTGAATGGCAGCGCAATTCCGTATAGTCAGCGTTTTGGACAGGAACTGGGTCCGTCTCGTTGCAAACAGGCTTCACCTCAATACCGGCAGATGTTTTTACCAATGATCCAAGGTATATTCCCGTTTTAGAGTTCTTGGAAATTCAGAACCTCTCAGTTTTCGGAGAGGCCTGCAGGAACGTAGTACACCTGGTACTGCTGCACATACCTGATTAGGTGGATGTCACGTAGAATGATTATGGCCGGAGTGCTGAATCGTGGGGAGCTCCCTGAATCGAGCGCGACTGCATGATCGCCGCACAGCAGCGTCCGTGCCGTTTGCGGTTATCAGAGCGCGCAGAAGCTCTAGATATTGTTTTTCCCTTGTGATTCATGTCTAACGATGCTGAAAACGTTTTTTTTTTAATATGTCGACTACGGCAGATGGAAAGCCTAGCGTATATCAGGTGCGGGTACATACGAACTGACGCTTTCTGAAACTGTCGAAAGCGTTGAAACCACGTACTACAGGAGGAGTCACCTTTGGGCGTTGGACCGATTAACACGGGGAACGTTTTATCTAAAAGTGGCGCATGCTACGGTAGAGGTGCACCTGCACACAGTACACTTTCTGAGGTTCCTCACATGAAGAGCTCTACACGAATAGGAAGTAATGGTAAGCCACCTGCCTTTGGAGGAAAGTTAAAGTGCCACCAGATCAACAGTTCCATGGATTAAGTATACAACGAACAAAAGTCCGACGATGTTGGATTGAGGCGCCCGGCAAGTGCTATATCTGCCGAAGCACGCGTCAAGTATCAATGCGCAGTTGACCCCTTTCGGTTTTGCTAAACTTCTCCATTTTTTCATATACACCAGCCATCAGACCATCAGGCACAACGGACGGACTGCTGCTGTACTTTGGACGTGGATTTATGTGAATAACTGTGGTGGCGCGTGTCCTCTACGTGCTGTTCCTCTCACTGTTAATGTTTTCTCTATTTTTCCCAGCCCATACGTTTGTCCTCGCCCTTCTTGCGCCTGCCCCCCCCCAGTCGTAACTAAGGTCCGAGGTCACATAATACGTAATAGTAGGCTCTGCTCCCGCCCACTATTGTGATGGCATGCCCCTTGAATCCTTACCGCGAGAATGGTTCATTCAGCACTTCATATTCCCTTGTCGACCCGCTGTTCATTGTTGTGCGATTGCAGCTGTTGCACGGGATGGAGAGCACAACCAGCGCCATGCTGGCTCAGTTCGCTGCCGGCCTCGTGCACTTCGCGGACTACAAGCGCTGCAAAGTCATCGGAGACCTGCTGGGGGTGGATGACGTCACGAAGCCGCCGCCTCACGATCACCGGGCCGCCCTGTTTCTGTACCGCTTCCTGGCAGAGCTTAGGACGGTGCGTGTAAGAGCATAGTNTGTGTCAAATGTACACAGGGAGGGTAAGACGCCCACCAAGCGGACCAGAGAAACCCAGACTAGGCCCGTGCGGGGGGGGTACCCGACGGAGGGGGGCAGGCCAACCACTAGCTCGGGGGGTAGGAAGAAGCCACCGAAAAAGACGAAGGTAAGTACTGATACACGGGCAGTAGGTGTACTGGTGCAGGCAGTAGGTGTACAAGTACAAGCCGTAGGGTGTACTGATTCAGCAGTAGAGGCGTACTGGTACATGCAGTAGGTGTACTGGTACAGGCAGTAGGCGTACTGGTACAGGCAATACGTGTACTGGTACTCGCAGTAGAAAGTGTTTCAACCTCTGGGCGAAGCTTCCGCAGTGAAGTGTATTGGCAGTGGTACGGGGATTCTGCCATCCATCTCAGTAGTACGAATGCAGCGGTACCGGCCATTTAACGAGAAATCGGGACCCTGGCCGACGCTACTGTGTAGTTCCAGTTTGAGAAAGGCTGTGCTCCACACCAACTTTAAGGAGGTTTTAAGCTCCCGAATTTCATATTTTCCCGGAAATTCCAGGCTGGGTTTCCTGCGTAGGTGCTTTTTATGTGGATAGGGGGTGAAGTGTACTATTAATAATACACGATAAAGTTGGGGGGGTCATCTGGCCAGGCGACTCGCCTTAGCGCGCGATAGGGGGGTCGATTGATTGATTGTCTGGTGAAGCTCGGCAAGCAGAACAATCGTCGTGCAAGCCAGCCACCAACCACCTTCGGAAGCAACAGCAGTGTGCGTTCGTTCTGTAAAGCACGCGTGTCTCGCAATGCAGCAGATTAATGTTGCGCATTCTTCTGTTTGGTTTGACGGTGCTACTGTACGTATGACATGTGTTTTTATCGACCGCGTTTTTGTCAAGTTTTCCCTCCTCCGATAATGTCAAGCCCTAATCAATCCCTCATCCCTCATAGCCATGGCCACAGAGGGAACTTGGAAACCCCAAAGGCTACGATAGGGGGTACAACACCACCATACTTAGAGTAGTATATATATATATTTACGGTCGGTATAGACTCCTCGCTCGAAGAGCTCTATATCCCACACAAACAACCAGCTTAAAGATACGTAGTGAGCTAACCCCGACACAAAGCCCCATCACACCAGCCAACAGAAGGGCCGATTGTCATGACTAATGCTCCGTACAGTATAACAGGTATCTACTTGTAACATAATGTCGTCAAGGACACATCGGGGGTCCAGATACGTGTATATCGGGTGCGCATATAGCCCCGTGGTTGAGGATATTTGGGGGTTTAAAAGTGAGACTCCCGTACGGTGGCATTAATAGTAGCACGACTCTAACAAGGATCGTATTTCGGCGATCACTCTGGTCGAAATAAAAGTGTTTTACCGTCACACGTATATATAGATCGGGTGAAGCTGATTGGGTTGCGGCTGGTTCTCCCAGTGCTGGACAAGAATCAGTTGTTGTGCAGTACTCACTGACGAACATCTAACTACGTACAGTGTACGCATTTGATGCTCATTGTTTTCGCTTACGTCAGATGTTTGATGTTTTTTGCTCAACGCCGCGTTAAACCTGTCTCGTCGGCGCCACAGGGATCGAAGAGCGAGCTGGTTCCCCTAGATTTGAGGAACAGCATTGGGATGGCCTCATCTCCCAAAAAGATCCCGACCCTTGGATACATGCTCAGGACGGTGAGGAATTTGCTGCGCATGCTTGACTATGTCATCAATATGTGCATTTGTTCTCGACGTGTTAAGATGCTTCGTGGGGTGTCAAAGTGGTCGGAGAGCGAGCTGGCTCCCCCCTAGACCTTAGGAACATCTTCGGAGCGGCCGCACTCCCCAACACGATCCCTACTCTGGATTACATGCTCAGGACGGTGATAACGTTTTCCAGGGCAGTTGACCACTCACTACTCGAAGGTGTTGTACTCCTATATCGAGGTGCACACACACACGAGCAAATCCCCTACTTTCGTGTTGGATCAAAGGTGGCAAAGTTCTGCAATCAAAATTGGGACTTTATTCTGAGTTCAGAGCAAAGCCAACACGCTCCATCCAGCCGCACTTTGTGCCTGTTGGAAGCAGGGATGCATACCCTGTACGACCTATGCAGTCTACGAACAGCTGGTCTTCTGTTATATTCAACAGTGCGTTATCGCCGTGAATTGGCAATATAGTTTGGATCGAAAAGAGAGCTCTGTTTAGCAACCTTCCTGTTTCAGTCCGCGCAGTGTCGAAATCGTGAAAATTCGGTAGCGATTCTACACACTTCGCTCAGCCTCATTGCGCGCAGTGCGATACCATAACATTAAATTTGCTTTGATGAAATAGAGAGCCTGCTAAAATTGCTAGATTTCGATATACAGAGAGCTCCGGCTCGACAATTTCCTTCTTCAGTCGGCGAAATGTCGAAATCTCGATACAAAGTGCCCCCATATCGTACCTGTGGTGACCCTAGTTTGCTTGCTCGTTTGCCGGGTCAGGTACTGGACATGATGCTTGTGTGGAGTCGTTCACTCGACACCGTGGAAACTTTGTGCGAAAAGCCCGGCGGTATGACCGAAGTAGCCATCAAGCACTTTCAGGTGAATCATACAAACCATGCAAAGCGTACACGATGATGGTGGTATACAGTGGTCAAGGTACCTTTGAGAAGACAGCGCCAGTACCTCGACAAACACATGAATCACTTGCAGGTGAACCATACAAATCATACAACACGTACTTCATAGTGTAGGCACCTTTGGGAAGCGCTATACAGCACAAACACCGCGACAACTAACCATACTCATACCGCAATGCATACAACGCATACAGGTATGACCGAAAAATCTGTCAATCACTTTCAGATGAAGTATACTAATCGTAAAAATCATACAAGTATGTCAAACATTTTCAGACAAAGTATACTAATATTACAAATCATGCAACACATACATGGTGCTGACGTACTCAAGGGACCTTCGGCGGGAGCTACACAGCACCAGTACCTCGACAAAGTCATGAAAACAAACCAGGTGGCTCATACAGACGATACAGCGCATACATATTAATAGTATGATGACCGAATTGCCATGAAGCACTTTCAGGTGGATGACCTTACAAGACATGCATGGTATGATCGAAGTAGCGATCAATAATTTTTCAGGTGGATAATACAAGTCGTGCAAAGCGCAATCAAATGAAAGGGTGGTGGTGGTGGCTGTGATAGTGTGAATACATCTTAGACAAGACGCGCCGTGTACCTACGTACGTACAGGCGTATGTTATATATTATATACGATATGAGTCACTTGCAATTTTCTGAGGCCCCTTACTCGATCTACGAGGGTATCCATTATTGTACTTTTGAGTTTACTTCCATGGGAGTTACTTCCCTGAAGCAACTTCCAGACTTTCAGGAAGTAAAGTTACTTTCATGGAAATAAATGGAAGTAAATGGATGTAAATGAGTGTAACTGGAAGTAAATGGAAGTAAATGGAAGTAAACGTTTACCTATATGGAAGTTTACTTCCATGGAAGTGTTGTTTTCCTTCTTCCACGGAAGTAACATATTCTTCCATGGAATGGTTGTTACTACCATTGAAATAAACTTACTTCCATGGAAGCAAAACAGCTTCCGTGGAAGTAAATTGGAAGTAAATGCAATTTTTACTTCCATACTTCCATGGAAGTAAAACATGGAAGCCAGGGTACGAATTCACCCCCTGCTCCCAGTTGGTACACCGTCCCACCCAGAGTGGGCCCATCTCGATTACCAAAGCGTGAAAACAACACAAACGGGGTATTACAAACCGTGTAGCGCGCCCTGTAGATATGTCTAGCGGCCGAAGGCCCTCTTTAAACGGAAACTCCCACGGAATATGGAATAGAAATTTACTTCCATTTTTACTTCCATTACTTTTTCCTTCCACTCTACTCCCATTGCAGTAAATTTACTTCCATGGACGTACTCGTATATACAAAGAGTAGGACAATTTGTGGCTGGTGCCACGGAAGAGGGGCTACCCCCACTTTCAACTACCGCGATTACGCCAGGTCGTGTACCTCTCTCAATAGGACTCAAATAGTCTGTTGGCGCCACGCAGCAAACGGTGCGATGACGGACAATATCGGTGGAAAACAAAAGATTACAACCTCACAACCAGAGCAGCAACTCGGCCGAATGACTCTGAGCGGCTGAAAAGAAACGACCCAAACGTGACCCGCAGCGCCAGTCTTGTCTCGAACGAAAAATACTGTTAAACATTAAGGCACATGCCTTTTTGGGGCACAGTAATCCCTCAATGAAGAAATGCGTCAGTCTGTATGTCTGTCAGTCAGTCAGTCAGTCGGTCAGTCAGTCGGTCAGTCAGTCAGCCAGTCAGCCAGTCAGTCAGCCAGTCACAACTTTTCAACTATTGCCACAGAAGGACGAACACAAATCGAGCACTTCTATTAATAGGGTGGGTCGCATTTCGGGTGGCGGTTTTTAGTAGGAAAAGGCACCTTATCAGAAAATATACGCACAACACCACCAGTTACCTGATCTGGGCAAACACAACGGTGCATGACAGCGCGATTCCGTATAGTCAGCGTTCCCGACAGGGACCGGGCCAAACAGGCTTCACCTTAATACCGGCAGCTTGTTTTACCACTGATCCACGGTATACCCATTCTATTAATAGTAAGGCTGGGCACTGGCACAGTATGCACTGGCAGTAGTAATATACTGGCAGTAGTAATATACTGATTAACCCGGCCAGTATATTCGCCAGTAGTTTTGTTTTATCATGTACGTCCGAGAAACACGCCATACTGTAGTACGGACACCCACCAAATGCGTTTCGGAAGGAGAGAGGAGAAAGGAGAGACAATACGTACACTGCTGCTGCAATCCAGTATACTGACTGATTTTGACGACAGTATATATATATCGCTACTGACTTAGTCAGCCAGTGCCCAGCCCTACGTTTTAGAGTTGCCTACAACTATGCACCCGTTCTTGGAAATTCGGAACCTCTCCGTTTTTGAACAGGCCTGCAGGAAATACATATATCTGGTACTGTACACATACCCGACAAGGTGGATACCACGTGGAATGAAGATTTTGGCCCGAGTGCTTAATCGAGGGGAGCTACTCGTACTTAATTCGAGCGCGACATTTCATGGTCGCCGACAGCAGCGTCCGTACCATTTGCGACTATCAAAGCGCGCACAAGCGCTCGATGTTGGTTTTCCCTTGTGACGCATGTCTAACGATGCTGAAAATGTTTTCCTAATATTTCGACCACGACAGATGGCAAGCTTAGCGTCTGCCAGGCGCGAGTACGAACTGATACTTTTCTGAAACCGTCGAAAACGTTGAAACCGCGGACTGCAGGAGTCACCCTTGGGCTTTGGACCGATCAACTCGGGGAAAGTTTTGCATTGGTTTCCGCATTCGGACCACAGTCCACAAGTGACGCATGCTAGGGGCACCTGCATACAGTACATTTTCTGAAGCTCCTCGCTTGAGGAGCTCCATGCCTCCATACCTGCAGTAGTCTAAACACTGATTTCGGAGAGAATATAAGTGGTATATATAAACCAGATGGACAGTTCCATGGACTAAGTATACAACGAACGATGAAACTCCGACGATTTTTGATTAAGGGGCCCGACTATTCAGAATAACGTTGCAGCCAAAAAGTGCCATCTCTGCCGAAGCACGCGTCAAGTACCAATGCGCAGTTGACCCCTTTCGGTTTGGCTAAACTTCTCCATTTCTTCACATGCACCTGACATCAGACTATCAGACACAACGGACGGACGGCTGTACGTTAGACGTGGATTTATGTGGATAACTTTGGTGGCGTGTGTCCTCTACGTGCTGTCCCTCTCACTGGTAATGTTTTTTCTATTTTTTCCCACCCCATGTATTTTTCCTCGCCCTTCTTGCTCCTGCTCCCCCCCAGCCGTAACTAAGGTCCGAGGTCACATATGGATACGTAATAGTTGTGATGGCATGCCTCTTGCATCCTTACCGCGAGAATGGTTAATTCAGCACTTCTTATTCCCCTGTCGACCCGCTGTCCGTTATTGTGCGCTTGCAGCTGCTGCACGGGATGGAGAGCACAACCAGCGCCATGCTGGCTCAGTTCGCTGCCGGCCTCGTGCACTTCGCGGACTACAAGCGCTGCAAAGTCATCGGAGACCTGCTGGGGGTGGATGACGTCACGAAGCCGCCGCCTCACGATCACCGGGCCGCCCTGTTTCTGTACCGCTTCCTGGCAGAGCTTAGGACGGTGCGTGTAAGGGAATAGTTCGTATACTCGTACATAGCCTCAGGGCTTCATCATTGGTTAAAATGCGGGGGGGGAAGTGGTTTGCTTCCCTAGAACGGTGGCCGTGCACCCCACCGCCTTGCACAATGGCAACATAGTATGGTGATAATTGATGCATATTCAGAATGCCAACAAGGTACCAGGTTGAAGGCATACCACGGTATAGGGCTGGCGACTCATTATTCCCTGAGCTCCTCACATGCATTAGTTACTTGTCTCACCCGCAACACGACTCCGAAGAACGTTTGTTCGCGCCAACCGGACCAACGTGTGTATGCGCTGTATGCACTATTAATAGTCCTGAAACAAATATTCTAGTAACAATACCATACTACTTCTGTAGACGGTAGTTGCTCAGTTGGGGAGTATACTAGTAGTCAGCCACAAAATACTGCCTCAGAAGGCAAACATCTATTGATAACTGATACCCCTACCAGTATATGGTATACCGTGGGACGAGTCTATAACTTGCAGTAAGTGGTTTCCCACTGCAGTCCAGTACTTTGTAGCTTAAATCACTCTTACGGGAGAACATAGTAAACACTAGTAAATAGAACCAAGTGTTGGTAGTAAAAATCGGGAAATATATAGGTTTTCGTGTTCACGTTATGTCCTATATACTAGTGTTTACTATGCACCCCCCCCCGTAATAATTGATTTGTGTCGTACATGGCGCTCCATTTTTTCAGGCTGGCGTTTTCACCGAAGATCTTCTCCGAGAACGGATCGTCACCATACTCATCAACAAATCAGCTGTAAGTCCTGGCATTGTGACATTGTTACCGTACGCATGCATGCTTTTTCTTTTGCTCTTTCAAAGTTTGGGGCCGTTTCGACGTTCGAGGCATCATCGGCAGAGGGCAAGGCAGAGGGCAAGGCCGAAGCAAGGCAAAGGTCATTCGTGGGAGGAAAACAGCACGTTTCCACCTCATCGGTTAGCACAGAGGGTTTTAATTGTGTGCCCTTTATATGCCTTCTACCAATCCCACGAAATCGTCCACGGTATGTGAATCCCGAGGCAATCCGACTATCAACAACACCGTCGGAACTCCAGAGGGCGAAAGTGACGAGTGTACTTGGTAATTGATTATTGCGGTGTCGGCAACAACGAAATTAGTCCGAGCTGGTCGGTTTAGGGGATGGTGGATTTGACTTTAAGGCCGGTTCGGAGATTCTGGTTTTGCCCGAGCGACGATGTTATATTTGGCAAACTTCACTTTACGCCTGGTGTACCTCTAGACGGCTACTAGCTATAGCTGTAGTGTAATATATCTCTACCCGACAGGCGTTCTTCTGCTGTACCGTACAGCAATACTGTACGTGACGAAAACCCGGCCCTCTCTTTAGGATATATACCGTTCGTGAGGCACACATTGTAGGCAGGGAGAGAGGCAGGGAGCAGTACTTTAGTGTACCCAGTATATATACGAGTATATGTACATTGATAGGACAGAAGTATTTGCCAAGCCTGACGTGAGGCCTTAGCTTACCTGGGTGACCCGACGATGCGCGTGTTGTGAACACAGGCGGCCCGGGCGGCTAGGGCTATCCTTGGGCCTTTCTTGCCTCAAGGTTGGCCCCCGGTGACAACTCTCATCCCCTGCCTTCAGGTATGTTGTCTGCCGCACCGTCCTGACTCGTTCCAGTCTCCAAACGGAGCATGACAAGTACGCGTATTTATGTATTGTACCCGCAGGCACAAGCAGCTGCAGAGAAGTCTATTGTGCTGAGCGTTTGCCTCTACATAGCGGTACAGTACTCTACACCATTTAAGGGCTAAAATCGTATATTTTGGCGCTAGCGTGTTCGCCGCTGTCGGCGATCATTTCGTATTCACCGTAAATTTCGGGTTGTGTGAGACCTCCTGCCTCCGAAGCAGGGAGACTTCGCTTCGCCCACGATAAACCCCGGCATTGTTGGGCGCACGCTCAAGGCGGCAAGCATCCGTGGAAACTGAAAATAAAAAATCTACAGCTGTAGTTACCCCTTTTATTAGGGAGTCGCCGTGGGTGTCTGGAACCACGCGAGAAAGTAATACAGCGGCTCCATACGGGGTTTGCACTGATTGGACGCCATTTTGCCAACATGTATACAGGCCGCCGTACGGGGTTTGCATTGTATAGAGGCCACCGTAGGGAGCTGTGTGTTTACGAGTAGCAGCGCTTTCCAACGGCGATATGATCGTTGGTGATCCTTGGTGTGCACGAGGACGCCTCCTTCGTTTGTCTCAACGACCACCGTGGTTCACCTTGTCTGCTGCCCAAATCGAACATCGTCATGTCGCGATGTCTTACTCAACCTCATAATCTAGCACTGTAGTAGTGGACTATGACTTTCATGAGTCATTAGACTATATACGTATACTGCAATGTAGTGAAGTTGGGGTGAAACGCACCCCGATGCTCTAATACAAAACCCAGCCTGATGTTTACGAGAGTAGGTGCGGTTTGGATAGAGTATAAAGGGGAAACTTGAGGATATAAAGTGACGGTTACATCAGTTACAGCAGTAGCAGTAACGCCCACTGCGTGATTGGCGGATGCATGGTTGATACACTGGTTGGTGTCTCAGTTACAATGGTTGATGCAATGCAAGAAGTCGCACTGCACGTCACGGTCACCAGATCACACGCAGCAATACGATCCTACAGTACCTGTACCGCTGGGCATCCATGCTGCTCGTATACGATTAGTGACACCAAAAACAGTTTTCAGTGTTTTGACCGCTATACCACAGTAGTACGTATAATCATGTTAATCAAGACCCAGAGGGATTCACATATGCCCGGTGCTGCTGGAATACGCGCAGGACGCCAACAGCGGAAACGCTAAGAGGGTCCGCCCTGGAGAGCGTGGGAAGGGAACACCGGCCCCCTCCGGAGAAATTCCACTGGCTAGACAGGTAACCTACGGGGCTGCTGTACCGCTGTACTACTGCTGTAATACAGTAGAGTGCACCCCCGAACCTGAAGTCCGCTCCACAGATGCTTTATAGTCTGATACAGCTAACCCTCAATGCGACTCGCCCAACACCACACGGCGCTTCGCACTTGGTGCAAGAAATGCCTGCTTAGTCGGTGAAAACCCGACGTGAATCGTCGCGGCACTGTAGGGATGAGAGGTTCTATGGTCATACGACTACGGCCATGAATGGCAAGGAGTACACCCCTCCCCGTGCTGCAATTGTCGTACGACCACTCATATATTGTTGTACTATTGTCATTGATACCATTGTTGTTGCAGACCGTGGAGTTGGATGAAGTATTGCCGCAGGCGATAGCGGCATGGCGGAAGGTCACGAAGCACCGCGTGTCGCATATTCACCTTGCGTTCGATCGGTACTGCTCCACCTTCCAGGTGAGTTGTGTATATGTACCTACATACAGTAGATAACGGACTACAGTACAGTAGTTACAATTTGTCATTAGTTGGCCAGGTATTGCACTTAGTTGCGTCCAGTAAATTTCGGACTTATGCGTCTTTGCGTCTGACTTGGCGCATTTTGAGGTTCCATTTGTTTTTGATGGAACAACTAAGTCGGTGTAAGTCGCTTTGTAGGCTTACATTGGCCATCCAACTGTATTCCAACTAATCCAACTACAGTAGTCCAACTACAGTAGTGCCTCGCCGTCAGGTCTAGCCGACTGACAGTCCACATCAAACGTGGGGTTCAACGTGTGCATGTTTTCTCTTTTTTGTGAACAGGTGACCGAGGAGTTGAGATTCGGAACGGACGAGGCGCCTAAGCCTAGGGACGCAGTCGTCATGCAGGTTAGCCTCATCCCAACAACTGCAATGGAGCAGTGAATGCACGCCTCGGGCAGACCCTGATCTATTATAGATCACCTAGATCATTTAGTTCCTCATCTGCCGTTTTGAGAGGGTATTATGCAGGATCTGCATCGTACAGATCCAGCCCAGCAAAACAACATGAGCTACTACAGTAGATCGTGCAGATTATACTGCTCCCACCCAGCGACACGAGCTAGATCACAAACGATCGGGAATAAATCTGCCTTGAAAGGTCTACTGCTTGTGGGTCATGAAGTGGGAATTGATGATCCGTTCGAGGTGTGAATGTGTGTTCGCATGGTGCAAATCCAGCGTACCCATTACTCTCGTCTTCCACCCCACTACTACTACTGGGGGCATACATAGTAATACGTACTAATCAGAACCAACGAGATGGACCCAAAAAACATGCATCCCCCTACGTTTACACGCCATGTTTGGCTCCATGTCTGGTCGCTATCTTCCCCCGAAATATTGCAGTAGAACTGCCATCGACCGGAACGAGCCCCTCCGTTGGCTTCGTAGCATACTGTAATTTTATCTATCGTCCGTTATTTCCTTCGGGACTGCGGAGGGGAAATACGGCAACTACAAAGGATGACTTAAGCATTGGGAACTGCTTGGTCTTGGCGGGACGATACACTGGGTGGCCGCACTACAGTACAATATACAAGTAATTTTAGGACACAGGCAGGGATAGCATGAAGCAAATTGTGTTGTTGCACGCTCATACAACTCGTCGACGGTCGATAACGCAGGTGGCCGGGATCCCCCCCGCCTTGCCCAATGTGGGCGTAAAACGCCCCTTGTGAAAACACCGAACAGTCTCGATAGAAAACCCCCACGAAAAGATGTCGACAACCTCTCGATTCGGTACTCCTACAGCATTAATGGTGCGCTACGCTGTTCAATGTCTCCACAAGGCTGTCTGTATGCCCATATTGTGCGAGGGGGGAAGGGGTCCCGGCCACCTGTGAAATAAAACAAGCGGGTAGGTGTCGCTTGTTTGGTCGCCCTACGCTATTCGCACTCACATCCCCTCGGAAAGGTTCGTAGGTCTCTCTGTTCCAGGTATGGCTTTTCCTACAACACTTCCACCGTACCTGGCTATAAATAGGTATGTTCCCATCTTGGCTTATCTGGTGTACTTCATAGTTCACGTGCAGTAGGAATGGGAATGATGGGCCCTCCGATGCGATAAACTTGAAGTCGGACATCGTATGACCCCGGGGAGGAGAAGGAACGACACCTGTGACCACGACTACTGCTATACCTGGTACTTCAGAACGCCGCCGAGTGGGAAAACCTCCTATTCGTACAGTACAAACTACTGTAATAATAGTACAAATTGGGCTATTATAGGAATGCAAGAGCGACGATCAAAACAGAAAACACCAATAGAAGTATCGTAATGGTCGTGTTCAGAAGGCGGCAACCCAACCTTTCACCACGCCGAGATGAGGTTAACACTTCAACTGGTGAACCGGGACATACACGTAATGATAAACAACAACAACAACAACAACAACAGCGTCACGCTCCCGACGCCTTGTAACCGTCTAATCGGGGCAGCTGGGCAAGAGCCTGGTCGAGAAACGCGAGAGGAGGCAGCTTTATCAGTTCGCGTTGGATGGGTCTGGATCGGGTCAAGCCGAGGGCCAGTCCGAGGGACAAAGCGAGGAAGGCGTTACGAGCACGACCATGAGGCTGGAAAACGAGATCGAGCAAGCTCAGAAGCAGAGGCAGGAGGTGTCTGCTTTGACGGGGGCGGCGCAGCAGGTGACTCAGATGGTTGGGCTGAACAGTCGAACTGGGGTGTGTTGCCTTCATCCCTAACCAACAGTCGATGCAAATTCTACCCGGTACTACACTTGCCATCAAACACTGTGCCGACATCGCATCCCTCTTGCATCACACGATGAACACTGCATTCAGTATATACACTATCTATGTGTTCTTTCTATTTATCAGCTGTATGTAGTGCTTGTAAGTTTACAGACAATTGTTACCTTCACCACTCACTCCAGCCAAAGTTCTACTGTAACATAAGCAACCCACCTTATGGGGCGCAGGTCGAATAACCCCAACCGTGGTGGTTACAATATACTGCAGTCGGCATCATTAGAGGAAAAGCGTACAAAATGCTGATACAACGACCACTCTTTTAAACAAATGAGATAATTATATTGCCAATGCATTTTGGGGTTGAAATCGTCTTAATTTGGGGTATGTTCGGGTATTGTTTGGTTATTTTCGAAATGGTATTTGGAGAGCGGGGGGATCGGAGAGGTTTGCAAAGTATGGTGGGGAGACCTTCGACAAGGCTTAGGAGACCCTGGAATCGGGATCCATTAATGACGGGAATGGTTTTGACCACTTTCGTTGTTACGTTTTGGTTTATCGTATTGATCAGATACGGTCATGCTTAGGCCGACTGATGAATGTTTAGACCGTTCGCCCATGTGATGCACATCGCGGCCGTTTGATATTTTTGTTGCTTTCGACCCAAAAACGCCGAAAGTGTTTGAAAAAAATAACGACAAACTAATCGGACACGGCCAGCGGCCCGTTTACACATAAGGAGTTTACTTATTAATAGTATGTTACTGAGGAAGTAAACGTGTATGCATACTTGTGGTTAGGGTCGTTTTGTCTTTGCTTATATATATTTTGACACGACCCGACTCGCTAAACAACAGATGGTCGCAGGGGTAGATCGGTGGGATACTAATGTAGGGTTAAGAACGCGCTGTGTGCCCGGCGACTCGCGGGATACGCGTTTTAAGCGTATTTTTCGGCGATTCACCACACCATTAAAATGTATGGTACATCCATGGAAGTTGTGGAAACTTCCATGAAAGTTGGTGGAAGCTTCCATTTAATTCCATAGAAATAAAGCCACTTCCGTGGAAACTCGTGAAAGATTACATGGAAGTACATGAAAATTTCTACCGATGGCGGAAGTGGAAGGTTCCACCAACTTTCATCAACTGAAGCTTCCACAACCATGCTTGGTGGAAGCTTTCAAGAGCTCCCATATGCCCCAATAGACTTCCACCTACTTGCACGAGTTTCTTAAACTTCCACTAACTTCCACAAGAGTCCACCTACTTCCGTTAGTTCCACCAGCTTTCATAGACTTCCACCAACTTCCACAATGCTGAAGTTCCTAGTAACGTCCACCGACTTATATCTACTTCCACTAGCTCCCATAATTTTCGCTTATGTACTTTTGTTGGCCTTCCCTTCCACCTTAATAATCTACTTCCATAGAAGTTAAGGGAAGCTTCCACTTACTTCGTAGAAGCTTCCAGAAAGTATGTGAGTTGGTGTGCTCTTCCATGGAAGTATATGGAGGTTCGTGTAAGCCTTCCATGGAAGTAATTTTACTTCCTACACAAAATGAAAAGTAGCTTCTGCTTCCAATATTATTTCCATGGCAGTAATTTGGAAAAGTCATGTTTACTTCCAATGTAAGAAAAATTACTTCCTCCGTGGAAGTTGGCGGAAGCTTCCCTTGAAGTAAATCGAAATCCTCTGCTAATTATGGACGTGGGATCTTCCATTACACGCATCTGGATGAGATCAGGGTGGCCGGTGAGCTTCCGGTGGCTCCTGCGGAGGGAAAATTTCATGCGTTCACCTTGTGGGTGGGCGCAGGGTACCAAATGGTAGATCCGGGTGGGATCAGGCCCGGGTGGGACCACGCCAGGGAGCGATGAAAGGAGATGCAAGTAGATGAGAGTACTGTACGTAAGTCTGCCGCCATAAAAGCTTACATTAAGGTACATAGATAGATGTAGATATACTTCCATGGAGGACGTAAATGGAAGCTTCCATAGAGGTAAACTTTGGGTTAGTGAACTTCCATGTACGTTGATGGGGGCTTTCAAGGAAGTTTGTGGAAGCTTGCATGGAAGTAGATTCAAGTTTCCATTGAAAATGCCACCAACCTGCATGGAAGACTCCATCTACATCCAAGGAAGTAAACATTGCTGTCACGGAAGCTTTCGCCAACTCCCATTGAAGAAACTTTACTTGCATGACATCTTCCACCAACTTCCATGGAATTACATTTACTTCCATGGAAGTTGGAATAATTTCCACGGAAGTTGGATTTAAGAGAAGTCTCAGTTTCCACCAATACCCATGGAAGTGCACCAAAAAGGCAAACAATGATGTGAAAGACCGGCAGTGAATAGAACGACTTCACGGGGTTTCTTGGTCAGACCTATTTTTGTAAGCGCGTCTACAGTACAGGACACCTAATAAAAACAGGAAACATGGTCCAGGCTGGGTTTCTTATTTGAAAGAGGGTACTTTCTACACTAATTTCAAGACAACGACTTCCGAATTTCTTATTTTCCTCTGGATCTCAGCCTGGCTTTCTCATTAGCCTGTTTCTTGTTAGGTGTCCTGTACTGTATATATAATATATGTGTTTGTGATATTTTAGAGTTGTTTTACTCACCACTCACACAGAATATCTTATTTTCAAACACAACACCGTTCGCCCAAACTACATGCCGGGCGACCTCTTGCAGCGACAGGTAAGTATAGCACATTCACGGCTCGTTATCTGACGCCCACGACTCGAACTGTGGGTGTCATGATTTGCCATGTATCGTGATGCAGAGAGCCATGAGCCGGGTGCTAAAGAGCGCGGGGGTATGCGAGTTGCATGCATCGATCGCGCGCTAACACTCTCTACCACCCGCGACCCCACCTGGGTGTCATTTGCCCTGCAGACAGTCATGGGTAGGGTACGGCATGCCTCTTGCAAGAACAAAACTACTGATATTTCTCAACAAAGCAAATCCATGTATTTGTCTAACGCCCATGCTGTCAACCGGGTGCTACGCCTTGCCATCATGTGCCGGGGTGCAGAGAGCCTTGAGCTGGGTACTGGAGAGCACGGGGGATGCGACCTGCATGAACGACTACGTGAGCATGAACGCTCCCGTGGTGGAGCTGCTGACGAAGGAGGACCTTGCCCTCGCCTTACACTTCCTCAATCCAACCCTGCCCGACGCCGAGACTAAGGCCTTGTACAAGCGAGGCGAGTGCTGTAGGTTTGAAGCATTAAGCATGCTGTTACAGGAACAATTCATACGACAGGTAGGTATAGGAGTACCAGCTTTACTCTAGCGCTTATAAGGGCCCTCGTGTCGGGGCCTCTATTCCACTGCTACTGCACAGGTAGGTATGGATACTGTGCGTACTGCTGTGCTGTAGTATCTCACCCCCAAACTGGTTTTTAATCTCGTAAAACAAAATGACAATCCAAAGACTTACGTACTGTAGGTACCTTATATGTAAACAGCGAACGTTTATGTAAAACAATATTGGAGTACCTAATATATTGGGATGTTTCCTCATATTAAGGGCCCCGTCGGTCATAAGTATATTAGCCAGAACGTGCTACGTACCCCTATCATCATATTACGCGTCACGTGGGTTTCGTGGATCACCATAGGTAGACGCATACCACGGTGGTAGCGCTGGAGGGGTCTACGAAGTTACTTTGTTTTCGTTTGGTCCTATGCAAGTAAACGTTTACTTCCCTGAAAGTGTTTTTACTTCCATGTAGGTAGAGGAAAGTTTTCAATTTCATGGAAGTAAATTTACTTCCATGAAAATATTGTTCACTTCCATGCAAGTAAACTTTTACTTCTATGAAAGCAAAAAAGCTTTCATGGAAGTATATTGACTTATGTGGAAACTTTCAAGTTTGTGTTTTGTGGGGTACCTACTAAACCATACCCAGGTAATACCCGTACCGGCAATTTCCGTGTGTTCTGTTTTGTACGGCAAGTATACCCGTACCGGCAATTTCCGTGTGTTCTGTTCTGTACGACGTCCATACCCGTACCCGGAACTTCTGTAAGTTCTGTACGCCCCGTTCCACAATACCCGGGGTACAGGTACAACTATTTTATACCCGCGCGGAACTTCGATGAGTTCTGTACGCCTGTGTCACAATACCCGAAACTTCTGTGAGTTCTTTACGACATCCATACCCGTACCCTCAATCCACAAACCCTACAGAACATAACCTTGGAAACGTTCATCGAAGTACATTTTACTTCCATGAATTTTTTGTGCTTCCGTTTGAAGAGAGCCTTCGGCCACTAGACAGGTCTAGTGTGGTTTCGTGGTGCGCGTTACACGGTTTTTGATATCCCGTTTGTAATTGGTCAATGTTTTGGTAATCAGGATGGATCCACGTTGGGTAGGACGGTGTACCAACTGGGAGTTGAAGGTGAATTCACGCCTTCGCTTCCATCGTTTACTTCTATGGAAGTATAACATCAATTTACTTCAACTCCAACCACCTGGAAGTAAAGAACATGGAAGTAAGAAAACTTCCATGGGAGTAAACAAACTTACGTGGAAGTAACGATTACTTTCATGGAAGGAAACAAAACTATCGGCTTACTTCCATGCAAGTGATAAAAATTTCGTGGAAGTAAACTTTGCTTCCATAGAAACTTTTTGACTTCGGTGGAAACCTCAATGGAAGTAAACCCAGAAGTTAAAAATATGGTAGATCGCCCTGGGGGCGGGGGGGGGCGGACGGCAAGACGGTCGGATGCCGGGAATGCTTCTGATTGACGTGACAAAAATGTCGGGAATGCTTCTGGCTGACGTAATGAACATCGGGAATGCTTTTGGGACAGGCGTTGTGGATACCGGGATGGGATCGTTCATTGGGTGCGATTCGTCTCAAAACGTTTTTATGGGTGAGTCATAGAAATAAGCTGCTAAGAACACAAGTAAAAATTAATGTTTGGAGGATGCCGATGAACTTGGAGTAAGAAACCGTGCTCAATGGCGAGCGCTACGCTAACTCTTGCATGGTATGAAATAAGCTCTTTATGCTCGAGGTTGTTCAATGAAAATGTCACGATAGGGTTCTTAGCAGCCTTGTTCACATCATTTTGGTTTCTTGTTGGCGGCCGTGAGCTGTAGAGCCTATAATAATGTTTTATAGGGACCCTGAGACACTTATTATGGCACACATCTTTCATACTATCCGTTCAGTGATGCCTCGAATAAAGTGTTATTAATTTGCGGCATGGAGTCCATACACGCGAGCTCTAGGAGGATGTATACGGTAGCTCGCTTGATACTGCGCGTTTCAGCAGCCACTTCACACTGGGGACGCGCCGGCAGAATTTCATCATCACTGCTTCGGGGCCTTATACCTGGTAAGACGCAAAGTCCGTCATTTTAGCAAAGGATACAACAGTAGTTGCAGAAATGCGTGTCCACTCCCTTTGCTTTGTAAGGCGCAAAAAGTCCTTCGAATGTTGAATATGTCCTGATCTGACCAATAATGTATTCACTTGGCAATGTGCCTGTGTTGTCTTGCGACAGGATGTCGGATCCAGTGGGACAACACCCATACTTTGTTCAGAGGAATGTGGACCCAGGAAGAAACCGAGCTTGGAAAAAAGTAAGTTGATGGTAAATATCTCGATGTAGGCGGCTCTTCCCTCTTCTTGTTCCGATTCCCCCAAATGTGTCGCAGAGTAGATCGAGGATGGCTGACATCGGTCCGTCGCATAGCATGTATGTGATATAGGGTTGGGGCTAGGGTACCAGGGTATGGCGTGCGAACAGGTGGCAGAACCGTGTTCTCGGGACGTTACCTTGTGCACAGAGCACGTGATCATACCGATACCACCGCAGCGTGCTGCGGGTAGGCTAAAGCCACTACTTCGTGGAGTTGCGTCTTTGTTGTCGTGTCTCCATGCATGATAGTCGGGCATACTCTACTGTACCAGGTAGTTCTATGTCAGTACTCTACAGTAGACAGTAGACAGTAGACAGTAGAAAGCGAGCCCCGCTTTCTGTTAGCCCTTTTGGGGCTATGACTACAGTATAAGCAGCAACACAATATGTCACGTTTGGCCGTATCAGCATGTCTATGAACCGTCGATCGTCTACTATTAATAACAGCAGTGGCAGCGTGCAGCTGTGTAGCAGCAGGACACTTATCAGTAGCACCATGCTTGCGCCCGTGTCGTACGACTCCTCCCTTCCAACCATTGTACTGTACTTCGGACACCATACTTTTCACTCACCCACCAATCAATGGCCATTGCCGTAACGGTCGTCATTTAGTCGTGGCTTGTTCCCTCTCAACCCCCAAAGGCTTTAAAGAAGCTTCATACCGTAGAGGAAATGGACACAGGGGAATGGTAGATAATACGCTCCGTATGGATGCGGTAGTATACTCACGTGCACGGGTGATACAACAATGACGCACACGTGCCCTTGACCCCCCTGTGAAGGTACTGGGTGCACACGGTCCAGGATGTGACGCAGTGGGCTACACCGTACAATATTAACGACTTCAGGAGGGAGGAGATCGATCGACAGGCAAGTGGCTACATGCAGTAGTAACCGCAAACCGCCCACCCTAGCGGTATAGCACGTACACACATGCCTCCATACATACTAGTACATGCTTCCGGGATACGAACGATGCACATACGATATTGGAAATCACGGTTCAACACGCGTACCAGCTGAAGCACCGTTGTGTGTGATAGAGATCGAATCGATAGCTGTCAGTTCGGGCACGAGAGAGGGGGTGCCCTGAATGCATGCTATAGACGATAGGGGTGAGCATTAGTTGGTCCAAACATACATGACTGGTGAGCCGGGCCCACCGCCTTATTTCCCTTCTTCTTCGTATTAACTTATGTGTTTTTACTTCCATGAGAAGTAAAATTACTTCCTTCCATGGAAGCTTCCATGGAGAATAAATGTAATTACATGGAAGCTAACTAAATGGAATCTAATTCACTCCCATGGAAGTACAAAGCTTCCATTGAAGTAAATTGTACCGCCATGGAAGTGTTGTTACCTTCACGAAATACAAGGAAACTCCCACTGTGTTGGTAGAAGTGGAATATTCTTCCAATAAAATCCATGACCTGAATCTTTCACAACCTAACGCTCGGTGGAAGCTGCCGAGAGCTTCGGTAATACTTCCACCTACTTTTACGAGCTTCCTGAACTGACACAATACGTCCACCGACTTCCACTACTCCTCCCACCAGCTTCCATATACTTCATGAATTCCATGGGAGTAAATGTGGAAGTGGCTTTCCATTGTTTACTTCCATGGAAGCTGTTTTTTACTTCCACCATGGAAGTAAAAACAGCTTCCATGGAAGTTATTTATTTCCATGGAACGCTTGTTTTCTTGCATGGAAAAACAACTTATGTTTACTTCCATGGAAGTAAATTTACCTCCACAATGGCCATAGACGACTGCCTGGCTGGTGGGCCTCCGGCGGCTCCTGCGGAAGACAAATTATATGTCTGTATCTTGTGGGTGGGGTCAAGGCACCAAGTGGGAGCAGGATACCAAGCGGGAGTGGAATATTCGATTATTCCATGGAAGCAGATTCCATGGAAAGCTTACACAACTTCCATGGAGGTTGATGAAAGTTTCCATGGAAGTTGCTGGAAGGTTCGATGGGAGCTTCTATCAATGCCCATGGAAGCTGAATTTACATCCATGGAAGTAAATCAAAATTACATGGAAGGGCATTGTACTTCCCATGGAGGAAATAGTTGTACGTCCATTCTTAGTTTTCACTCTCTCCATGGAAATTGACTTCCATGTAGCAGTAAAAAACCTACCATTATGTAAAAAACCTACCATTATGTTTTTTTCCATCCCATTTATTGTCTTCGCACTTTTGTCCCTCTCCCTCCATAGTCGTAACTCATATCCGGGGTCACAAAGCAGGTTCCTCTCCTTCCTCCCCACTACGCTTCGTGCCTTGGTTTTAGTCGCGCAGAGGGTTCAGCATTCCCCACGCTCGTCGATTTTCATCGAATTTTGCTATCTCACGCTCTCGCGCTTTCGGCTGGTCAAGATTTGTTTTTGCGAGAAAAAGTCCCTACGAGCATGCACTCGGGAGGGTTCAGACCCACGACCTTGGCTCAACCAGGGACGAGATTCACCTTTCATTCCACCGGGGACGCCGATAATGGTTAAATTTTACTTCCATGGAAATTTCCATGGCAGTAAACTCGAAAACCAAATCATGCGTGGGGATAGGGTGGGCCCCTCAACTGAGAAACTCCCCGAGCAGACTAAAGCTTGGCCAATCGCAAGCTTCCGGGGCGTTTTCGCCAGACTTAATGCAACGGCCGAATGTGATTTCACCAGTATTGTTATCCGAAAAAGGAAATCGTCTCGATCTGTTTTCGTTTCGATTATCACTGAAGTACAGTACGAGTACAGTTGTCGGTCGGTTTTTGGTTGCGGTCGGTTAAAACCGAAAACATACATAAACGAAACCGATCCAAACATTGTTCGGTCGGTTCCTTCCAGGGTCGGTTTCTCAGCGAAACCAGCCAACACATCTTGAATAGTTCGGTGAGCATGTCGTGGCGTAATGTGACGACATGATCGAATGAAGGTGTCAAGCGCAAACAGGTCGTAGTCTTAAATGTTTTCGCCAAAAAGGACTACCCCTATACTGTAATACCGTTCTATCGTAGGAGGTGTCGGCAACTGAAGAGGAGGTGCGTCGCTTTTCGATATGAAGCTGTTAATACTGTACGAATGTACCGTGGCATCAACAGTCCGCGAGGACACATACATGCATACATGGGGCCGGCGAGGGTGACAGGACGTTCACATTGGTCTTGCAGCAATCGCACTGTGCTTCGGACATGAAATAATCGGGGGTGTTGTAGATTCGTATGGGTACCAGCCTACAGCATTTCGATCATGAAAGGATTCGTGTGGCTACTGACTGTGATCTTGCCCGCGCTCTTGGATGACTGTGCTCGTTCGACTGCAAATGCGTGCTAACCGTTGGATCCTTTTAACGGCGGTATCATGATATCGGCTGGATCATGCTAACGGCGGGATCGTACACACGGCTGGATCGTGTGGACGGCTTGATCATGCGAACGGCCGGATCATGCTGTGGGCTGGATCATGCTACGGCTAGATCATGCTGTTGGCTAGATTATGCCAACGGCTGGATCGTACTAGCGGCGGAATCATACTTACTAACGGCTCCATCATGCTACCGTAACGGGACTGGATCATGCCATTACCGAGGACCATAGTAAACAGGCCCAAATAAAGTTTGTAAAATCAGTACACACTGTATAAAGGAGTATGTGTGTACCGTAGGCCGTATTTACTAGTGTTTACTACTGTAGTGTTTACTATGGTGTCCCGTCATAACGGCTCGGTCATGCTCACCGCTGGGTCCTTACCTTTTCGGCTACGAGCAGGCCTTTGTGGAACTCTGCTTCAGTGGTCGGGTCTTGGATGACAGTCCTTTGGCACAATACTTCCTCGGTCAGCCGCAGGTCCTCTGGGATAAATGGGATGCCATCGTGGCATCGCTCGGGAAGAAGGTCAGATAGTTGCCGGTACATGACACGGGATGAAACGGATACATACCTGGTATTACGCCGATGTTGACACGGGAGGTAACTACGCGTACTACCTGGCAATGCTGCTGTACCTTTGGTGCTATGTTGGGGCTTTAAAGGGAGAGTATTTGTCGAAAACGAATTGGCGGTTTCATATATACAGCATTGACACAAGGGCTCTGTTAGGGAATGTGATAGCCTTGGTTCGTGTCCGAAATGTTGACGTCAAACATAGAACATGCGTATCCGACGTATCATGTCAGGTGATTAGCTTGAAATGTTGAGTATCAACCATTCAATCCGTCGAACTCACAGCTGACGTATGTGTTACAGGTTAATAGCATACTATTAATAGCATACCGTGTAAAGCAAGGAGTCGCTTCAAGACATGCGCCCAGCACGATATACGTATTTGTGTGGTCGCGCCCTCGTACTCATCGGTCGGTAATACAGAATTCGAACGCTGTAGTTGAGTTACATGTAGAAGACTGGGTTAGGGTCGTCATACCGCAGCATTATTTTTCGTTACAGAAGTGAAGCGAGTTTCTGAATAAGGACGGCACCAAACAAATAGGGGCATCTTATTTTCATCCCCGTGTGCCCCAACCGCCGTGTCCCATCCGACCACCGGAAGTTCCCAAAACAAACGAACCAAGTCAATATTTGTGCGACTACTGTACAGCAGTACATGGCACCTAATAAGAAACAGGCTCATAAGAAAGCCAGGCTGAGATTTAGAGGGAAATAAGAGATTCGGGAGTCGTTATCTTGAAATTAGTGTCGAAAACACCCTCTCTCAGATCAGAAATCCAGCCTGGACCAGATTTCCTGTGTCTTATTAGGTGTCCAGTACTGTCCTGTTTGCATGTCGTGTTCGACGTTTTGCATGCTTTCCACCAGCGCACACCGTTGACGATGGTTGACGGCAGTTATAAACACCCAAAAGCGCGAGTTCCGAGCGAGGACTACAGCAAGCAGTGTACAGTACTCTCGTAGTTCCGGTTATAGCCGTTAGACCGCAGAAGAGTTAAGTGAGGCATTAGTTCCCAAAGATATACCCGCCGAAAGATCCGTATCCACATAGGAATCCCGGGGATATATTCCCTGTGGACCTCACTGACCTTACTCAGGTCACGCACGAGCAACCGTGGGGTCATATATACCATGGCAGGTATGTTTTGGCCCAAGCGTTTGGGACTGATAAGGCTCGTAATCCATCAGTACTGTTCCTACCCAACGCAGGAGCTACCAAATATCTTCAGAAGCCCATTTTGGTTTCATTGGGGGGGTTTTCTGTTGTATGCTGTGCATACGTACATACGTACATACAGTATAAGCCCCGTCAACAAGAAACGCCTGCTGTAATCTGAGCAAACCTTGGAACCTTATTGTAACATCACCCCCGAACAGCCTTGAGCATACGTACGCTATTATATACCGGTTAGATCTGGTGTGGCGTTTGCCGCTAAAGCATATTTCCTTGCTTCCAATTTTCTTACGTAGCGTCCTTCATAAGTGGGCATTATCCCTTTCAGGACTGCAGTCCCGTTTTGGGGACAAACCATTCAAATTCGAAGTAATTTGTCCCCAAAACGGGACTCCAGTCCTATATTATGCACGGATCTACATTATTTGACTTTTTCGTGGTTCGTGTCGCGGCATGTCGCGACACGTGCCGCGGCATTTCGCGACATGCCGAGGCATTTCGCGACATGCCGCGACACGTAGGGTTCGGGTTAGGTCGCCACGACACTCCCCGCAACACTCGCCGCGACACGTCGCGGCGTGTTGCGGCATGTCGCGACACGTCGCGGCGTGTCGCTACATGTCGCGACACGTGCCACGAAAAAGTCAAACAATGTACATATCTCGCCTTCTGTTATTATTACTTGCCTTGTAAAATAAGGTAATTTCATGTTCGTACCTCCTTTCTGTAGGTACTGCTGTAGTGTAGCCCATCCGGTTGTGTGCAGCAGGAGTACGTAGTGCTCCTCATGTATGCGAGGAACACGAAGAAACTCGGAGTACGAGCTACCCTAAATGTTTACCATATCGTCCGACAAGCATGATGACACCATCGGTGTCTCGAGCTGTGCTGGTCAGATACTTCGTTCGATGCCGCCATGTAACTGAAATTGGCGCGTACAGTGCCTACAGTATGATATGTAACAAATGTGATGTGACGACCGAGTAGTGACGATGATAGAAGGGAATGGAGATACGCTTGTTCGTTGCTTGAGCTTGAAAGCGAGCTTCTTCTTCGATATGGAAAGACCTCTTGTTATTATTATTTAACCTCTGATGATGACTGGAAGATGAGGGGAAAGATGAGAAGTGACCTGGCTGGGGGGGGGGGAGTCTGCCTGAGAGCAGACTCTTTTACTCGATCGGCTTAACGGGAGATTACAGTACTTCCTTGCCAACAACCCGTTAATCGGATAGCTACAGCAGCCACTGGAACTTTCCTGTGGTGTTTAGCCATTCTGAAGAAACATCTGTTCTGTCCAACGGATAATACCATATCCTATCCAAGGGGTAATATCGTTCCCATGATATTCTAAGCGCTAATCCTACGAGATATCTCGTCCTTAGGAAGCTTCTAGTGCTTAGAATCCTCCTATGGACTTATAAAGCTTCTGTGCTACGGCCTATCTGATGTACCCAAGGAAACTTCTGTATACGAGAACAATCTTAGCGCCACTAGGCTCTTCACCTGTATGATATTCTATCAACCATCTATAGCCGTAAGGACACCACATCACAACTAGTAATACGTATCACAGTATGTATGTTGTATTGAGAGGTTCGTGGTGTTTTACCAAGCCATGCGTCACCGTGACTGAATGTGTTGAGCCGCCGGTTCCTGACCCAGCAGTTAGCTAGCGAGCGAGCGAGCGAGTCCTCATCATGAGGACTGCCATATACTGCTGTAGTTACGATTCGAAAGCCAAGCGTTCGCAGAAAACATAATCGCCGCCTTTTTGTTTTGCTTTGCTTCGCTTTGCTTCGCTTTGCTTCGCTTTGCTTCGCTTTGCTTCGCTTCGCTTTGCTTCGCTTTGCTTCGCTTTTTTCTTCGCTTTTTTCTTCGCTTTGCCTTGATTTGCTTTGTTTGTTTTCAAGCAAATGAGGAACACTGAGCCCGAGGGCGATTCCAAACGGCCAGCCGCAGCACAAGATTCAAACCAAGCAGGTGAACCATATATATACATATATGCGTGTTATACGTACGAGTACAGTACGCGACAGCAGTAAAGAGTAAATAATAATCCACTCTGGCCTAAGAAGGCTCGCCGCTTATTGCGGCATCAACGTCGAGCACAGGCTCTTAAAGGCTATTTACCTGGTACCTACAGTAGAGTGGCCACAACCTCGCTGAGCACAAATGATTTCGTACAGTATCTGTATACGAGTACATATATTCTGAAATGTAGAAAGCGCGGCTGCCTTTTATGCACTGCCTGGTATTTTAGGCTGGACCTTGTGCACTATTATTTGAGGTGATTTTACGAACATTTCCGGAGGCTTCGTGGTAGCTGGTCCCAAATACTATGTATCAGAATTGATCAGAATTGCGTCTTATGGGGCCTGTTTTAAAAAACAAATGTTCCTCCCAGATATGATCATCGATAAAATCTGATCATTATTTTTTTTTTGCCGGTCTTTTTTAACCAATAGAGGTGGTTCCAGTGTCTCGTTGTCAAGAGATTTTGGTACGTCGTAAACACGCTTCTTTTTTTTGTGGTGGGCATTGAAAAACACAGGTGGGTCGAGTACGAATGAATACCCTTGCGTCCTACGACCGCTGCTCTGCTTCTCAGGCCCTGTGTGATGGCACTTGCTAACAGCGATCGGTGTTGACGACGCGTGGACCACATACAGTAGATTTCACCAGCTGTAGTGACATGTTTAGGGTCCAACACTCTGTCCCCAAATGCAAGGAAGGGTCGTTTGTATTACCCCCATTAATGGTTTCATTGACGGTTACAATACAAGTGCTCCATATATTTAGGGACATATACGAGTATACTTCGAAGTATACTCTGGTATGGGTTCTCCCGTTTCGGTGTCATGTTAAAATCGATCGCGTGCTGCCTGTATGTTGCGATAGGCGAGTCGGCGGCCAGCGGGCGACAGGAAGAACAAGCACCCCCACCAGTAGCAGCAGCAGCAGGAGCGGGCGGCGGCGGCAGGCGACCCACGATGAGGCGTGGCAAATGAGCAAATGAAACCCACCAAGTAGGGGGGGAGGCTTCGCTCGGCGGCTCAGGCCTCTACTCGCGCATCATGTGTGGTTACTTGTACAACAACAGTGTTATTATAGTAATATATACGTGCCCTGCATATTTTGCGCGTCGTCAGCCGGTGTGCTTTTTTTATTTCGCGGTATGCCCTGCCGTATGTAAAGGGTCGTGTGCGATGTAGAGGGCCGCTCGCGCTACTGTAATGGCCACCCTAAACGTTGCTGGTGGAAACTAGAGTACCTCGTCCCCCCCATGTATTGTGGAGAGAGAGAGAAAACGTGTGTGGAGAAAACGTAATGAGCGCCCGAACAAAAAATGGAGGGGTTCCCATATCCCTATACGTTATATGTAAAACAGAGTGTAAACCGTAGACCGTAGTAATATGCGGTAGGTGTTGCGTGTCGTGATAAATGTGCCCCCGGGGGCACTTTTGTTAACGACGCCCCCGGGGGCATTTTAGCTTGTTGCGCCCCCGGAATTGGGGCAGAATACAAAGCGCGCCACAACAAGCGATTACGACGACCGTAGGGCACCAACGTTTGTCTGGGAATTGTCTACTACATGTGCTGCTGCGGTGTGTGCAGTAGTTCCGCCGGTCATCGGGTTTCGCCCAATATACAGACGGCTTCGTGTTGTCGATACTCAGGATCGTTCCAGGCATTGTTTTTGGGTGCACATCAAGCGAAAAGTGCCTCTACATGATGCACGCGCCATGAGCGATGATGACGGCCGTAGGGCATTGTCTGCGGCATGTGCTGCTGTGGTGTATGCAGTAGTTCCGCCAGATATCGCTTCTCGCTCGATATAAAGACGTGTTTGTTTGTGTTCTTGTATTGCCAGGTATTTTTGGGGGAGCACATCAAGCTATAAGTGCCTCCAAAAGCAGACTACATGAAGCACGCTACCACGAGCGATTACAACGACCGTAGGGCACCAGACTTCTCTGGAACTTGTCTACGGCATGTGCTTCGGTGGTGTGTGCAGTAGCTCCGCCGGTCATCGTTTCCCGCCCGATATATAGACGGGTTCGTGTCCCCGATACTGAAGGGCCGTTCTTATCGAGCAACGTTTTCCCAAAAATTCCAAATAATTTTTTTGCGCAGTTTAAGAGATTTTCAATGTTTTCCAAAAATAATGTCCAAAATATTGGAATGCGATGACAGTTGGCGCTTGCCGATTAAAGATACCAATAAAATCACGGTCCAACAATCCGACCCGTAAGCATCAAAATATTGCTCGTCGGAAACAGGGCTGTACACAACTGCCTGGGAGGTACAGCAACGGTGCTCGAAACACAACACTTCCCTAGTCTTAAGCTGCACAGCGAAGGGTGACTGTGTAGTCCTTCTGGTGTTCTTCTCTTGTCGGGGCTAGTGCTGTGCTGGCGGCCTAAGTAGAGTTACAATGACTGCTGCATGGTTATGACATTTTGAAATTGCCGATTAAAGATACCAAAATAAGTCACGATCCGACAATCCGACCTGTAAACATCAAAGTCTTGCTCGCCGGAAACAGGGCTGCACCCAAATGCCCGGACGGTACAGCAACCATCCTCGAACTCAACCCTTTCCAGGTCTTATGCTGTACAGCGAGGGTGAATGGTCACTCATTTTGGCGTTGCTCTTCTCTTGTCAAGGCTAGTGCTGTGTTGACGGTCTGGGCAGTGCACAATGACTGCCGCATGACTACTGTATGACAGTTGGTCATTGCCGATTAATGATACCAATAAACTCCATTCCAGCAATCCGACTGGTATACATCAAACTCTTGCTAGTCGGCAACAGGGCTGCACACAAACTCCTGGAAGGTACAGCAACGATGCTCGACCTCGACCCTTCCCGGGTCTCTATATACCTGTACAACGAGCGCGACTAGTCATTCATGTTGGTGCTCTTTTTTTGTCGAGCTACAGTAGTGCTGTGTTAACGGTCTGGGGAGTGCGAAATAGACTGCCCCATGATTTATATTTTTATTTTTTTTCCATCCCATTTATTATTTTCACCCTTCCTTTCTCTCTCCTTCCTGGTCGTAACTCAGATCCGGGGTCACAAAGTAGGATCTTCTCCCTCCCCCCCAACTACGGTTCTTGCCTTGCATCTTTATCGCGAGAAGATTTCAGCACTTTCTTCCCTCGTCGACTTGCGTCGGATTCCNTAACCGCACCGAACCGCACCGTAGGATTTTTGCCCTCTTGAAAACCGCACCGCACCGCACCGTAGGTTTTGCGATTTCGGAAAACCGCACCGAACCGCACCGTAGGAAACAAAATATAACCGAACCGCACCGTAGGGTTCACGACCTCAGAAAACCGCACCGAACCGCACCGTAGCATTACCGATTTCTGAAAACCGCACCGAACCGCACCGTAGGATGCATGAAAAAACCGAACCGCACCGTAGGATTTTCAAAATCTGAAAACCGCACCGAACCGCACCGTAAGATTCCCGATTTCAAAAAACCGCACCGAACCGCACCGTAGGATTCCTGATTTCTGAAAACTGCACCGAACCGCACCGTAGGATGCATGAAAAAACCGAACCGCACCGTTGCATTCACGATTTCTGAAAACCGCAACGAACCGCACCGTAGGATTCCTGGTTTCTGGAAACCGCACCGTACAGCACCGTAGGATGCATGAAAAAACCGAACCGCACCATAGGATTTACAATATCGGATAACCGCACCGAACCGCACCGTAATATTTCTGTTTTCTAAAAACCGCACCGAACCGGACCGTAGGATTTTCGTGGAAAAAAACCGCACCGTGCACGGACGGTTAACCGTAAAGAACCCTGATAATTTCATATTCGTGCCTCCTTTCTGTAGGTACTGCTGTAGTGTAGCCCATCCGGTTGTTGTACGAAGTTCGGTACCAGGTATTATGTGCATGTGTGCAGCAGGAGTACGTAGTGCTCCTCATGTGTGCGAGGAACACGAAGAAACTCGGAGTACGAGCTACCCTAAATATTTACCATATCGTCCGACAAGCATAATGACACCATCGGTGTCTCGAGCTGTGCTGGTCAGATACTTCGTTCGATGCCGCCATGTAACTGAAATTGGCGCGTACAGTGCCTACAGCATGATATGTAGTATACGTATCACAGTATGTATGTTGTATTGAGAGGTTCGTGGTGTTTCACCAAGCCATGCGTTACCGTGACTGACTGTGTTGAGCCGCCGGTTCCTGACCCGGCAGTTAGCGAGCGAGCGAGTCCTCATCATGATGACTGCCACATACTGCTGTAGTTACGATTCGAAAGCCAGGCGTTCGCAGAAACCATAATCGCCGCCTTTTTGCTTCGCTTTGCTTCGCTTTGCTTCGCTTTGCTTCGCTTTGCTTCGCTTTGCTTCGCTTCGCTTTGCTTCGCTTTGCTTCGCTTTTTTCTTCGCTTTTTTCTTCGCTTTGCCTTGATTTGCTTTGTTTGTTTTCAAGCAAATGAGGAACACTGAGCCCGAGGGCGATTCCAAACGGCCAGCCGCAGCACAAGATTCAAGCCAAGCAGGTGAACCATATATATATATGCGTGTTATGCGTACGAGTACAGTACGCGACAGCAGTGAAGAGTAAAAAATAATCCGCTCTGGCCTAAGAAGGCTCGCCGCTTATTGTGGCATCAAAGTCGAGCACAGGCTCTTAAAGGCTATTTACCTGGTACCTACAATAGAGTGGCCACAACCTCGCTGAGCACAAATGAATAGAGTATCTGTACATATATTTGAAGTGTAGAAAGCGCGGCTGCCTTTTATGCACTGCCTGGTATTTTAGGCTGGATCTTGTGCACTATTATTGGAGGTGATTTTACGAACATTTCCGGAGGCTTCGTGGTAGCTGGTCCCAAATACTATGTATCAGAATTGATCAGAATTGCGTCTTATGGGGCCTGTTTTAAAAAACAAATGTTCCTCCCAGATATGATCATCGATAAAATCTGATCACGTGTTTTATTTTTTGCCGGTCTTTTTCAACCAATAGAGGTGGTTCCAGTGTCTCGTTGTCAAGAGATTTTGGTACGTCGTAAACACGCTTCTTTTTTTTGTGGTGGGCATTGAAAAACACAGGTGGGTCGAGTACGAATGAATACCCTTGCGTCCTACGACCGCTGCTCTGCTTCTCAGGCCCTGTGTGATGGCACTTGCTAACAGCGATCGGTGTTGACGACGCGTGGACCACATACAGTAGATTTCACCAGCTGTAGTGACATGTTTAGGGTCCAACGCTCTGTCCCCAAATGCAAGGAAGGGTCGTTTGTATTACCCCCCCATTAATGGTTTCATTGACGGTTACAATACAAGTGCTCCATATATTTAGGGACATATACGAGTATACTTCGAAGTATACTCTGATATGGGTTCTCCCGTTTCGGTGTCATGTTAAAATCGATCGCGTGCTGCCTGTGTGCTGCGATAGGCGAGTCGGCGGCCAGCGGGCGACAGGAAGAACAAGCACCCCCACCAGTAGCAGCAGGAGGAGCGGGCGGCGGCGGCAGGCGACCCACGATGAGGCGTGGCAAATGAGCAAATGAAACCCACCACGTAGGGGGGGGGGCTTCGCTCGGCGGCTCAGGCCTCTACTCGCGCATCATGTGTGGTTACTTGTACAACAACAGTGTTATTATAGTAATATATACGTATTTTGCGCGTCGTCAGCCGGTGTGCTTTTTTTATTTCGCGGTATGCCCTGCCATATGTAAAGGGTCGTGTGCGATGCAGAGGGCCCTCGCGCTACTGTAATGGCCACCCTAAACGTTGCTGGTGGAAACTAGAGTACCTTGTCCCCCCCATGTATTGTGGAGAGAGAGAGAAAACGTGTGTGGAGAAAACGTAATGAGCGCCCAAACAAAGTAATGGAGGGGTTCCCATATCCCTATACGTTATATGTAAAACAGAGTGTAAACCGTACGAGTAGACCGTAGTAATACGCGGTAGGTGTTGCGTGTCGTGATAAATGTGCCCCTGGGGGTACGTTTGTTAACGACGCCCCCGGGGGCATTTTAGCTTATTGCGCCCCTGGAATTGGGGCAGAATACAAAGCACGCCACAACAAGCGATTACGACGACCGTAGGGCACCAAAGTTGTCTGGGGATTGTCTACGGCATGTGCTGCTGCGGTGTGTGCAGTAGTTCCGCCGGTCATCGGCTTTCGCTCAATATACAGACGGCCTCGTGTTGTCGATACTCAGGATCGTTCCAGGCATTGTTATTAGGTGCACATCAAGCTAAAAGTGCCTCTACATGAAACACGCGCCATGAGCGATGATGACGGCCGTAGGGCATTGTCTGCGGCATGTGCTGCTGTGCTGTGGTGTATGCAGTAGTTCCGCCAGATATCGATTCTCGCTCGATATACAGACGTGTTTGTGTGTGTGTTCTTGTATTGCCAGGTATTTTGGGGGGAGCACATCAAGCTATAAGTGCCTCCAAAAGCAGACTACATGAAGCACGCTACCACGAGCGATTACAACGACCGTAGGGCACCAGACTTCTCTGGAACTTGTCTACGGCATGTGCTTCGGTGGTGTGTGCAGTAGCTCCGCCGGTCATCGTTTCCCGCCCGGTATATAGACGGGTTCGTGTCCTCGATACTGAAGGGTCGTTCTTATCGAGCAACGTTTTCCCATAAATTCCAAATATTTTTTTTGCGCATTTTAATATATTTTCAATGTTTTCCAAAAATAATGTCCAAAATATTGGAATGCGATGACAGTTGGCGCTTGCCGATTAAAGATACCAATAAAATCACGGTCCAACAATCCGACCCGTAAGCATCAAAATATTGCTCGTCGGAAACAGGGCTGTACACAACTGCCTGGGAGGTACAGCAACGGTGCTCGAAACACAACACTTCCCTAGTCTTAAGCTGCACAGCGAAGGGTGACTGTGTAGTCCTTCTGGTGTTCTTCTCTTGTCGGGGCTAGTGCTGTGCTGGCGGCCTAAGTAGAGTTACAATGACTGCCGCATGGTTATGACATTTTGAAATTGCCGATTTAAGATACCAAAATAAGTCACGATCCGACAATCCGACCGGTAAACATCAAACTCTTGCTCGCCGGAAACAGGGCTGCACCCAAATGCCCGGACGGTACAGCAACCATCCTCGAACTCAGCCCTTTCCAGGTCTTATGCTGTACAGCGAGGGTGAATGGTCATTCATTTTGGCGTTGTTCTTCTCTTGTCAAGGCTAGTGCTGTGTTGACGGTCTGGGCAGTGCACAATGACTGCCGCATGACTACTGTATGACAGTTGGTCATTGCCGATGAAAGATACCAATAAACTCCATTCCAGCAATCCGACCGGTATACATCAAACTCTTGCTAGTCGGAAACAGGGCTGCACACAAATTCCTGGAAGGTACAGCAACGATGCTCGACCTCGACCCTTCCCGGGTCTCTACCTGTACAACGAGCGCGACTAGTTATTCATTTTGGTGCTCTTTTTTTGTCGAGCCTAGTGCTGTGTTAACGGTCTGCGGAGTGCGAAATAGACTGCTCCATGATTTGTTTTTGTTTTTTTTCTCATTCCTTTTACTATTTTCGCCCTTCATTTCTCTCTCCTTCCTGGTCGTAACTCAGATCCGGAGTCACAAAGTAGGATCTTCTCCCTCCCCCCCCACTACGGTTCTTGCCTTGCATCCTTATCGCGAAAATATTTCAGCACTTTCTTCCCTCGTCGACTTGCGTCGGATTCCACCTACCCACGCCCCACGCCACGAAGGCGCTCTCAGCAATTGGTTCCTTTTTATTTTTTCAAATAAAGTCAAAATATCTCACCACGGTGGGATTCGAACTTGGGTACCAATGATAGTAGCCTTTGAAGCTGACCACTACTCTACCGGGGCGACCGGCTTTATGGCAGTTGGCAATTGCCGATTAAAGATACCTATAAAAGCACGATCCAACAATCCGACCGATAAACATCAAAATCGTGCTAGTCGGAAACAGGACTGCACACAAATGCTTGGAAGGTGCAGCAACGAACGGTGCTCGACCTCGACCCTTCCCAGGTCGCGACCTGTACAACGGGGTGACTGGTTATAGTATGTGTGGTGCTCTTCTCTTGTCGAGGCTAGTGATGTGCTGACGATCTGGGCAGACCACATTGTTATTTTTTTGTCTCAATGGCTGCCGCATGACTATGGCTGCCGCATGACTATGGCAGTTGGCAATTGCCGACTTGAAGATACCAATAATATCACGATCCAACAATCCGACCGGTAAACATCAAAAGTTTGCTCGCCAGAAACAGGGCTGCACACAAATGCCTGTAAGGTACAGCAACGATCGTCGAACTCAACCCTTCCCAGGTCTCTACCTGTACAGCGAGGGTAACTGTGTAGTCATTTTGGTGTTCTCCTCTGTTCAAGGCTAGTGCTGTGTTGACGGTCTGGGCAGTGCACAATGACTGCCGCATGACTGCGACAGTTGGTAATTGCCGATTCAGGATACCAATAAAATCACGATCCAACAATCCGACCGGTGAACCTCAAAATCTCGCTCGTCGGAAACAGGGTTGCACACAAATGCCTGGAAGGTACAGCAACGATGCTCGACATCAACCCTTCCCAGATATCTACCTGCACACCGAGAATGACTGATGATTAGTCCTTTTGTGTTCTTTTCTTGTCAAGGCTAGTGCTGTGTTGACGATCTGGGCAGGGTTAAAATGACTGCCGCATGACTAAAACAGTTGGCGAATTATCCAATTAAAGATACCAACTAAAATCACGGATCCAACATCCGACCCGGGTGAGCACACAAATTGCTCGTCGGGAACAGGGCTACCACAAACCGCCTGGAAGGCACAGCAACGGTGCCTCGAATCACACCTTCCTAGATCTTAAGCTGTACAGCAAGAGGTGACTGTGTTCGTAGTCTTGGTGTTCTTCTCTTGTGGGACCTAGTGCTGTGCTGACGGCCTCGTAGAGTCACAATGACTGCCGCATGCTATTGACATTGTGTGAAATTCCGATAAAAGTACCAAATAACTCCAGATCCGAACAATCCGACCGTAAGTGACATCAATTCTTCTTCGTCGGAAACAGGGCTGCACCCAATGCCCGGAAGGTACACAACCGATCCTCGAATTCAGACCCTTTCCCAGGTATATCCTGTATAGCAGAGGGTGACGGTGTACTCACTTTTGGTGTTCTTTCTCTTGTCAAGCGCAGTGCTGTGTTGACGGTCTGGGCAGTGCTTACAAATGACTGCCGCATGACTTATGTATCAGTTGGCAATTGCCCGATTTAAAGATACCCATAAAATCATTCCAGAATCCGACTTTTGGTAACATCAAACATTATGCTACGTCGGAAACAGGGCTCACACAAACTGCCTGTAAGGTACAGCGCACTGATAGCTCGACATCGAGCCCTTCCCGATGTGTTCTATTGACCTGTACAAGGTAGCGCGACTAGTTTCATAGTTTTTTGGTGGGCTCTTTTTCTGTTGTCGATGTGCTAGTTGTGGTGGTTTGACGGTCTGGCGGGCAGTGACAATGACAGCGCGATGACTACGTATAGATTGATAGTTTAGCCATTGCCTGTTTAAAGATAACCGCCAATTACATGTATGCACGATCCAACAATCCGACGGGCACTCTCGTTCGTACGAAACAGTTATCACGTTGTGTAAAATCTGGATTGAGTTTTAGCAGTTTGGAGTTGTTTTTGGTGCTGTGTTGTTGTTTGAGGTGATGCGAACTTATGTTACACATAGGGAGCCCGGTGCTTGGCTACTCGGTGTCGCGGAATTACGCTCACGCTTCAGGAAGAATCTGGTGAATGTTTGGCATGTGTCTTTTAGAGCGGAGCACATTGTGCTACGGATCTATTGCGGCGCGTGAGGGCTGGCACCATGCTGGAAGGTACACCAACGATCCTCGAACTCAACCCTTCCCAGGTCTTAAGCTGTACAGCGAGGGTGACTGTGTAATCCTTTTGTTGTTCTTCTCTTGTCAAGGCTAGTGCGGTGTTGAGGGTTTGGGCAGTGCAAACAAGACTGCCGCATGACCAGAACAGTTGGCAATTGCCGATTAAAGGTACCTATAAAAGCACGATACAACAATCCGACCGATAAACGCCAGATTCTTGCTCGTCGGAAACAGGACTGCACACAAATGCCTGGAAGGTACAGCAACGGTGCTCGAACTCCACGCTTCCAAGGTATTAAGCTGTACAGTGGGGGTGACTCGTTAGCCCTTGCGGTGTTTTTCTCCTGTGGAGGCTAGTGCTGTGTTGACAGTCTGAGCAGTGCACAATGACTGCCGCATGACTATGACAGTTGGTCTGTATATATATTTGAAGTGTAGAAAGCGCGGCTGCCTTTTATGCACTGCCTGGTATTTTAGGCTGGATCTTGTGCACTATTATTGGAGGTGATTTTACGAACATTTCCGGAGGCTTCGTGGTAGCTGGTCCCAAATACTATGTTGTATCAGAAATTGATCAGAATTGCGTCTTATGGGGCCTGTTTTAAAAAACAAATGTTCCTCCCAGATATGATCATCGATAAAATCTGATCACGTGTTTTATTTTTTGCCGGTCTTTTTCAACCAATAGAGGTGGTTCCAGTGTCTCGTTGTCAAGAGATTTTGGTACGTCGTAAACACGCTTCTTTTTCTTTGTGGTGGGCATTGAAAAACACAGGTGGGTCGAGTACGAATGAATACCCTTACGTCCTACGACCGCTGCTCTGCTTCCCAGGCTCTGCGTTTGGCACTTGCTAACAACGATCGGTGTTGACGACGCGTGGACCACATACAGTAGATTTCACCAGCTGTAGTGACATGTTTAGGGTCCAACACTCTGTCCCCAAATGCAAGGAAGGGTCGTTTGTATTACCCCCAATAATGGTTTCATTGACGGTTACAATACAAGTGCTCCATATATTTAGGGACATATACGAGTATACTTCGAAGTATACTCTGGTATGGGTTCTCCCGTTTCGGTGTCATGTTAAAATCGATCGCGTGCTGCCTGTATGTTGCGATAGGCGAGTCGGCGGCCAGCGGGCGACAGGAAGAACAAGCACCCCCACCAGTAGCAGCAGCAGCAGGAGCGGGCGGCGGCGGCAGGCGACCCACGATGAGGCGTGGCAAATGAGCAAATGAAACCCACCAAGTAGGGGGGGAGGCTTCGCTCGGCGGCTCAGGCCTCTACTCGCGCATCATGTGTGGTTACTTGTACAACAACAGTGTTATTATAGTAATATATACGTGCCCTGCATATTTTGCGCGTCGTCAGCCGGTGTGCTTTTTTTATTTCGCGGTATGCCCTGCCGTATGTAAAGGGTCGTGTGCGATGCAGAGGGCCCTCGCGCTACTGTAATGGCCACCCTAAACGTTGCTGGTGGAAACTAGAGTACCTTGTCCCCCCCATGTATTGTGGAGAGAGAGAGAAAACGTGTGTGGAGAAAACGTAATGAGCGCCCGAACAAAAAATGGAGGGGTTCCCATATCCCTATACGTTATATGTAAAACAGAGTGTAAACCGTAGACCGTAGTAATATGCGGTAGGTGTTGCGTGTCGTGATAAATGTGCCCCCGGGGGCACTTTTGTTAACGACGCCCCCGGGGGCATTTTAGCTTGTTGCGCCCCCGGAATTGGGGCAGAATACAAAGCGCGCCACAACAAGCGATTACGACGACCGTAGGGCACCAACGTTTGTCTGGGAATTGTCTACTACATGTGCTGCTGCGGTGTGTGCAGTAGTTCCGCCGGTCATCGGGTTTCGCCCAATATACAGACGGCTTCGTGTTGTCGATACTCAGGATCGTTCCAGGCATTGTTTTTGGGTGCACATCAAGCGAAAAGTGCCTCTACATGATGCACGCGCCATGAGCGATGATGACGGCCGTAGGGCATTGTCTGCGGCATGTGCTGCTGTGGTGTATGCAGTAGTTCCGCCAGATATCGCTTCTCGCTCGATATAAAGACGTGTTTGTTTGTGTTCTTGTATTGCCAGGTATTTTTGGGGGAGCACATCAAGCTATAAGTGCCTCCAAAAGCAGACTACATGAAGCACGCTACCACGAGCGATTACAACGACCGTAGGGCACCAGACTTCTCTGGAACTTGTCTACGGCATGTGCTTCGGTGGTGTGTGCAGTAGCTCCGCCGGTCATCGTTTCCCGCCCGGTATATAGACGGGTTCGTGTCCTCGATACTGAAGGGTCGTTCTTATCGAGCAACGTTTTCCCACAAATTCCAAATATTGTTTTCGCGCAATTTAAAACATTTTCAACGTTTTCCAAAAATAATGTCCAAAATATTGGAATGCGATGACAGTTGGCGCTTGCCGATTAAAGATACCAATAAAATCACGGTCCAACAATCCGACCCGTAAGCATCAAAATATTGCTCGTCGGAAACAGGGCTGTACACAACTGCCTGGGAGGTACAGCAACGGTGCTCGAAACACAACACTTCCCTAGTCTTAAGCTGCACAGCGAAGGGTGACTGTGTAGTCCTTCTGGTGTTCTTCTCTTGTCGGGGCTAGTGCTGTGCTGGCGGCCTAAGTAGAGTTACAATGACTGCTGCATGGTTATGACATTTTGAAATTGCCGATTAAAGATACCAAAATAAGTCACGATCCGACAATCCGACCTGTAAACATCAAAGTCTTGCTCGCCGGAAACAGGGCTGCACCCAAATGCCCGGACGGTACAGCAACCATCCTCGAACTCAACCCTTTCCAGGTCTTATGCTGTACAGCGAGGGTGAATGGTCATTCATTTTGGCGTTGTTCTTCTCTTGTCAAGGCTAGTGCTGTGTTGACGGTCTGGGCAGTGCACAATGACTGCCGCATGACTACTGTATGACAGTTGGTCATTGCCGATTAATGATACCAATAAACTCCATTCCAGCAATCCGACTGGTATACATCAAACTCTTGCTAGTCGGCAACAGGGCTGCACACAAACTCCTGGAAGGTACAGCAACGATTCTCGACCTCGACCCTTCCCGGGTCTCTATATACCTGTACAACGAGCGCGACTAGTCATTCATGTTGGTGCTCTTTTTTTGTCGAGCTACAGTAGTGCTGTGTTAACGGTCTGGGGAGTGCGAAATAGACTGCCCCATGATTTATATTTTTATTTTTTTTCCATCCCATTTATTATTTTCACCCTTCCTTTCTCTCTCCTTCCTGGTCGTAACTCAGATCCGGGGTCACAAAGTAGGATCTTCTCCCTCCCCCCCAACTACGGTTCTTGCCTTGCATCTTTATCGCGAGAAGATTTCAGCACTTTCTTCCCTCGTCGACTTGCGTCGGATTCCACTTACCCACGCCCCACGCCACGAAGGCGCTCTCAGCAATTGGTTCCTTTTTATTTTTTCAAATAAAGTCAAAATCTCTCACCACGGTGGGATTCGAACTTAGTTAGGTACCAATGATAGTAGCCTTTGAAGCTGACCACTACTCTACCGGGGCGACCGGCTTTATGGCAGTTGGCAATTGCCGATTAAAGATACCTATAAAAGCACGATCCAACAATCCGACCGATAAACATCAAAATCGTGCTATTCATAGTCGGAAACAGGACTGCACACAAATGCTTGGAAGGTGCAGCAACGAACGGTGCTCGACCTCGGCCCTTCCCAGGTCGCGACCTGTACAACGGGGTGACTGGTTATAGTATGTGTGGTGCTCTTCTCTTGTCGAGGCTAGTGATGTGCTGACGATCTGGGCAGACCACTTTGTTATTTTTTTGTCTCAATGGCTGCCGCATGACTATGGCTGCCGCATGACTATGGCAGTTGGCAATTGCCGACTTGAAGATACCAATAATATCACGATCCAACAATCCGACCGGTAAACATCAAAAGTTTGCTCGCCAGAAACAGGGCTGCACACAAATGCCTGTAAGGTACAGCAACGGTACTCGACCTCGACCCTTCCCAGGTCTCGACCTGTACAGTGGGGGTGCCTGGTTATAGTCTGTGTGGTGCTCTTTTCTTGTCGGGGCTACTGTTGTAGTGCTGTGCTGACGGTCTGGGCAGTGCACGATGACTGCCGCATGAAAATGACAGTTGGTCATTGCCGATTAAAGATACCAATATAATCACGATCCAACAATCCGACCGGTAAACATCAAACTCTTGCTCGTCGGAAACAGGGCTAAACACAAATGCCTGGGAGGTACAGCAACGATCCTCGAACTCAACGCTCCCCAGGTCCTAAGCTGTACAACAAGGGTGACGGGTTATATATTTTTGTTATGTTGTCTTGTCAAGGCTAGCAATGTGTTGACGGTCTGGGCAGCGCACAATGACTGCCGCATGACTATGACAGTTGGTAATTGCCGACTAAAGATACCAATAAAATCTCGATGCAACAATCCGATCGGTAAACATCAGAATATCGCTCGTCGGAAACAGCGCTGCACACAAACGCCTGGAAAACACAGCAATGGTGCTCGACCTCGACCCATCCCAGGTATCTGCCTGTACAGCGAGGGTGACAGGTTGTTCATTCGGGTGCTGTTCTCTTGTGAAGGCTAGTGCTGTCTTGACGGTCTGAGCAGTGCACAATGACTGCCGCATGATTGTGGCAGTCGGCAATTGCCGATTAAAGATACCAATAAACTCATGATCCAACAATCCGACTGGAAAACATCAAAATCTTGCTCGTCGGAAACAGGGCAGCACACAAATGCCTGGAAGGTACAGCAACGATCCTCGAACTCAACGCTTTCCAGATATCAAGCTGTACAGCAAGGGTGACGGGTTTTTCATTTGGGCGTTCTTCTCTTGTCAAGACTGTTAATAGTGGTGTGTTGACGGTCTGGGCAGTGTTACAGTGACTGCCGCATGACTATGACAGTTGGCAATTGTCGATTAAAGATATCAGTAAAATCACGATCCAACAATCCGACCGGTAGACATCAAAATCTCGCTCGTCGGAATTAGGGCTGCACACAAATGCCTGTAAGGTACAGCACCGATGCTCGACCTCGACCCTTCCCAGGTATCGACCTGTACAGCGAGGGTGACTGTTTTTGTTTTTTTGGTGAGGTGCTCTTCTCTTGTCCAGGCTAGTGCTGTGTTGACGGTCTGGCCAGTGCACAATGACGCCCGCATGACTACGTATGATGACAGTTAGCCATTGCCGATTAAAGATACCATTACAATCACGATCCAACAATCCGACGCACTCTCGTTCGTCGGAAACAGGGCTGCACACAAATGCCTGGAAGGTACACCAACGATCCTCGAACTCAACCCTTCCCAGGTCTTAAGCTGTACAGCGAGGGTGACTGTGTAATCCTTTTGTTGTTCTTCTCTTGTCAAGGCTAGTGCGGTGTTGAGGGTTTGGGCAGTGCAAACAAGACTGCCGCATGACCAGAACAGTTGGCAATTGCCGATTAAAGGTACCTATAAAAGCACGATACAACAATCCGACCGATAAACGCCAGATTCTTGCTCGTCGGAAACAGGACTGCACACAAATGCCTGGAAGGTACAGCAACGGTGCTCGAACTCCACGCTTCCAAGGTATTAAGCTGTACAGTGGGGGTGACTCGTTAGCCCTTGCTGTGTTTTTCTCCTGTGGAGGCTAGTGCTGTGTTGACAGTCTGAGCAGTGCACAATGACTGCCGCATGACTATGACAGTTGGTCATTGCCGACTTGAAGATACCAATAAAATCACGATCTAACAATCCGACCGGTAAACATCAAATTATCGTTCGTCGGAAACAGGGCTGCACACAAAATGCCTGAAGGGTACAACAACCGTGCTCGACCCCGACCCTTCCCAGGTTTCGACCTGTACAGCGGGGGTGACTGGTCAGTCCTTGTGGTATTCTTCTCTTGTCGAGGCTAGTGCTGTGTTGACGGTCTGAGCAGTGCACAATGACTGCCGCATGACTGACAGTTGGCCGTTGCCGATTAAAGATACCAATACAATCACGATCCAACCATCCGACCGGTAAACATCAAACTCTTGCTCGTCGGAAACAGGGCTGCATACAAATACCTGGGAGGTACAGCAACGATCCTCGAGCTCAACGCTTTCCAGGTCCTAAGCTGGTGACTGGTTGTTCATTTTTGTTATCTTGTTTTATCGAGGCTATTGCTGTGTTGACGGTCTGGGCAGTGCACAATGACTGCCGCATGACTATGACAGTTGGTAATTGCCGATTAAAGATACCAATAAAATCACGATCCAACAATCCGACCGGTAAACATCAAACTCTTGCTCGTCGGAAACAGGGCTAAACACAAATGCCTGGGAGGTACAGCAACGATACTCGAACTCAACGCTTCCCAGGTCCTAAGCTGTACAACGAGGATGACTGGTTATTAATTTTGGTTATCTCGTCTTGTCACGGCTAGTGCTGTGTTGGCGGTCTGGGCAGTGCACAATGACTGCCGCATGACTATGACAGTTGGTAATTGCCGACGAAAGATACCAATAAAATCGCGATCCAACAATCCGACCGGTAAACATCAAACTCTTGCCGGTCGGAAACAGGGCTAAACATAAATAAATCCTGGGAGGTACAGCACCGATCCTCGAACCCAACGCTTCCCAGTTCCTGAGCTGTACAACGAGGGTGACTGGTTATTCATGTTGTTTATCTTCTGTTCTTGTCGAGGCTACGTAGTGCTGTGTTGACGGTCTGGGCAGTGCACAATGATTGCCGCATGACTATGACAGTTTGTAATTGCCGATCAAGGATGCCAATAAAATCACGATCCAACAATCCGACCGGTAAACATCAAATTCTCGCTCGTCCGAAACAGGGCTGCACACAAATGCCTGTAAGGTACAGCAACGGTGCTCGACCTCAACCCTTCCCAGGTCTCGACCTGTACAGCATGGGTGACTGGTCAGTCCTCGTGGTGTTCTTCTCTTGTCGAGGTTAGTGCTGTGTTGACGGTCTGGGCAGTGCGCAATGACTGCCGCATGACTATGCCAGATGGTCATTGCCGATTGAAGAAATCAATAACTCACGATCCGACAATCCGACCGGTAAACATCAAACTCTTGCTCGCCAGAAACAGGACTGCACACAAATGCCTGGACGGTACAGCAACCATCCTCGAACACAAGCCTTTCCAAGTATTATGCTGTACAGCGAGGGTTACTGATCATTCATTTTGGTGTTGTTCTTCTCTTGTCAAGGCTAGTGCTGTGTTGACGGTCTGGGCAGGGCACAATGACTGCCGCATGACTATGACAGTTGGTCATTGCCGATTAATGATACCAATAAACTCCATTCCAGCAATCCGACCGGTATACATCAAACTCTTGCTAGTCGGAAACAGGGCTACGCACAAACTCCTGGAAGGTACAGCAACGATGCTCGACCTCGACCCTTCCCAGGTCCTAAGCTGTACAACGAGGGTGACTGCCCATTCATTTTGGTTATATTCTCTTGTCGAGGCTAGTGATGTGTTGACGGTATGGGCAGTGCAACATAGACTGCCGCGTGACCATGACAATTGGCAATAACCAATTGAAGATACAAAACTAATCACCATACAACAATCCGACCGGTAAACATCAAAATATTGCTCGTCGGAAACAGGGATGTACACAAATGCCTGGAAGGTACTACAGCAGCAACGATCCTCGAACTCCAACGCTTCTCAGGTCTTGAGCTGTACAGCGAGAGTGACTGTGTAGTCCGTTTGTTGTTATTATCGTGTCAAGGCTGGCGCTGTGTTGAGGCTCTGGGCAGTGCAAAAGAGACTGCCGCATGACTATGACGACAGTTGGAAATTGCCTATAAAATCACGGTCCAACAATCCGACCGGTAAACATCAAAATCTTGCTCGTCGTACACAGGGCTGCACACAAATGCCTGGAAGGTATAGCAACGATGCTCGAACTCGACCCTTTCCAGGTATCTACCTGTACAGCGAGGGTGGCGGGTTATTGATTTTGGTGTTCTTCTCTTGTCGAGGGTATTACAGGGAACCAAATAGTAAATAGGAACGAATATTTCCGGGGGAAAATAAACACATACATCGGTTTTTGTGTGTATGAGTACCGTAGGTCCTATTTACTAGTGTTTACTATGGTCCCTCGTGATAGTGCTGTGTTGACGGTCTGTAGATTGTCTACACGGCATGTGCCGCTGCGGTGTGTGCAGTATTTCCGCTGTCCATCACTTCTCGCCGGATATACAGACGGGTTCGTGTTCTCGATACTCATCGACTCTCTGGGCATTATTTGGGGACTGGACACAGTCGGTCGCCCCGGTAGAGTAGTGTGGTCAGCTTCAAAGGCTACTATCATTGGTACCTAAGTTCGAATCCCACCGTGGTGAGAGATTTTGACTTTATTTGCAAAAATAAAAAGGAACCAATTGCTGAGAGCGCCTTCGTGGCGTGGGTAGGCGGAATCGGACGCAAGTCGACGAGGGAAGAAAGTGCTAAAATCTCCTCGCGATAAAAATTCAAGGCAAGAACCGTAGTGGGGGAGAATGGAGAACATCCTAATTTGTGACCCCGGATCTGAGTTACGACTACGAGTAGGAAGAAGAGAGAAAGGAAGGGCGAAGATAATAAATGGGATGGACAAAAAAAAAAACACATCAAGCTAAACGTGCCTCCGAAGACAGACTGCAGGAAGGACGCTACCACAAGCGATCATGACGGTCGTAGAACACCACATTGTCTGGAGAGTGTCCACGGCATGTGCTGCTGCGGTCTGTGCAGTAGTTCCACCGATCATCGCTTCTCGCTCGATATACAGACAGGCTCGTAATATTCTCGATATTTTGGATATCTCCAGGCATATTTTTGGAGCCCCACAAGCTCAAGGTGCCTCCGAAAACAGACTACTATTAATATTATACTACGAACAGTACTGCAGTGCTGTAGTACGGAGTGGGCCCGTCTGAGGAGTGTCTATGGTACCTGCTGCTGTGGTGTGTATAGCAGATGGGTTGCGGGATTTGGGCACATACATACAGTGTACGTGTATGTGGGTGTCCTGTTTCCATCCATTTTCATTCGCGTTTACTATTATTTCTGTAAGGGCGAACTGTAAAAAAGTAGGCAGGTGCCATTCTGCACGGAAGCAACTATAAGTTGCCCTTTGAAATATGGTTGATTCGCGTACTCGTATACGTGTGGCATTACGTAATGGTGATGATTGATTGGTAGTATTGACGCGCGACATGTATGTCGGTGTTTCGTTTCTTTGCATTTGAATTCGTGCATGCTTGTAAACTACTGTATGTGGCGTTCAGCACGGAAACATTATTGGCAACATTATTTAATGGGTATTGATTTTGCGCATACATACATATGCCTACTACAGCAGTACCTGTACGATTTGTAAAGCCTGGGCCACTCTGCACGGGAATATTATTCAACGTATTATTTCGTTCGCGACCACCTTCGTAACTACTGCAGCAGCACATGCCGTAGACAATCCCCAGACAGGTCTGCTGCCCTACGATCGTCGTAATCGAGGTGGCGTGCTTCATGCCTTTTTCCAGAGGCATCTTTAGCTTGGTGCGCCCCCAAAAAAGGCCTGGAGAGATCCTCAGTATCGAGAACACGAACGCGTCTGTATATCGAGCGAGAAGCTACAACAGGTGGAACTATTGCACACCCCACAGCAGCGTATCTCGTTGGCAATCCCCAGACGGGTCTGGTGCCGTACGATCGTCGTGATCGCTCGTGGTGGCATGCTTCGCGTACGAGTTTCTTTTCGGAGGTACTTTTAGCTTGATGTGCCCCTAAAACAATGCCTGCAAAGATCATGAGTATCGAGAATACGAACCCGGCTGTATATCGGGCGAGACGCGATGACCGGTGACACTACTGCGCACACCACAGTAGTAGCACATGCCGTAGACAACCCCCAGACAAGTCTGGTGTCGTACGGTCGTCGTAATCGCTCTTGGTGGCGCGTTTCACGCAGTCTATTTCCGGAGGCACCTTTAGCTTGGGGCGCCGCCAAAAATGGCCTGGAGATATCCTTAGCATCGAGAACACGAACACGTACGATGTATATCGAGCGTGAAGCGATGGCCAACGGAAATAGTGCACAGGCCTCAGCAGCACATGCCGTAGATAACCCCCAAAGGGGGCGAGTATCCTACGGTCGCTGTCATCGCGCGTGATATCATGCTTTATACCCCGGGGGCACTTGTAGCTTATTATGCCGCCAATTCCGGGGGCGCAATAAGCTAAAGTGCCCCCGGGGGCGTCGTTAACAAAATTCCCCCCAGGGGCACATTTATTACTTCCCTTACGTATTAGTACTGTAGGAGTAGGTGCTCCGTTTCGAAAGAGGTGCGTGGTCAAAATGGTCAAATGGCTGAGCAAGCAACAAATGAGTACCCCCCCCCCCCATGCACGCATGTAGCCTTCGTCAGCCGGAAAGAGCTGTCTGTATTGCCTCTATGAAGAGACGTCGTATCTCCAGCGCATACATAATAAGTAGTGTGTCTACTGGTTAGTGATGTCTATAGCACAGGTATCCTATTTTTTGTTCAGTCGTTACTTTTTGCTTCCAGCTCATCATCCAGTCGTTGGAGGCTTTTACCCTCTTCACGGATGTTTTCCCTCCCCCATACGTGATTGTTTTCGTTTTATCTTCAGAGAGTGTATGTATGCAGGCTAAAATACGTGTGACACCAACAACATAGACGACACCTTTTCCAATGTGAGCCCACCAGCCCTCCTTGCTACACAGACAGGTGGCCGGGGCCCCCCCCCCCCCCCCCCCCTTGCGCATATTTGTTTTGTTTCAATGAATTTAAGCATAAAAATATATTTGCGGAGACGTTGAATAATGTGTAACAGTGTACTGCTGGATTGAGAACGTTGGACGCTCGTAGCAGGAGATCACGGAAATATGTTGCGCCTGAGCTACCGATATGTACCGCAAACTGGCGAAAAACCACTGGCATATACCTTTTTCTGACAGTTTCCGAGGCCGATGGGTTCGGAGTTTTCCAGCTAAACCTATACTGTAGGGGATTAACCTTGCTGGCAGGAGACATTGTTTGGTGTACCGCACTCGCGGCTGTATACCAAGCGGGTACAGCTTGTGGTGGGGCAGACGCCGCGAACAGACGATGGACGCTTGCTACAGTACCGTATCGCTGATCACTAAAAACTGTGGTACTCGTACCTCGTCAACCTAGACAAACAAATCTTAGGTGAACAACCCCATGTATGCGCATGGCGTGGGTATACGATGACACAGTAGTAGTCTGAAATATGAATGGCATTCCAGCGATCGTATAAAAAATACTATTAATAGTGTAATAGTGTAATACGAGCATTGGGCAGTTCCTCAAATAAGAACCCCCGTCAGTCTCAAAAATATTTTCGCCAAAAAACGGTACAGCAGTACGTACCTATACCGTCGCACGGATCGGTTTCGCTGCCTTTTAATATGGTAGCTATTGGTCGCACCGCTACATACATACGTAGCTCGTCCGCAGTTCGTTGTTTGACCAGCAAACGTCCCCGAAAATGATCGCGATTCTTGAGTTTCATCGCTGTATATACTCGTATAGTTGACGTGTTCTGACCCTCGAGTTGGGGAATGTCCAAAAACAAAATGTTTTCTGATTAAGCGAGCTTCCGTCCCACACGTCTGACGCGAGCGAGTCGCCACAGACAGCGACAAACAGCGACAGAAAGCGACCGGTCTTCAGTCGCTCTGTCTGGGAGCGAAGTACAACTAAAATAAACAGAACGGGACGTAGTTTTCCCGAGACACGTGTATACCTGGTATACCGCAGCACCTTCGCCCCACGACGGGCCATGAAAGTAAGTAGCTGACCTTCCAAGGGTAGGTTCAGTAGTATTAATAGTAGGGCATTTACTCTGAGGTACCTGGGTGCGAAGCCTGGTTGGGTTAGTCATACTCGGGTAGATACCCCGGGTACCTCCAGAGTACATACCCAACTAAACAAACCCTTGCATGGATTTGTAGGTACCCGGGTACTCCCAGAGTACGTACCCTACAAAACCCCCAGAGTACAAAACCAACCAAACACACCCCTGCAGGGCATTGCAGGTACCCGGGTACCCTCAGAGTACATAGCTCTAAGTAGGGCGCATACTCTGGGGTACCCGGGTACGAAACCTAGTCAAGATGGTCATACTCGGGTAGGTATCCGAGTATATACCCTAACACACCCTTGCAGGAACATTGTAGGTACCCGGGTACCCCCAGAGCACACCCTACAAAAAAGAAGTAATACTCGGGTGGGTACCCGGGTACCCCCCCGGGTACCCCCCGAGTGCATACCCTGCTGAACCCCCGGAGCACAGAACCCAGAGTACACACCCTCCACTAAACCGCGAAAGTGCATGCCCTATTGTAGGAAATTGACAACGAGCGCGTCAGCTTCCACCTTCCCCCTACAAGCAACGACAATAATAGTCAAGTGCTAGCGGGAATCAAGCACGCACACAGCACACGCGTTACTCCCCCCCCCCCGTTACCCCTGCCCCTCCACCAGAAGCGACACCGGTAGCCCCGACACCCATTAGCTCATACACCCCCAAAAAATACTATAATACTGCCTCTTCCTATATAAACTAGCATCGGTGCCTCAAAAGAGCATACCTGCTACAGCGTACGTAGACTGCTATTTTTCAGCGCAGACGTCCCGCTCGACCAATCCCCGCCGTGAAAAAGCACCAGGCTATTGCAACTCCCAAGCTCTCCCCCTTCCTCCCCCGTTTTGACTATTTTCCGGCTTCTGCTACTAGCCTGCTGCAACCCCCCTGCATGAAAAACCTCCCCCCCCCCGCCTCGCTGTTAAGGCCCGGACCCATGCTTCCAACACACTACACCACGCTACACTACACCGACGATAATTCAGCGCAGCGGGATATCACACGCCTCCAACCCTCTACGAAATCCACTCTGCGAAACCGTCACTTTTTTTTTCTTCGCTGGAAAAAAAACACCAGTAACCGGTGTCAAATGCGTTACCTACATACAGAGGGGGGGTGGGGGCGGAAAAGAGGAAAATTGATGGCCTAGTTACTTGTTGCGTATTCCTACGAATGCTCCTGTTGATGCTGTTGCTACATACTGCTGCTGCTGCTATGCTGCTAAAGCTGTTGCTGTTGCTACTGCTGCTAAAGCTGTTGCTGTTCCTACTGCTGCTGTTGCTGTTGCTACTGCTGCTGCCGAGCGAAACCACCACCCCACGTGCCGAGAAACAAAACGTGACAGACGTAACCCCTGTTCTTGTTCTGTTTGGGCCACAAAACCAATCCAACTTTTTCGAGACACACAAAACTCCAAGTCACTTACGAGCAGCTTGCCGCGAAATAAACGGGGGGTGTAGTTATCTAGGTGCTAAAGTCAGCCCGCTTACATACAAGGCACCCCCAAGTTAAGGGGACAAACTACTTGAATTAGAGTTAGATAGGATTGCTGTGTAGAGTATGTACTACAGGGGGTGCTGGCAGCGAACAGCCCAGCCAAGCGAACGACCGGTTTGTGCTCGGTGTTGTCTTTTTAGCAACGCGCACAGCTTGCTGAAACAACACTATCTACCACTCCCATCCAGCGCTTCGGGCTTCGGGCGGCGAGCTCTGCAGGCCACGAGAGAGACATAAGAGGCTAGTCGCTAGAATAAGGCACCGTTTTGTTTTTGAAGAACGATTTGTACAAAAAGTACTGGCGAAGGGAAGGGGAGGACAGCAAAAGCAAACACGCAACGAAAACCGAAACAAAGAAAAGAAGACAAAAAAGAAAAAAGAAAAACAGGAACGCAAAAGAGAGAAAAAAAGAGGGCGCAGGAGGGAGAGAGCAAGAGATAGAGAGAGAGATACATCACCACCCACATCCAGTAAAAACAAAGCAAGCACACCAAAAAAAAAAAGAAATCTTGAACATCAAACGGATACAAAAAAACAACACAACAGAAAAAACGTAACACCCTTCAGCCCTACTCCTAATAGAGCTATCAGAATACAGCAGTAGCAGCAATGCGTCGCACCCAATCCTTCTCATGGTGGCCGGTAGCCGACTTTGCTGAGAAGTGGCAACAACCTGCTAAAAAACACCAGTACCCATGTTTCCCCACCACACTTCCTCCCGCCTTCCACTCCCTCCCTCCCGCCCTTCCTCCTGTGGCTGACTTACGTTGTGAGCCCCCCTGCCTTTTTTCTCGACTTGCCTATTTCACCCTGCGGGGCTCGCAGCTAACCGCTAGAAAGGCTAACCGCTCGAAAGTCATGGAAGAACTGTCGAGGTGATGAACCCTCGAGAGTTGAAACGACGCACCGTTCCGTGTGACCCAACCACCCCGCTTGTCACAATCGGGAATCAAAGTATCTTTCTAGCGAGCGCCATTAGCAGAGCTCCTAGGGGATAATAATCCGCGAAATACCACGCGGCAGGCTAACGCACGTCTCCTCCTCCTCCTCCTTCTGAGTCACAGTCGGGGACAGCAGTCTCAGCCCAGCGAGCGCCATTAGTACCTTCTAGGCTTATATCACGATCCGTGAAATAAAACGCGGCCGGTTATCTCTACGTCTCCTCTCGCAAGCAAGTCTCCTCCTATTCCTCCTCCCCTCCCTTCCTCTTCCTCTCCCCCATTCCTCCTAGCGAGTCTCCCCCACCTCCTCCTCTTCCCCCTCCTCCTAGCGAGTCTGTAGCGAGTCTGTAGCGAGTCTCCTCTCCTATCCTCTGCCCCCCCTCTTAGGGTTGCTGGTTAACTGGTTAACGTTCCTCGCTCATCTGGGGCCTTCTCTCTTGACATCCGGGTTCGTTGGGATGGGCAAGGTCACAGCCTGGCCTTTCGCGCACCTGGTAAATGCCAATGCGCGGGCGAGCGCGCGCGGGGGGGGGGGGGGGGGGGGGGGGGGGGGGGGGGGGGGGGGGGGGGGGGGGGGGGGTACGCATTGAACGTTCGCCCCAATGAACATCAGCCATTCTACGTTACATGAAAAATAAAATCAACAAAAATGATAAAAACGAATACACAAATAAATCAGTAAGACACTAAAAAATAATAAAAACAATAAAAACCATAAAAACAATAAAAACGATAAAAACAATGAAACAATAAAAACAGTAAAACCAATAAAACCAATAAAAAATAATAAAATAATAAAAATAATAAAAACAATAAAAATAACAATAATAACAACTAAAGAATATAATAAAACAATAAAACAATAAAACAATCAATACGTCGTAACAATAATAATAATAATAATAATAATAATAATAACAATAATAATAGTAACAGTAAAAAAATAATTAACAATAAACAATAAATAAATAAAAGTAACAACGAGGAAACCTGTAGACGACGTGTTTTATTTCTCACCTGACTGCGAGCACTACTACATAGGCCGTCACCGAGAAGCCTACCAGGACGATGGCTGCCCAAAGAGTCTCCATGAAAACGCCTTCCGCGCTCTCAGACTCCTGTTATGCAGTGTTATGTAGTGTTATGTAGTGTTATGCAGTGTTATGTAGTGGTATGCAGTACTATGCAGTGTTATGTAGTGTTATGCAGTGCTATGCAGTGCTATGTAGTGTTATGTAGTGTTATGTAGTGTTACGCAGTGTTCTGTAGTGTTATGCAGTGTTACGCAGTGTTATGTAGTGTTATGCAGTGTTCTGTAGTGTTATGTTGTGTTATGCAGTGTTATGTAGTGTTATGTTGTGTTACGTAGTGCTATGCAGTGTTATGTTGTGTTATGCAGTGTTATGTACAGTAGTGTTATGCTGTGTTATGTAGTGTTATGTTGTGTTACGTAGTGCTATGCAGTGTTATGTTGTGTTATGCAGTGTTATGTACAGTAGTGTTATGCTGTGTTATGTAGTGTTATGTTGTGTTACGTAGTGTTATGCAGTGTTATGTAGTGTTATGCAGTGTTATGTACAGTAGTGTTATGCAGTGTTATGTAGTGCTATGCAGTGTTATGTTGTGTTATGCAGTGTTATGCAGTGTTATGTACAGTAGTGTTATGCTGTGTTATGTAGTGTTATGTTGTGTTACGTAGTGTTATGCAGTGTTATGCAGTGTTATGTAGTGTTATGCAGTGTTATGTACAGTAAGTGTTATGCAGTGTTATGTAGTGTTATGCAGTGTTATGTTGTGTTATGCAGTGTTATGCAGTGTTATGTAGTGTTATGTAGTGTTATGCAGTGTTATGTTGTGTTATGCAGTGTTATGTAGTGTTATGTAGTGTTATGCAGTGTTATGTTGTGTTACGTAGTGTTATGTATTAAGGGGGAGCATAGTAAACAGGACCTAAGGTGCACACCAAACATTATATATTTCCATATTTTTACTGACAATACTTGGTCTTGTTTACTATGCCCTCCCGTAATACTACTATTTACTACTACTACTGGTACTGAGTCTATTAATATTAATAGGTAATTAAGACCTACGGTACACAGATATTAGGAGGCTTTTTCTGCCAGGGGGGTAGGGGAGCATCTACAATAGCATCAGTAATAGGCTACATTTCCCTGTTTTTACTAACAATAGTTGGTCCTATTTACTAGTGTTTACTATGATCAACTGTAATAATGTTATGTAGTGTTATGTAGCCACAAAGCCAAGGAGGTGGAGGGAAAAGTCACGCAACAATACCCAAGACAGCGAGGCAGACAAAAATAAACTCGTCGCGCATGCATCGAGGCACAAGACGAGTAAATACATGAAACGCCAACGGACCAGGAACAGAACGACAGAGCACAGCAACGCAAATACAAATACTTGGAAGTACACCACAGCAGTAGTGCCGGTTGCCGTTATAGTGCCGGTATGTGCCAGCCAAAACTACCGAATATATAGCGGCAACCGGCACTACTACTCCGCACAACTGTATATATACCACTCTGACCCGGAATATAAGGATCGTTTGTATATTAACATTCAGTCTGAATGGTCCTTATATTTCGGGACAGCTGTGAGATCGAGGATTTGATCGAAACTGATGTTTGCATACTTCGATCGCGCGAACTACGGGTTTTGAGGGGAACAAAATCTGACATCGGTGGAACTCAAGGGAGGTCACATACGTATATACGGTGTACTTCCTGATATATATGTATGTATCACATGCTGTATTTCAATGATGCAACAATTTAAAAAAAAAAAAAACAGGCATGCCACCCCCAGAACGGGGATTTTCACTTCGCGTCCCCGGGTTTTGGCTGACAAGGCAAGCTGACAAGGCATTTGCCTTGGCGGTGTCTGTCAAGAGGTGAAAGTGCTGTCGCCTAACATGCCACGCTTCTGGGCGGAAATATAAGGACCATTTACACACTAATAATAGTACAACACGTTCCTTACAATTCCGTCAAGAGTGGTAATTGACAAAGGTCACCTTATGCTCCACAAGTATGCTCTATAAGTACGAACACCCGCGAGCTAAAAAGCGGTGCTGGCACGTGTTTTTGTTCTGACCTTGCGCACGATCTGATGTTCTACGAAGACCCGTTTGTACCGTCCGATGCCGTTGTTGATTTGGCCGTCGAACATGGAGTGAGCCAAGTCCTTCGCTATGAAACCGCTGTCATCGTCGTCGTAAGCGACAACCGAAATGTCCACAGCCCCGTGCTCCTCCTGTATCGATGAAAAAGCGTACGGGGAAAAGAACAAAAGCAAGAAAAAAAATGTAGTGCGGGACGATTAAGATGCAAACACGACCGACAGCTGGTCCATAAAACCTACTGGTATATGCAATTGGGAAAGCGATGTTGCCATAAAAAAAATGAGTTCCAAAGATCCCCACCAGAATTTTCCAGAACAAGCTTGCTGTAAGACTGATTCTTAAAATGGGATGTTCTCAACTTTTGGAAAAGCCCGAAAAAGGCAATTCTGGGGCCGATGTTGGGACAAGATCGGCTTCAGATAAAAACTCAGGCGGATGTTTAGTTCGAAGCGGCGAGATTCCGAGTCCTCGACAGACATGGATCGACAAACCAACGACTGCGACATGAATTGTGGACGCGGTGCGCTCGTTAGGGGCTCCGACCCACCCTAGGGTCACCGTGTTCACACGATGGCCGGTGACAGGTGACGTGCGCTGGCCAGGGGTATGACAAACAAACAACTGGCCGCTGGTGTGCAAAAAACAGATGACAAAAATCCTCGATCCGTATCGAATGGCAAAAAAAAAAAACGGGTTTGGGAGAAGAGCGTAGGACGCCGCCGGCAATCTCTCGTCCCCTAGACCATGGATCCACATGATACCTTCGAGGCCGTCATCTACACTCGTTGGCCTTGCCCGACACGAAGCGGGTTGGCCGTGGGCTGAGTCTGTGTCGAGATCAAAGGTCTATCGTCGCACGAGCTGATTTTCATCAGGATGTTGACGATTTGCAACGAGAAAAAGCAAAATGCGTCGCCTGCAGCCGTTTGAAAAAAACAAACAAACAAACAAACAAACATGTTTTCCTTTTTTCCCCACAGCGAGGGTACGAGAATATTTTCTGCTGTTTCTTGAAAGCAATATGTTTTAAAGAAAACTTTCAAACTTCGAGTTCCCATTGGCAGAGGTCTAATATCAATGAAAAAGCGCCGGGGGGGCAGAACAAAACTACAGAACAAAAATGCGGGGAAAAAAGACGGGGAAGATGCAAAAAAAAACGGCAATAGTAACAAGGGAAAAACACAAACTGAAACGCCCGCTATGAATCTTCCTATCAACGAAAAAGCCGGCGGGGAAAAGAACAAAAGAACGCGTAAAAAGCGGGATAGTAATAAGACCTGGAAGCAAATAACAAAGAAAGCGGAACAATAAGACCGGGGGAGACAAAACAACAACGTGCAACTGCCGGGAAATAATGCGAGCATGGGGTGAGGTTACGAAACGAAACGCGGGATAATACGTACGCTGTCCTCGTATCAATAAAATCAACCAAAGCGTGCGGGGAGAAGAAGAAAATAGCAAAACAAAACAAAAATGCGAGATATACTTCCATGGTGAGGGGGGTAATTACAGGGCGGGGCGGTTACAAAAAACGAAAATGTGTGATAATCGATGGTCCTCCTACCACGCCAATCAAGCATAGCCAGCGTGAGGAGAAAACACCCAAACCCTAAACAACGAAAACGGGATATTGAGACACGGAGGGGGTAGTGAAACAACACCTGTGGCAAGTGACAACTACATACTCAGCAGTCGAAGTCATGTACAGCCGCCGTTTTTAAAATTAAAAAAAAAACAAGATGAGGTAGTTTTGGCTACTTGTAGGCAACTCGAGCTATTAACAGTGGAAGGCACAGAAGAAACAAAAAAATCGGAGAGTTTCACTCCTCAGACAGACTACAGGTAATACAGATCATCTACAGATAATACAGATCATCTACAGATAATACACATCATCTACAGATAGTACAGATCATCTACAGATCATACAGATCATCTACAGATAGACCATCTACATACTAACCTGCCGTTATGAGATGCTGTGCAGGATCTGTACAGTACAGATGCAACCCAGCAAACATGTCCTAGACCACACAGATCATACAGACCACACAGACCACACAGATCATACAGATCATACAGATCATACACATCATACAGATCATACAGATCATACAGATCGTACACACCATGCAGGCCATACAGATCACACAGATCACAAAGACCACACAGATCATACAGATCATACATATCATACATATCATACAGACCATGAATGCATACATATGTCCTGAAATATCTATACTACCAACCAGGAATCGATGTTCCATCTGTACATGATATATCTGTAGATGATATATCTGTAGATGATATATCTGTAGATGATCTATCTGTAGATGATCTATCTGTAGATGACATGCCTGTCCGAGATGGGGAGATTTTGGGTCGGAACGCCTGAGAATGTCGGCTTCACCAAAGAACTTCGAAAGTAAGGCAGGCCCCATAATTCAGGGCGGGCGTATTTCCCAACCCTTGTAGGGACAGCCACATACTATTAATAAGTATATCACAACCATGAGTCAGTGCGGTAGATTCAAGCCGATTCCATGCAACTCGAGGCAAGAAAGGCCCGAAGTCTTCTCGCGATAAAAATGCAAGGCAAGAACCGTAGTGGGGAGGAGGGAGAAGCGCCTACTTTAGAGACCCCGGATCTGAGTTACGACTATTTATGCAATTTATGAAGGGGAGAAGAAAAGGGCGAGGATGATAAATGGGACGCGGAAAAAACAAAGCTGTAGGACTAGCGAGCAGCAGCAGGGGCGTACTTCGTTTTCATGCGTAGACTACAAAGGAGAGGGAAAAAAAGAGCGAAAAAAATAGATGGAACGCGAAAAACAAAAACTGTTGGATTAGCGTGCAGCAGCAGCAGCAGCAGGGGCGTGGGTATGCTTCAATTTTCTGCATAGACTACAAAGGAAAGAGAAGAAAAAGGCGAAGGAAACAAAACGGGACGTTAAAAAAGAAAAAGAAAACTGTAGGATTAGCGTGCAGAAGCAGCAGGGGCGGCGGCGGGAGGGGGGGGGGCTGCTTTGCTCACCATGGTGAAGTTGCTCTGCCCCCATGGACCGCAGTCCTGGCAATCGGTGCCGTCGGGGCAGACGCCCGAGGCCCTCCGGTCGTCGCACATCCCGTCCCTCGCAAACTTGCACGAGTTCACGCACTTCCCCTGGTCCACCATCTGCAAAAAGTTGCGGCAGAGGTGTCGTCAAAAGTTGTCGACCGAAAAACAAAACGTGCTCAGTCGGTTTTTTGTTTCTGTTTGTTGGTGTATTTTTTTGTCGAAAACATCTGTTGGGTGGTTGCGGTTGGTTCCCGGGGTTTCCATACAGGCATTATTACAGGGGGTTATAATGAATAGAACCAAATATTGCGATTAAAAATAGGGATATATATATATATAGGTTTGTGTGGACCGTAGGTCGGATTTACTATGTGCGGTCCACCCTAATAATAATAGGTTTTCCGTTTTTTTTATTTCATGTCGAAAATATCGGTCGGTTTCGGGTGGTTTCCGGGGTTTCCATACAGGTATTACTAGTAGGCAGTGTTAGCGTAGGGGACAGGGTGAAAAAAATCGAGCGAAAAAAAACCCCGCGTGTAATGTTCGTTTTCGGTGGTCGGTGTTCGGTTGGCAAAAACCGACCGAAAAAGCAACTTGCGCTTTCGGTTCCCATCATCACTGCTACGTACCATAGCAGATAAGGCGTAATCTGCTACATACCAGGTACCAGGTACAAAACTAATTGCGGTGACGCACACCAAAAGAATAAAATACTGGGGAAGGGGTTGGGGGGAGGGGGTTTCCTTCATCTTCATGCATGCCCGTAATCGTATGACTAGGGGATTGGGGTAGGAGGTCGGGTGGGGATAGTTAGTTGGGTTGGGTTGGGTTGGGTTGGGTTGGGTTGGGTTGGGTTGGGGTTGGTTGAGTTGGATTGGGTGGCTTGGTTGGGTAGGGTTGGTTGGATTAAGTTGGGTTGGATGGGTTGGAATTGGGATGGGTGGGGGGGGGGGGAAAGATGGGGGTGGAGATGGGGTGGAGTGGGGTAGTTATTGCACGCATAGACGTAGACGGTACAGGTCACCTAGAGTTCGCAGTCTGTGCAGTGTGTTGCCTACCAGTACCAGGTTTAAACTGTATCATAGGACATGTGACCTTTGTTTACTTATGAAAATACACGGCATACGGGAAAATACCGCTTCAACGGTTGCTTCATGAACCACCATCCCTGTTCCGCAGCTATATACACCGCATGCCGGAATGCAGGGTTTCCCGCAGACAATGAGGCCGACTACGGTAGCATAAAAAGCAACCAATAGTACGAGTACCTGGTACATTTTACCACTTTTGCTATAAAAGACAGACGCACCTGGAGTCCGCAGTCCGTGCAATCAGTGCCGATGGGACAACTAGGGACCCCTGTCAAAACCAGATCATCCGTAGCGTCCATCGTCGTCGAGTAGCCAAGGTAGCCCCTACACAACCGTTAGGAGAGCCGTTGGGTCGTTAGGAGAGCCGTTATAGAGCAGAGAAAAGTAGGGAGAACGCAGTTCTAGCCAAATTCCGGCACGATTGGGCGTTGAAAGGGCAAACAACTATTAAGGGGGGGGGGGGGGGGGGGTACTTCATTTTCATGCATGGCCGTATTCGTATGACCACAGACCCTCGCATCCCTATTGTGTGTATGTGCGGGGGGGGGGGCGTACTCATTTGTTGCTTGCCTTAGTCATTTAACCATTGACCACGCATCCCTTTCGAGACGGGGGGGGGGGTTAGAACATAGGCAGCATAATTCGGGGGGGAACCTGGTATTCATACTTAGTAGCGTGTTTTATGTTCCATTTTTTTATCCAAAATCACAAAATTAACAAAGAAAGTAAAAAAACAGCGCTCGAGAAATTCGGAGTTCCTAAATTATGGCTTGAAACTTTTACCCCGAAACATAAGAAACCCAAATGTTATGCTAAAAGATAGTAGTAGACCAACTAATACAACTACAGTAGTTCGTGACTCAAGTCGTGCCGATTCACAGCTCTAGTTTTTTTTTTGTCAATCGTGACTTCTTGACGCCAATACCCCCCCCTAGTACTTCTAGTAAAGGGGTACTGTACCTGCTACCGCTGGCCTGACTGGACGACGTAGCCGCGTTGCTTCCAGGCACGTAGCCAGACCACATCAAGTCGTTTTCCCCATTCTGTGTGAAAGAGCAGTAACAGCAGTAGCAGCACGAGAAAAGGAAGGACAAACCAAAATCGCGTACAGACACGGAAAGAAGGGAAAGAACCATATCAGAGTCAACAGAACGACGAAACAGGGTGACAAGGAAACAGAGGGGCAATAGCGTAACAGAGTAACAATACATGTTTTTTTTTTAAATACTTGATCAAGGCCGTGGGATGGTTCATCGGGCACGAGTACGTACATAACACCTTTGTATTTCTTCAAGTGATCTTTTTTTGACTTACTATTAGTATAGAGCGCCTCAAGCGAACCACCCTCAAAAGGCAAAAACATGGTGCACCACCACCTCTATCCTCGTACGTAGCATGTGCCCCTCGTGGGGACCATTGCACTTGGAAATATAGTTAGATGTTGGTTTTATCTTGGGATCAGAGTGCAGTAGTAGTAAAATGGGCTACTAATCCGAAGAGCAGTCCCCATGACCTGCTGGTAGTAGGCTTATTTTCGGAATATACACGTACACCATAAAGTAAAACGACATATAAACCTATCTATTCTTTCACGATTGGAGGTCCGTAGTAACTCGATGCTCTTTGTCCGTACAGACCAACTGATACACAGCTCTTTGCAAACAGACCTTTCGTTTCGCAACCAGCCCTTCAAACAGGCCAACTGAGCTCTTCGCAAACAGCAACTGACGTAACAGCCAAACTGACGTATTATACTGACGTATTATGCAAACAGCCCAACTGACATCTACCCGCGGGAGGGGAGGGGTTCCCAGCGTATTCGGAGGGCTTTGCGGCCCGGGTCCAAATCCACACTAATTTCAAGATAAAAAATATCCACACTAAAATCAAGTAATTTTCCTGGCCATACTAAAATCAAGTAATTTTTTCCCTAAAGAGTCCCCCAGACGTGAAAATATGGATCTCCAGAACTTCGGTCAATATCGAAATCGGCCCATAACTTCGCGAGTTAGCCACTTCTACACTAATTTCAAGATGAAAAAGGCCAGACGTAAAAAAATCGACCGAAAAAAAAAAAAAAAAAAAAAAAAGGGCCACTGCTGTACGTACAAGCGCAGTCCCGCCGTAAAACCGCCCGCTCAGGCGAACTTTAAGAACCTGCCCGCAAAAACAAACTCGTGATTCCCAGTGGAAACCCCACACAATTTGACACACAGCGAATTTGCACACACAAGCAACCAGCAACACACAAGCAACTGCGCTGCTACTACTGCTGCTGTACATATGACACCCAGCAGCAGTGACATAGAGCAGGCAGGCAGACACACCGCTGGCGCTCATAACATCACAATTTGCAGTTAGTTGGCAGTTTGGTTGTTTTTGTGTTTGCTGGGCTCTAGAATTTTCCCTCGTACTACTGTACTCGTACTTGTATTTTACCAACGGTTTTTATTATATGCATTTATTTGTGTACTCGTATCGCTGGGGCTCATATAATAGCATCACACTTAGGAGTTACTGTAGTTGGCAGTTGGGCGTTGTTTGAAGACGAACTCTTGCGGAACCAACGAGACACTCGTGAACCAGCAGTCAGCAGCACAGCAGTACAAGTACGTAGCATTATTAGCAGCTGGTACAGCGCAAGTTAGCTAGTCGTGCTCAGGAGCTGTGTAGCCCTGCTGCTGCAGATATATGCTCGTACTGTGTGTGTGTGTTCTTCACATTAAACCTTCCTTTCTACCCGTCGACATCCAGCACACCCAGTGTCCGTGCCGATTCATCATCCTAAAAAGGTACCAGTTCTGTGGTCACAAAACTACGACACAGAGATACTACACTCAGTGCAGTAAGCAGAGCAGACAATGCAATGCCATATGCGACAGGCAAGACCTACCCTGCTAGCAATCCAGGTGCATGCAAGAGAAAAAAAAGAGAAAAGAAAGAAAAAAGCGAAAAGGAAAAATAATAGAAAGTAAACATACTGAAGCAAATCAACAATCAAGCAACCAAACAAAAGCATGACAAAATGAAAAAAAAAAAAAAAAAAAAATGTCGTGCTTCTCCCAGATGAGATGCGACATCTAGTTAAAAGAAACCAAATGAAATGAAATGAACCGAAAAAAAAAAAACAGTGCCAACAAAGCAAGACTAAGAACGACAGGAAAAGACAGGCAGCCAGAGCACACCAAAAGTACCTTCCAGCCAGCTGAGGCAGGTTTGTGCCCTTAGTACAGGCAGGTTCTACCAGCTAGTCGGTCTGGTACTGGTACCTACTCTGTTTGCCGTCTCTTTCCTGCTTTCGTCCGCCGCGGTTTCCCTACGAACCCCCCACCTCTGTCTCCATTCCCTTGGGCGCCACCCATACAACGTATACGTGGCACTTCCTACTCAGTTCCGTTTCGTCCTCGTGCCTCACACGAGAGTCCAGGAAAGAGAAGAGGAACTAACAAAAACCAAAATGTATACGTACGTAGCTAAGCAGCCAAAGAAAGTCCTAGGAAAATTCGGGGGGGCGGAGAGACAAAGGCAAAAGCGATCACGGCAAAAATAAAAAATAAACCAAAACAAATGTTAAGTACCAGCAGTGAAAAAAGCAGACCAGGACAGGGGAAACAAAAACGAGCAATTTCGGCGTCATACTTGTATACTGTGAATTTAGTGTTCAAAGCACGCACTCTAAGTAAATGCCAGCAGGTTAAACTCGTACTACTACTGCTGTGCCTTTCAAACGTGTACATAAATGCAGATAATAAAAACCGTTGGTCAAATACAAATACGAGTACTCGTAGTACAAGAGGGAAATTTCTAGAGCCCAGCAAACACAAAAACACTCCAACTGCCAACTAACTGCTACGTGTGATGTTATGAGCACCAGCGGTGTGTCTGCGTGCCCGCTCTATGTCACTGCTGCTGAGTGTCGTGTGTACAGCAGCAGTATTAGCAGCGTAGTTGCTTGTGTGTTGCTGGTTGCTCGTGTGTGCAAATTCGCTGTGTGTCAAATTGTGTGGGGTTTCCACTGGGAATCACGAGTTTTTTTTTGCGGGCAGGTTCTTAAAGTTCGCCTGAGCGGGCGGTTTTACGGCGGCTGGTACATAGCGCGTGTCGCCACTACACCATGCCGCGCTATCCTCGTCTTTACACTGCTGTACCTACAAGGGCTGCGCATCCATGCCGGCGTTTTGTTTGTGTTCGCTGTACGTACGTACGAGTCGTACTGCTGGACTGCTGCTGCTGCTGTTGTTGTTATTGCTGCTGTAGATGGGTTATTATATAAGGACTACTACTATTATTATTGCTGTACGTACTGGTGCTGCTGTATACTGATTTCACTCTGCTGTTGAAGATTGCGGATGGGTGGATCGGTTGGTACGTGTGTGTGTCGATCGGTTGGTGCGCACGTACGTACGTGGTCGGGTGGGTGGGTCGGTGGTTGGGTGGGTGGGTGTGAGTGATGTGAGTGGATGTTGGTAAGTACGTGAGAGTAGGTGGGTGTGGGTGGGTGGGTGTCGGTGGGTCGGTTGATACGTGGTTGACTGCGTGTGTGGATCGTGACCCAGTTCTTATTTTGTACTTTTGTTTCTGTCCGCTTTATACTGGCCCCGCCCTGGCGTGGTTCGGAGTGCCACTAGTATATGTATAAAACAGCAGTGTGTGTTGCCTTCACAGGAAACCCGTTCTTTCTACTCTTCCCTGTAATGCGTTTTACAACCTAACTGCAGCAGTACATGTAATGGTATGGCCAGTCATATCACATGCACCCATTGTCCTGATCCCTAATCTTAGAGCGATACAAATTATTATGTGGTCACAGACTGTGAGACAGAGAAAACCCAAACAAATTAAACGTAAATGAATGAATAAAGCAAGTGAAATGTCAACTTACAGGGTACGAGAACACATCGACACGAGCCGAACCAAAGAGTAAAGACGAAAAGACAATAAAACGAATTATGAAATGCACGGAGTCAGAAGCACCCCTAGAAGAAAAGCATGCGTGCCCAAGAGAACAGATAACTGCTGCACGGGCGAAGCAACACGAAGGAGAGGAAGACACCGGCATAGAAGTACGTACTATTATTAATGATGTAGGAGGTACTGTACGTAAATGTTCGACCAGCAGGTGGCAGCATGGTAAAACATAAAACGAGAGTTCGTATATATCTACGTGCACAATGTTTATTGTTATTAGTTTCCTTCTTCGTCTACACAATAAACGCTTTGTCCGCACTCCTTGGCTTTAGATGAAGATGCAGCAGTGCAGTTTGTTGCTTCTGTCTTTTTTGCTGCTGCAGCTGCTGCAGCTGCTGCTGTGCATTATGTTGACGCTCTGCTGCAGGCGAGGTAACCCGTTTTTCTTGCGTCGCCTTTACTATATTAAGACCACTCCGTAGGAAAGCCGTGTATATATATATAATATTACGGGGGCCCATAGTAAATAGGACCTAAGGTGCACACAAAAACCTATACATTTATATATGTTTACTAACAATATTAGGTTCTATTTACTAGTGTTTACTATGGTCCCCCGTAATCAGAGTGAGAGCATATCATAAAATATATCAGGTAAATATCAGAACAAGCATGATATATATATATACATACTTCCAAGTATCAGAGCGAGAAAAACAAACAAGGAAACAGAGAAGCAACGAGAGTATGACGCGTGGCGAAGTAACAACGTGACAGTGACTAAAGTTACTACTGTGTATCTAATGGCAAGAGTAACAATAACTTGTGCGGGGAGCAACGCGAGGGTATAATACTGGTATGTTGCCGGTATATGATACAACAGAGAGAAAAATACACCACACCCCGGAAAGGGTCAGAATTTCTGCATGGACAAAAAAAAAAAAAAAACGGATTGAGGATACTCCCCCACCCCTCACTATCGATACATCGGACTGAACTGAGCCGTTTTTCCTTTTTTTGTATCTGATAACGGAGGGACAACGCACCAAACGAACAGCGGAACAACGGTAACAGGAAAACGACATAACAGAGCAACAAAGAAACTGGGAGCCGACGAAACAGAGCATCAAGGAAATACGATGCAGAGAAACAACGTCACGGAGAAACGAGATTAAATAGTGGAATAACCAGAAATAACCCCAACCTACCCTACCCTACCCTACCCTGCCCGAATCATCACCTGGTCCTCATCGCACTGTCCGTCGTTGGCGTAGATGCAGCTGTCGTCACAGCTGAACGTGGCATCGTCCATCCGTACCTCCGCAACCACTATCCCTCCTAACGTCGCCCAGACAGGGAGGGAGAACGTGCGCGAGAGAGAGAGGGAAAGAGAGAGAGTGGGAGAAGACGAGACACGGGACAGAAAGAAAGACGGAAGGAATAGATAGTGCCGTTACGCATGCGAAACGCTGGGAATGGCAAACTGTGGGATGGGATACTGTGGGCTGGGATAGAAGCGCGATCGCGCAGCTAATTGGGCGTACCAAATCAACGCACAGCACAACACAACACAACACAACACGGGATAAAGCAGAGAAGGGCAGGGCAGAGCAGAGCCGGACAGAGCTGAGCAGGGCAGAGCACGGCAGAGCAGAGCCGGACAGAGCTGGGCAGGGCAGAGCACGGCAGAGCAGAGCAGAGCAGAGCCGGACAGGGCTGCGCAGGGCTGCGCAGGGCACGGCAGGGTACGGCAGGGTAGGGCAAGGCAAGACGACACGGCAGGACAAACGAGACAAGGCAAGGCAAGGCAAGGCAAGGCAAGGCAAGGCAAGGCAAGGCAAGGCAAGGCAAGGCAAGGCAAGGCAAGGCAAGGCAAGGCAAGGCAAGGCAAGGCAAGGCAAGGCAAGGCAAGGCAAGGCAAGGCAAGGCAAGGCAAGGCAAGGCAAGGCAAGGCAAGGCAAGGCAAGGCAAGGCAAGGCAAGGCAAGGCAAGGCAAGGCAAGGCAAGGCAAGGCAAGGCAAGGCAAGGCAAGGCAAGGCAAGGCAAGGCAAGGCAAGGCAAGGCAAGGCAAGGCAAGGCAAGGCAAGGCAAGGCAAGGCAAGGCAAGGCAAGGCAAGGCAAGGCAAGGCAAGGCAAGGCAAGGCAAGGCAAGGCAAGGCAAGGCAAGGCAAGGCAAGGCAAGGCAAGGCAAGGCAAGGCAAGGCAAGGCAAGGCAAGGCAAGGCAAGGCAAGGCAAGGCAAGGCAAGGCAAGGCAAGGCAAGGCAAGGCAAGGCAAGGCAAGGCAAGGCAAGGCAAGGCAAGGCAAGGCAAGGCAAGGCAAGGCAAGGCAAGGCAAGGCAAGGCAAGGCAAGGCAAGGCAAGGCAAGGCAAGGCAAGGCAAGGCAAGGCAAGGCAAGGCAAGGCAAGGCAAGGCAAGGCAAGGCAAGGCAAGGCAAGGCAAGGCAAGGCAAGGCAAGGCAAGGCAAGGCAAGGCAAGGCAAGGCAAGGCAAGGCAAGGCAAGGCAAGGCAAGGCAAGGCAAGGCAAGGCAAGGCAAGGCAAGGCAAGGCAAGGCAAGGCAAGGCAAGGCAAGGCAAGGCAAGGCAAGGCAAGGCAAGGCAAGGCAAGGCAAGGCAAGGCAAGGCAAGGCAAGGCAAGGCAAGGCAAGGCAAGGCAAGGCAAGGCAAGGCAAGGCAAGGCAAGGCAAGGCAAGGCAAGGCAAGGCAAGGCAAGGCAAGGCAAGGCAAGGCAAGGCAAGGCAAGGCAAGGCAAGGCAAGGCAAGGCAAGGCAAGGCAAGGCAAGGCAAGGCAAGGCAAGGCAAGGCAAGGCAAGGCAAGGCAAGGCAAGGCAAGGCAAGGCAAGGCAAGGCAAGGCAAGGCAAGGCAAGGCAAGGCAAGGCAAGGCAAGGCAAGGCAAGGCAAGGCAAGGCAAGGCAAGGCAAGGCAAGGCAAGGCAAGGCAAGGCAAGGCAAGGCAAGGCAAGGCAAGGCAAGGCAAGGCAAGGCAAGGCAAGGCAAGGCAAGGCAAGGCAAGGCAAGGCAAGGCAAGGCAAGGCAAGGCAAGGCAAGGCAAGGCAAGGCAAGGCAAGGCAAGGCAAGGCAAGGCAAGGCAAGGCAAGGCAAGGCAAGGCAAGGCAAGGCAAGGCAAGGCAAGGCAAGGCAAGGCAAGGCAAGGCAAGGCAAGGCAAGGCAAGGCAAGGCAAGGCAAGGCAAGGCAAGGCAAGGCAAGGCAAGGCAAGGCAAGGCAAGGCAAGGCAAGGCAAGGCAAGGCAAGGCAAGGCAAGGCAAGGCAAGGCAAGGCAAGGCAAGGCAAGGCAAGGCAAGGCAAGGCAAGGCAAGGCAAGGCAAGGCAAGGCAAGGCAAGGCAAGGCAAGGCAAGGCAAGGCAAGGCAAGGCAAGGCAAGGCAAGGCAAGGCAAGGCAAGGCAAGGCAAGGCAAGGCAAGGCAAGGCAAGGCAAGGCAAGGCAAGGCAAGGCAAGGCAAGGCAAGGCAAGGCAAGGCAAGGCAAGGCAAGGCAAGGCAAGGCAAGGCAAGGCAAGGCAAGGCAAGGCAAGGCAAGGCAAGGCAAGGCAAGGCAAGGCAAGGCAAGGCAAGGCAAGGCAAGGCAAGGCAAGGCAAGGCAAGGCAAGGCAAGGCAAGGCAAGGCAAGGCAAGGCAAGGCAAGGCAAGGCAAGGCAAGGCAAGGCAAGGCAAGGCAAGGCAAGGCAAGGCAAGGCAAGGCAAGGCAAGGCAAGGCAAGGCAAGGCAAGGCAAGGCAAGGCAAGGCAAGGCAAGGCAAGGCAAGGCAAGGCAAGGCAAGGCAAGGCAAGGCAAGGCAAGGCAAGGCAAGGCAAGGCAAGGCAAGGCAAGGCAAGGCAAGGCAAGGCAAGGCAAGGCAAGGCAAGGCAAGGCAAGGCAAGGCAAGGCAAGGCAAGGCAAGGCAAGGCAAGGCAAGGCAAGGCAAGGCAAGGCAAGGCAAGGCAAGGCAAGGCAAGGCAAGGCAAGGCAAGGCAAGGCAAGGCAAGGCAAGGCAAGGCAAGGCAAGGCAAGGCAAGGCAAGGCAAGGCAAGGCAAGGCAAGGCAAGGCAAGGCAAGGCAAGGCAAGGCAAGGCAAGGCAAGGCAAGGCAAGGCAAGGCAAGGCAAGGCAAGGCAAGGCAAGGCAAGGCAAGGCAAGGCAAGGCAAGGCAAGGCAAGGCAAGGCAAGGCAAGGCAAGGCAAGGCAAGGCAAGGCAAGGCAAGGCAAGGCAAGGCAAGGCAAGGCAAGGCAAGGCAAGGCAAGGCAAGGCAAGGCAAGGCAAGGCAAGGCAAGGCAAGGCAAGGCAAGGCAAGGCAAGGCAAGGCAAGGCAAGGCAAGGCAAGGCAAGGCAAGGCAAGGCAAGGCAAGGCAAGGCAAGGCAAGGCAAGGCAAGGCAAGGCAAGGCAAGGCAAGGCAAGGCAAGGCAAGGCAAGGCAAGGCAAGGCAAGGCAAGGCAAGGCAAGGCAAGGCAAGGCAAGGCAAGGCAAGGCAAGGCAAGGCAAGGCAAGGCAAGGCAAGGCAAGGCAAGGCAAGGCAAGGCAAGGCAAGGCAAGGCAAGGCAAGGCAAGGCAAGGCAAGGCAAGGCAAGGCAAGGCAAGGCAAGGCAAGGCAAGGCAAGGCAAGGCAAGGCAAGGCAAGGCAAGGCAAGGCAAGGCAAGGCAAGGCAAGGCAAGGCAAGGCAAGGCAAGGCAAGGCAAGGCAAGGCAAGGCAAGGCAAGGCAAGGCAAGGCAAGGCAAGGCAAGGCAAGGCAAGGCAAGGCAAGGCAAGGCAAGGCAAGGCAAGGCAAGGCAAGGCAAGGCAAGGCAAGGCAAGGCAAGGCAAGGCAAGGCAAGGCAAGGCAAGGCAAGGCAAGGCAAGGCAAGGCAAGGCAAGGCAAGGCAAGGCAAGGCAAGGCAAGGCAAGGCAAGGCAAGGCAAGGCAAGGCAAGGCAAGGCAAGGCAAGGCAAGGCAAGGCAAGGCAAGGCAAGGCAAGGCAAGGCAAGGCAAGGCAAGGCAAGGCAAGGCAAGGCAAGGCAAGGCAAGGCAAGGCAAGGCAAGGCAAGGCAAGGCAAGGCAAGGCAAGGCAAGGCAAGGCAAGGCAAGGCAAGGCAAGGCAAGGCAAGGCAAGGCAAGGCAAGGCAAGGCAAGGCAAGGCAAGGCAAGGCAAGGCAAGGCAAGGCAAGGCAAGGCAAGGCAAGGCAAGGCAAGGCAAGGCAAGGCAAGGCAAGGCAAGGCAAGGCAAGGCAAGGCAAGGCAAGGCAAGGCAAGGCAAGGCAAGGCAAGGCAAGGCAAGGCAAGGCAAGGCAAGGCAAGGCAAGGCAAGGCAAGGCAAGGCAAGGCAAGGCAAGGCAAGGCAAGGCAAGGCAAGGCAAGGCAAGGCAAGGCAAGGCAAGGCAAGGCAAGGCAAGGCAAGGCAAGGCAAGGCAAGGCAAGGCAAGGCAAGGCAAGGCAAGGCAAGGCAAGGCAAGGCAAGGCAAGGCAAGGCAAGGCAAGGCAAGGCAAGGCAAGGCAAGGCAAGGCAAGGCAAGGCAAGGCAAGGCAAGGCAAGGCAAGGCAAGGCAAGGCAAGGCAAGGCAAGGCAAGGCAAGGCAAGGCAAGGCAAGGCAAGGCAAGGCAAGGCAAGGCAAGGCAAGGCAAGGCAAGGCAAGGCAAGGCAAGGCAAGGCAAGGCAAGGCAAGGCAAGGCAAGGCAAGGCAAGGCAAGGCAAGGCAAGGCAAGGCAAGGCAAGGCAAGGCAAGGCAAGGCAAGGCAAGGCAAGGCAAGGCAAGGCAAGGCAAGGCAAGGCAAGGCAAGGCAAGGCAAGGCAAGGCAAGGCAAGGCAAGGCAAGGCAAGGCAAGGCAAGGCAAGGCAAGGCAAGGCAAGGCAAGGCAAGGCAAGGCAAGGCAAGGCAAGGCAAGGCAAGGCAAGGCAAGGCAAGGCAAGGCAAGGCAAGGCAAGGCAAGGCAAGGCAAGGCAAGGCAAGGCAAGGCAAGGCAAGGCAAGGCAAGGCAAGGCAAGGCAAGGCAAGGCAAGGCAAGGCAAGGCAAGGCAAGGCAAGGCAAGGCAAGGCAAGGCAAGGCAAGGCAAGGCAAGGCAAGGCAAGGCAAGGCAAGGCAAGGCAAGGCAAGGCAAGGCAAGGCAAGGCAAGGCAAGGCAAGGCAAGGCAAGGCAAGGCAAGGCAAGGCAAGGCAAGGCAAGGCAAGGCAAGGCAAGGCAAGGCAAGGCAAGGCAAGGCAAGGCAAGGCAAGGCAAGGCAAGGCAAGGCAAGGCAAGGCAAGGCAAGGCAAGGCAAGGCAAGGCAAGGCAAGGCAAGGCAAGGCAAGGCAAGGCAAGGCAAGGCAAGGCAAGGCAAGGCAAGGCAAGGCAAGGCAAGGCAAGGCAAGGCAAGGCAAGGCAAGGCAAGGCAAGGCAAGGCAAGGCAAGGCAAGGCAAGGCAAGGCAAGGCAAGGCAAGGCAAGGCAAGGCAAGGCAAGGCAAGGCAAGGCAAGGCAAGGCAAGGCAAGGCAAGGCAAGGCAAGGCAAGGCAAGGCAAGGCAAGGCAAGGCAAGGCAAGGCAAGGCAAGGCAAGGCAAGGCAAGGCAAGGCAAGGCAAGGCAAGGCAAGGCAAGGCAAGGCAAGGCAAGGCAAGGCAAGGCAAGGCAAGGCAAGGCAAGGCAAGGCAAGGCAAGGCAAGGCAAGGCAAGGCAAGGCAAGGCAAGGCAAGGCAAGGCAAGGCAAGGCAAGGCAAGGCAAGGCAAGGCAAGGCAAGGCAAGGCAAGGCAAGGCAAGGCAAGGCAAGGCAAGGCAAGGCAAGGCAAGGCAAGGCAAGGCAAGGCAAGGCAAGGCAAGGCAAGGCAAGGCAAGGCAAGGCAAGGCAAGGCAAGGCAAGGCAAGGCAAGGCAAGGCAAGGCAAGGCAAGGCAAGGCAAGGCAAGGCAAGGCAAGGCAAGGCAAGGCAAGGCAAGGCAAGGCAAGGCAAGGCAAGGCAAGGCAAGGCAAGGCAAGGCAAGGCAAGGCAAGGCAAGGCAAGGCAAGGCAAGGCAAGGCAAGGCAAGGCAAGGCAAGGCACAGGAAACAAGCAAACAAGCAAACAAGCAAACAAGCAAAAAAACAAATGAAACAAACAACCAAACAATCAAACAAACAAACAAAACGAACAAAACGAACAAAACAAACAAACAAACAACCAAGCAAAACAAACAAAACAAACAAAAACAACCAAGCAAACAACCAAGCAAACAAACAAACAAACAAACAAACAAACAAACGCCCACAAGACTAGTACCCACCTCATGCTCTCCGAACACCGCGCTCGTCAGCATCAAAGGCCCCCCCAGCTTGGCCCAGCTGTGGCCATCTACCACGGCCAGCTCCATCCAGCCATCTGCCATGACCTTGCACGTAAAACCTTCTGCCGAGGGCCCTCCGAAACCGAAGGTCAGCTTCGGCACCACGTCCAGTGGAAACCCCGCGCCGCTGATCACCAGGGGAGTGCTGCTCGACTGGACAGTTATATATATGTATATGATAAATTATATATACGAAGTATGTATATATATATGATACCAGGTTTTCAGCAACAACGACACGCACAGCAGTAGGGGGGTGTTTGCGTAAGAATTTGGTTGGGTTGAGTTGGCTTTTTTTGTAGTCTGGTTGCCTGTAGAATACCAATCCCAACCCACAAAAAAAGTAACCACTGTGGGAACAAGTGGCCAAAACGACGTTTTTACCCCCAAAATTATTAAGTACCAGGTCTTCACGAAAAAATATTGGGTTCATTATTAATGTTAATATTTGATAGCAAACCAAGCAACTTCTGATTGGCTAGTGCCTTCGGATTCGCCTGTTTCAACCAATCAGCTCTTCCTGTTTGTCGGTTTAAAATGTTTTTATAACCAAACCAAATAAGATTGTCGCAAACACCCTATTAGTGGCAGTTACAGTGACCTTTACAGTTACAGTTTTTGAAGAAACCTAGCATCCGTCGTCCACGTCCACCGATCAAACTAAAGCGTTTTTTCCATCAATTTTTGTTTTTTGTTCATTCCATTTAATATCTTCGCCCTCCTTTTCTCTCTCCCTCTTTAGTCGTAACTCAGATCCGGGGTCACTAAGTAGAGGCTCTTCTCCTCCCTCCCCACTACGGTATCATACGTGCCTTGCATTTTTATCGCGAAAAGATTTTTGCACGTTCTTCCCTCGTCGACTTGCGTCGGATTCCGTTTACCACTTTATCCGCCTACCCACGCCACGAAGGCGCTCTCAGCGATTGGTTCCTTTTTTTTCATCTATTCAAATAGAGTAAAAATATCACCACGGTGGGATTCGAACTTGGGTACCAATGCTAGTAGCCTTTGAATCTGACCACTAGTCTACCGGGGCGACCGGCGATCAATAGAATGCATGACAAGAAAATAAGTTGTATATAGATACTGTACTGCTGTGTACCGAACGCACTCTTTCAGTCCGTTACTTTCAACGCGAACTAAACACAAATTATATACGTACATATTTTTATATAAGGATGTATTATCTACTGTAGCTTCATACCCTGATGGTTTAGTCCACATACGTACACATACAGTACCGGCCCGCTCATGAGAAACCCGAAATCGGGCTTAGGATGACTTTCTTATCTAAGAAAGGGGTGTGTCCCACACTAACTTCAGTATAATAGCTGTCGACTTTCTTATTTCCCCCGTAATTTTTAGGCTGAGATTCTTGTAGGGCACTTTCTTATGAGAGGGCCGCTAGTGTATACGCACATGCCTACATCTGTGTGTGATGCTTCGGGATACGGACGGGGTTCTCTACAACACATGATTATTTCGCATCATTTTGTTTTGTATTATTTCGCAAGAACTGGGAAAAAAAACTGGGGAAAGGTTTTCAGCCGCGCGCGCTGTTTGTATTTTTCAGCCACACGGTTTTTCTCTGTTTCACAGTCTTGTGACCACATAATTTGTATCTCTCTAGGATTAGGAATCAGGACAGACACTGGGTGTACTGATGTGGTTGGGTAGAAATAACGGGTTTAATGTGAAGACAACACACACTGCGTCAAAGCTCGTATGATATATATATATACATACAAAGCGAACAAAGCGCACCTGGTAGAGCTGAGTGATGTAGTTGGGCAGTATGCTGATCCCGCTGTGGTGAGGATCGTCATCTGCCACCACTACTGCCACAGGCACAGGCTGAATAATCAGACAAAAGGACGGAACAGGGGGGGGGGGGGGGGGGGGGGGGCGGTATTATTTGGTGCTTGCCTTAAGTCATTTGACCATTGACCACGCATCCCTTTCGAGACGGAGCACCGAAAGGAGGGGGGGGGGGGACCCCTGAAAATGCCAGCCCGTAGTCGTATGGCCATAGACCCTCGCATCCCTGCAATGCCGGGACGGAGCACGTTCGGTTTTCACCGACCAGGCAGACATTACTTGCACCACGCGAGAAGCGCCGTGAGGCCTTGGGCGGGGGGAGGGGCGAACTCATATTTGTTGCTTGCCTTAGTCATTTGACCATTGACCACGCATCCCTTTCGAGACGGAGCACCGAAAGGAGGGGGGGGGGTACTCATGATAATGCATGCCCGTAGTCGTATGGCCATAGACCCTCGCATCCCTGCAATGCCGGAACGGAGCACGTTGGGTTTTCACCGACCAGGCAGACATCACTTGCACCACGCGAGCGAGAAGCGCCGTGAGGCCTTGGGCGGGGGGAGGGGTGTACTCAATATCATGCATGGCCGTGGTCGTATGACCATAGACCCTTAGGGGAGGGGTAGCCCTCGTTTTCTGCTACTGTAGTCTTGCCATCTGACCATTGACCACGCATCCCTTTTGAGACGGGGGCGGGGGTACTCATTATTTTTTTGTCTTGCCATTTGACCACTGACCACGCATCCTCTTCGAGACGAAGCGTATGACCGTGGGTGGGGGTGTACTCGATATTCATGCATGGCCGTAGTCGTATGGCCGTGGGGTACTCGATATTCATGCATGGCCGTAGTCGTATGGCCATGGGGGATGGGGTGTGTCCCCATGCCGTGCACGGTCGTAGTCGTATGACCATAGACCTTCGCATCCCTACAATGCGGGACGGAAGGGGGGGGGGGGAGCACCCAACGGAAGCATTGCCTTTGGAACGATGTGACATTCTAACAGTCGAAATATTTCCATGGACGAGTCTCCTGGTGTTTACACTCTGCCTGATGTCGAAAAAAACAGCCTACAACACATCAGGCACTGCACTCTACATGTAAACCTAAATATGACTCTAATTCCAAGTAAGTTGTCCAAAAATAGGAGTGCGGTGCTAAAGGGGCCAAGGCATCCATTCGTCCGAGGGGGTGTGCTATATTATCAACCGGGTGTTACATTATCACCCGGTGTGCTACCTCATCACCCGTGTGCTATCTTATCACCCGTGTGTTATCTTCTCACCCGTGTGTTATATTTTCACCCGTGTGCTATCTCATCACCCGTGTGTTATATCACCACCCGTGTGTTACATTATCACTTGATTACAGTATACGATATGCATGCAGCCGTTTTAGGGGGGGGGGGGGGCGTCGGAGAAAAAAAAAGGGAAAAAAAAAAAGAGAAAATAGAAAAGGGACAAAAAACGAAAACAAACCAGAAAATTGAACATAGCAAAACGCCGGCCGTAATGGGCTCGCTAAGAAATGGCTAACTCACCTGTTCGAACTGAAACATGCCGGCGCCTGTGTTCACAACCTGTACAGAGAGAGGCCCCGTGCTCCCGTCGGCCATCCAGCCGTTCGACTCGCCTGCCAGCATCACCTTCATATGTGTCCGGTTCATCACCTGGAGAAGACATTATCCAGTCGGGATGGGTACCCAGCGGCAGGACCAGAGCGAGCAAAAAAAGTCAAAATCCTCCTTTCTTAACCCACGAACTTGGGGGAAAATACTTGGAATTAGTGTGGGACATTGTTTGTCAGTTATGAATGGGTGAAGTGTTGTCGCTAGGGCTGTGAGTTGGATTTTCATCACCTGGGAAGGCTTTATCCAATCGGGGTCGACCAGGGTGAGACTAAATGTGTTAAAACCCCGGTTTCTTTGAAGTATGCCTTGGCTGGACTTCGTTGATAAGGCGTAAGCAGGGTATTAAATACCTGGTAGATGCTATTAATAGTCGAGTGTCGAAGTATCATTGCCACATTATCGGTAAATTGCTTGTTCTCGTGACTCAGAATGTAATAATTCGTCTTATGTAAGATAGTGTCATATAATATCATATCGTATCATATGATATGGGATGAGATGAGATGATATAGTGTCATATAATGTGATATCGTATCTTATCATATCATATCATACCGTATCGTATCATATCGTGAAATATAATACAAAACCATACACGAACAATCAAAACAACAACCCGCGATACACAAGAAGCTACCTGGTACGTCGTAAAAACAAAACGCAAAACAGGCAAGAAACAAAAAAGACCACACATAAAAACACAACAAAGACAACAATCACAAAAAATCGCGAAAAATACAAGAAAACAAGGGCCTAAAATCTACCCAATGGCACAATACGAAAAACAACGTAAAACAAAAAAAACACACACACACACATTCCAAAAACAGACAAAAAAACACGTCTCACATTGACGACGCACCCTCATTGTTTTTGTCAAGGGAGGGTAATCAACTTCAAAAACATGAAATTGCACAAAAATCGCAACAACCTGCACAACACATGAAAAACACGAAAATGAAACACACCAAACACACAAGAACAAGAAAAACGCACAAAAGTACGTAACAAGGAAAGGACGAAACACAAAAAAAAATACAAAATACAAAATACAAAACCCCCAAAACGGAGCATGTCTGACTTACCTGCACAACACACAACACATGAAAAACACGAAAATGAAACACACCAAACACACAAGAACAATAAAAACACACACAACAGTACGTGAACAAGGAAAGGACAACACACAAAAAATATATACAAAATGCAAAACCTCCAAAATACAGCATGTCTGACTAACAACCCAACAATACGGCAGAGCTCCGTTCTATTGTACAACCGAGTTCACTTTGAAACGCGACACAGAAGTGGCACTGCTGTGGGTATAATCCCTTCAGAGAACTGTACCGGCGTTTTTGCGTTAAAACTACGAAAAATGTTAACTCTCGAAAAATTGAATACACAAAAAAACACAAAACATGCACAAAACATGCAAGAAACTACAAAAAAACAAAACCCAAAAATGAAGCATGTCTGACCTTGACGATGTATTGTTCTCGGTCGATGTGCGGGTCGAACACGATTAGAGGGGGGAACACACTCGTGAACCCGGTGCCCGCGATGGTCAGCTCGTGCGTCCTCGTCCGACTGATCTCTTGCTCAGACGGATCCAACCTTTCCACCGAAAGAACATCCGGTAGAGCAGTCGTGCGGCCGTTCGTGTGTCCGTCACAAAAACCAAACACCGACACCAACACCAACGTGACGGGCAGAGAAGGAGGCAGGGCGACAGCAGGGCAAAGGGGATGGTTAGGGAGGGGGGGTGTGGTGGTGACAGCGGTACTGTTTAGAACGACCCACGTGTAACACATGTAACTGTATGGCTTTCGTGACAAAGGGCGGTATATAGACCAAGCTTCGCCTTCCCCTACCCTACCCTACCTTATCGTACACAACCCAGCCTAACGCAACCCCACCCTGTGGGTAGGGTAGGGTAGAGTAAGGTAGGGTAGGGAAGGGTAGTGTAAGGTAAGGTAAGGTAAGGTAAGGTAGGGTAGGGTAGGGTAGGGTAGGGTAGGGTAGGGTAGGGTAGGGTAGGGTAGGGTAGGGTAGGTTAGGGTAGGGTAAGGTAGGGTAAGGTAGAGGAGGGTAGGGTAGGGCAGGGAAAGGTAAGGTATAGGGTAGGGTATAAGGTAGGGTAGGGACGGGATGATATGGGACGGGTAGTGCTTGCTGATCCGTACCTGGGGTCCTCAAAGACGGTAGCGACTCTTCGTCCAGACTTGGCCATGGTGGCTCCCAGGGGAACATACCCATTTCCACCATCCGCCGCCAGCAGCAACAGAGGTCCCGGAAGTCCGGCCGAGTTCTTCAATTACAAACAAACAAACAAACAAAAACAAACGAACCAACAATCATACAAAAGCAAAAGAAGACGCACAAAGGGCAAGCAAGAGCGAATTAACAAAAAAAACGAACCGGGGACGAAACAAACGAAACACGTCGAACCATTTACATAATATACTATAGGACGAATACAAAACTGCTAGATGATATTGACTTCGATTATAAACGAGAGAGGGGGGCGTGTAGGAAGGTCAGGTTCCACGCATAAAAAAAAAAATTGAAAAAAAAATACAAATGACACACCAAGACGGATCGAAAATAGGCATCTTGCTGTGTACAGAAAAACGAATAGCCTATGCACGACACAAGAGAACATTCAGAACATCGGTTCACCGCAGACAAGTCAACCGGACGGATAAATAGACCGACAGACATACCGACCGACCGACAGACAAACAAACATGCCGACCGACAGACAGACAGACTGCATGCAGCACAAAAGCAAAAAACAACAATGAAACCAGAACAACAAAAGCAACCGAGCCAACCAAGAACAAAACCCAACCACCGACAAAATGATCGCCGTATCGCGACCCCAAACGAAAAAAAACAAATCAGACCATTTGACAAAAAAACAAACAAACAAAAGAACGCCGCCAGCCGCCCGCCGTCCTGCCCCTCACCTGCTGCCACTTGCTGCCCCCCACGAGCGAAAACACCGCGGACGACTCCGTGGTTTCTACCGTGTAATTATCCCCAGCCGCCAACGCGTTCCCGAAGCGGAACTTGGTGGCACCCGCGGTAAACCCCTTGCCCGCTATGGCCAGAGACTGCGTGGACTGGTACAAGTTGATCTCCTCGTGTGTCTCAACCGAGATCCCGTGCCCCTTCATGTCCGCCTGCATCTCCGCGATCGTAACGCCTCCAAGCTGGAAAACCCGGGGGGTAGGGAATGAAGGGAAACGGAGGAGGGAAACGGGAGAGGGAGGGGTGAGGGGTAGAGGAGGAGGGAGGAGTGGACGGGAAGGGAGGTTGAGGAGGGGCAGCGGGGTCGTTACCTTCCTAATCGGCATCGATATCAGCATCATAATCAGCATCACCGTCACGATCAGAATCACCGCTACTACACTGCGACCACCATCACCACCACCACCCCCACCAAACACCATCACCCCACCCCCCACCACCACCACCACCACCACCACCACTACCACCACTACCGCCACCACCATACACCACCACCACCGCACACCACGACACACCAAAAACACCACACCCACAAACCTCAAAACCAAAACCACCACCGCCACCACCGCCACCACCACCACCACCACCACCACCACTAGCACTTCCATCAGACGCGTGGTACGATAGAGGTAAAGGTGTACCTTTTTTTGGCTGAAAACGTTTTTGAACGAAGGGGCTCCTTAACCCATATTCGCTGGATTTCATTTTTTTGTGCTGCGATATTTTTCGCTGGGTCAGTAAGGCCAGGAGATTTGGTCATGGGGTTAGCCCTTTAGTTTTCATCCAAACTCAGTTGTCGGGTGGGGACAGAGCTCCTGAAGCAAGGAGAGCCTCCGAAAAAGTATGGTGCGCCTCTATCGTAGCATGCGTCATTCATGACAAGTGCACCTCTATCGTCCGCATGAAGGCGTCATGCGATCCCCTCCAGTGCCGACCGACAAGAGCTGTCTACTATTCTGCTACGTTTCACGTACATATCTGGTATAATTACGTGCTTTACAGCAGTAGACGATACACTACTGCTGTACAGTTTCCTACTGCACAACCACTACCATCATCATCATTAACAACGTCCGCTGTAAGCGTCATGGGACCCCCACCAGTGTCGGCATAAAGCTGTCCAGTAGTTTGCTTCTACTGCGGTACAGTATACTACTGCCGAACAGTACGTATACTACTGTTGTACAACACTATACTGCCGTAAAGTACACTACTGCAGTACGGTATGCTACTACGCTACGGTATACTACTGCTACTGCTGTACAGTATACTACTGTACAGCATACTACTACGGGACAGTACACCACTGCTGTACACTATACTACTCCTGTACAATATACTACTGCTACTGCTGTACAGTATACTACTTTACATCATACTACTACGGGACAGTACACTACTGCTGTACACTACTACTGCTGTACAATATACTACTGCTACCGCTGTACAGTATACTACTGTAGCAGTACATTGTACTACTGCAGCACAAATACACTGCTGTTGCACAGCAGTACCAGGCACCCGACTGCACGCTCACATCCGTCCGAAGCATAATGGGACCCCCTCCAGTGTCGATCGATACGAGCTTCAAGGGCCCAGGCTCTTCGGCCCACCTCTTCCCCTCCGTCTTTTGCACCAACGTCACCCAGATGGTCGTGGTCGACTTCACCTGCTCATCGTTTATCGTTGCAAGTTACAAGCGATTCAATACATCTCCTTTTGGCTTCCCTCAGGAAAATTGGTTTGAAAACTACAGCAGACCCGTCTCGGATACAAATGACTTGATATTAGACTCAACAGTAGAATTGTATGCGTGTACGTACAGCAGACAGGTGCACTTCTAAAGTTCTAAAGTTTTAACAGATTTTCTAGACCTATGCGGTTTCACTTGATTCTTGTACGGAGGGGAAAATGCGCCAAAAAAAAGGTCGCCCACACGAAACATTAAAAAAAACAACTACTACTACTACTGCTGTATTACCAGGTATGTATTGTACCAGGTATTTCAGGGGCACACCCAAAAAGACGGATGCTCGTACTCATAGGTCGTAGAGGTGCAGCATTTTTTTTTCGGAGAGTGGTTCCTTGCTTATCTTGCTTATAGTATAGGAGCCCTGTACCTCCTGATCGAAAAAAGCTGACTATGGAAGGGGGGGAAATGCTATATACACGATGAATAATCCCAAGGTCCGCGTTTACAACGATAAATATTGCAAACACAAGAACCAAATTCCGACGATTTTGAGTAAATAACCCCTTAACCCTTTTAGGACTGCAGTCCCTTTTTGGGGACAAACCAGTCTAATTATAAGTAATTTGTCCCCAAAACGGGACTCCAGTCCTATAAGGGTTAACCCCTTAAGAACTGGTCTCACGAAATTGGGGACATACTACTTGGAATCAGTGTAGGACATTTTTTTTCAGTCCTGAATGGGTTAAGAACTGGTCCCACGAAATTGGGGACAAACTACTTGGAATTAGTGTGGGGACAAGTTTTGCAGTTCTGAAAGGGTTAAGGAGCCCCCGCCCGTCATTCCGAACATATTTCAGCCAAAAAAAGGTACAGCACTACCTCTTATCATATATATGGCAGCACGTGTCAAAAAGAGAAAACGACACCGCACTCCCATCACAAAAAAGGTAGAACGGAAAAACGAACCAGGCCAGTGTGACGGGGGATTTCTGCGCGAATTTACGAAAAGCGATGGTTTAATCATATTGCGGGGGACCCTAGTAAATAGGACCAAATATCGTCAGTAAAACTAGGGAAATATGTGGGTGTTTGTGTGTACCGTCGGTCCTATTTACTAGTATTTACTATGGTGTCCCGTAATAGTACACCCTGTCCAGCTTGGGTAAAAAAAAAGGGGGGTATCGATTGTTTTTTTGGTTCGTGGCCCCGGCGTAAAAACGCCTCCAACCCCTCTAGAAAGTTCACGCTACAGCTTAAAACGGTAGGCATAAACGGTACCCATGCATACATGTATATACAACGAACGAAAAACAAGTACTACACTCAAAAATATAGGACTATGGAAACCCCGGGGACGGTAACAAATAGCATCCCTGGGTTTGCGGTTAAAACCGGTGAGCAACATCACAAGCTGAAAACGGGATAATACCGTTGAGTTACAGTTTCAGCTACTGGTTAGTTACTCCGTGTTAAATACAACCCTTGATACTACAGCAGTAACTACAAATACCACTCACGAATATGGAGACGTCGGTGCCCTCTTTAAGCGGGGGGCTGAAGTATAGAGCCGTTGATTTTTCGTTGAAGTTGGTACCGTTGATCTTGAGGTGCGGGCTCGTGGCGAGGTAGACGATGTTCGTTGAGGGGTATACCGTCGGCGTTGGGATTAGAGTCGCCACCTGGGGGGGAAACAAAATCAACAGGAAAAATGCAACACACAAAAATCATGACAAAATTAAATTAAAAATATTTTAAATTTTTTTTTTTTTTTTTTTTTTTTGGTTTTCTTTTTTTTAAATTAAATTTATTTTAAAAAAGTAGATAAAATTGATGAAAGGAAAACACAAATAATTTTTTTTTTTTTAATTTTTAATTTTAATCTATTTTTTTTTTTTTTGGTTTATTTTTTTTTTTTAAATAAAAAAAAAATTGGCAAAAAAGAAAGAAAAAGAAAGAAAAAAAAAGAAAAAAAGACATGAGACACTATATATCCTTTCGACAGCGTCGCCACCTGCGAGAGAAAATCAACACAAAAAATAATAAACAGATTATGGTAAACACAACAAACACACACAAGAAACCATACACTACGATATAACTACTTAATAGTTTTGGATATCGAAGAGTATCGAGTTCGATTCGACAGACTTGTCAAAAACAGCTACGAGTAATAATACATTATGTAAGAAAGCCAAAACAAACATACGAGCAAAAAAAAAAAAACGCTTGACAAAGCATAAAACACACAAAACAAACAAGACAAAGAAAAATAACTACGTGGTACTATCACGAGTAAGCAGGTTGACCTATAAAAAAATGTTATTTTCGACAATATTTCCCTCCTTACTCGCGACGGAGTCTTTTGAGCAACTGTACATCTTACAAACACGCCTCCTTGAAAACCAGGCGGGATTATTCCCATCTTCATTATAATCAAGTATAACCAAGTGCAAAATGCGTGTGTAAAGTGCATTCTTCATGACCCTTCTATACTATAACCAATTGTGTTTATCTCCTTTTGAATGTTTTTTTTCATGCCGAAAAGCTCACCGTGACGGGGTCTTCGAGCAATTGTACATTTTTCAAAAACGCCTCCTTGAGTTTCAGGGGTTGCGACGACGCAGCCCCTGCAGCGTTTGCCCACCTGGTGTCAACGAGCATCACATCGTGTTGGTGCGGTGTTGTTCGTGTTGCTGTCGGTGGTGGTTGTTCGCGGTGGTGTTGGTGGGGCTACTTGTTGGTGGGAACAATGCTGGTAGGATTGGCCTTGGCGGGAGTGGTACTGGTTGGTGTTGGGGTGGTGTTGGTTGTTGCTATCAGTGGTGTTGGTTGTGGGTGTTGGTATTGCTGGTATTGATGGCGTTGGTGGTGGTGTTGGTGACAGGATATGACAGTACAGTACAGTACAGTACAGTACAGTACAGTACAGTACAGTACGGCAGGGCAGGACAGGACAGGATTGGATGGGACAGGACAGTAGAGTAGAGTAGAGTAGAGTGGAGTAGAGTAGAATAGAGTAGAGTAAAGTAGAGTACAGCACAGCACCCCTCAGTACAAGCAGTACATCACAGGACAGGACAGGACCGGAGACCCTCCCTCGCTCTCTCGCTCTCCGTCTCTCCCCCCTTCCCTCCCACCCACCTTCTCTCCCCCTCTCCCCTCTTTTTTATCTCTATCGATCGCTCTGACAAAGAAAAGAAAAAAAAAACAGCAACAACATCGACCTCCTCTCACCTCTTTCCCGAGGCGAGCTCGAACGTGATCGTATCGTCAGACTTAACGCTCGACTTCGCGATCACGTCCCCTCGAGCTAACGGCGGCTCGAACTTGAAGGTCAACAGGTCGTCCGATGACAGCAGGTTGAACCCGGTCCCTTTCAACCTTAGCTTCGGTTTGGTGTCATAAACCAAGTCGGCTTTCGACTCGAATGTAATACCCGACTATTAACAAGCATATACACATTGCAGAAACAACACACAGGGCGAATAGCACAATGCGGGGGGGGGTCGAGCGAGGCGGGGGAAGGAAAGGGTTAGGGGACGGGTAGGGATTGATACATGTGTTTTTTTCTTGCTGACGTGAGTCCATTTACCCTGCCCTGTTCCTATGACGGGGGACCATAGTAAATAGGACCAAATATTGTCAGTGAAAATAGGTAGTAAATATGTGGGTTTTTGTGTGTACTGTAGGTCCTATTTACTAGTGTTTACTATGGTCTTCCGTAATACCAGGTACCTGGTAGGCGTTAGGCGTGCACGGGAAATAACGAAAAGACGACACTCCACTACGAGTACGTACCATATCGGAGACATTCGTACATCAGGGGGGTAGAACAACTTTTTGGGGGTGGGTTCCCCGGCGTACACGGGAAAAACGACAACTCCACTACTACTATCTCTCAAGACCTAGACAGGGGGGAATATACTAAAACCAAGTAAAAACAAGGTAGAAAACAAAATGTCACTTTCCTCGATTCGTACAGAAAGTCCAACGCCCCGGTTTTGTTTTTCATGTTGGCCTTTTTAGGCTTTTGGCGTCTGGGATTCCAATTCGCGTGCTTCCCTGACATGCCAGGTATGCCAATCTGTCCCTACATATAAGCACATGTTACACACTAATATTAAATGAAAACGGTGCTTATATTTTGCGACAGCGTGGTTTATTTTATCAAGTTAAAAAACAAACAAACTGTTTTCGTTAGGTTTGCCCGCCCCACAGCAGTCGCGTTTACTTGTCGAAATATGGGTTTGTATGGTGTCAGCAGCGTGATAAAACGACCGTTTTTTTTTCGATTCGGCCAACGGGTAGCAGGGGTACGGGGATTTTGTTTTCGAGTATGAAGGGACATTTTGTGTGATGAAAAAGGAATCGGATCGATCCGGCGTATGACACACAAACATATCGTCTCAAGCAGCAGTGTACATTCAAAAAAAAAAAAAAACAACAGCTGTGATTTATGAGCTACGATGTACGCTCCTTTAAGCTGTCGGCAGGGCGATATACCGACCCTTAGCATTGGGGAAATGTCGTTTTCGGTACTACGGAGTCAAAATAGGCCGCAAATATACCAGAAATAGTATTGCGGCTGTAAAAAAACGAAAACGACATTTTCCCGGACACTTATTTTTTTATAACCGAAGCCACCCCCTCCCCTCCAATGAATTCGGTCTACCATGAAGTAGCTGATGATCAGTTTGGTGAGGTGTCGTACATGAATATGGTACGTATAGGCCGTTCGCGCGTGTTGTATTCAAAACTGTCGTGCAACTGTTTGGTGCTTGCTGTACCACGGGTACTTGCACAAGAACAATCCCCGAAAATAGTTGCCACCCGAAATTCGCCAATCCGGAAACATCAGCCTGCATTACATCACATCACATAACAACAGAATAATAAAAAAAAATAAGACGCAATGTAACTCACCCGTTCGGATTAATCCACATATAAAAAAAAAAAAAAAAAAAAGGAGCTGCGAGATGGAGGATTTCGTCAAAACTCGTACCATACCACTCTGATCCCAAATATAAGGACGATTTCAATTGAATGTTAATGTAGAAAAGGTCTTTATATTCCTTGGGTCAGATTTGTACATATTTGCACTGCTTATGATACTCCGAACGCTACGGGTTATCTCATACGTAGTCACGGCTAGCTATTTACGGGGGACCATAATAAATAGGACCTACGGTGCACACTAAAACCTATATATTTCCTCATTTTTACCAACAATATTTGGTTCTATTTACTATGGTCTTCCATATTAGAGGTGGGCACCCTTCATAAAACACGACCACCGAATAAATATACAGAATGCACCTGGTATAACTGTACCGAACACTCTTAATATTCGTACGTACATACTCCAACTCGAAGTTTTCGAATATAATACCCCGTATATATTGGAAAAAAAAAAAAAAACAGCTGTGAGCTCGAGGATTTCGTCGAAGCTCATCTTTGCTAGCTGAGTGTAATACTTCGATCGCGCGTACTTACAGATTGTATATGTCCTCATGTAGGATGTACATCCCGTATGAGGGGGACACAATCTGAGGCTGTAGAATTCAGGAAGTGTGTGTCTATTTGTGGGGGGATATATATATGAAATTGTCTAAATACCATATATGTTGTCATCAGCACGGCTGTGAATCGCTGGACGATTCGTCCAAGAATACTTCATCGACGCAAGAAGCAGCCACCCCCGTAAATCGGAGCCATAAAGTACCCGTATGAAAGAGCAGTGTCTCAAGTCTCAAATCAACGCCTTTGGCCCTTTTGAGAACTGCAAAACTTATCCCACACTAATTCCAAGTATTTTGTCCCCAAAAACATGGGACCGGTTCTTAACCCGCTCAGAACTGAACGTCTTTTTCCCACACTAATTTCAAGTGGTTTGTCCCCAAATACGTCGGACTAGTTCTTAAGGGGTTGACGCATTCAGAACTGAAAAAAAATGACCCACACTAATTCCAAGTAGTTTTCCCCCATATTGGTGGGACCAGTTCAAAAGCGGTTAAGGGGTTTTATAAGCCAATTCTTCCCCCCTAGGAATTGGTCCGTCCTCTTCGTTTTCCCGCTGTAGACGTTCATTCTCATACCAGGTATATATACCAATACCACTACGAGTATTCCTAAAAGTAAGGACCGTTTGTACACTATTGGAATATTTAGTAGATCATATCTGAATATTTAGAGGCAAAGTGGTCAATTGTATTATATGTACGGCGAGTAAATAGGATGAAACCAAGCGCTGATTAAAAGGTGATTAGCTCAATCCACCTATCTATGTATATACCTGGTATATATACATGTAGGTATTGGCTGTGCTCGAGAACACGACGGAGATCTTACAACGTACATACGACCGAAATTATTTACATTTGTTACCTATATTTAGTTGTTTCCAACCCATTTATTATCTTCGCCCTTCGTTTCTCTCCCCCTCCTACTGCGGAGGACCTAGAGTAAACAGGACCAAATATTGTTAGTAAAAATGAGTAAATACAAGGGAACATCGCCGTCGGCCCAGCCGCCGGCGAGAGGAATAATGTTAAGGTCCGCAATTACGATGCCAAGGGACACACGCGTATCGTATGTGGACAGACACTAGAAGAACTTGGATGTAAAATTTCAATAATTCATCACGGCGGGGGGTAAGAGCGCAGGCACGAGCGTCGAGAAGTCAGGTTTTCCTGAGATATGCAAATAGCCCGAGCGTGGAGAACTGACGATTTGCTGAGCTCCATTAATAATACTAATTTTTATATAGGATTTTGTGTGTACCGTAGGTCCTATTTACTAGTGTTACTAGTGTTTACTATAGTCCCCCGTAACAGTCGAAGCTCAGATCCAGGGTCACCTACAACTGTTACGTAATACATATGAACATCGTTGGTTCCTTGGGTGGACTCTGGGGTTTTCTATTCTCAAACGACACCAAGTGTCGAGAGCGCGTATTATAGCGTGGGTGTGGTATACACGGCCCAAATCGACTCGATTCGACGAGGGAAGAAAGTGCTGCACCCTTGTCGCGATGACTGTTCAAGGCACGTATATAGCGTAGCGGGGAGGGAGGAGAAAGGCCTACTACTGTTAACCTCGAATCACTTAGAATTAGAGTGGTTTGTCCCCAAAACGGGACTGCAGTCCTAAAAGAGTTAACAGTGGTATTCGAGGTTAACCACTAGTACTACAGTTGTAGACTGGACACGGATTCTGGCGGGGGTGATGGAATGTCAAGATTTACATATGTATATACAAAATAGTACGATGTTTATCCGTGCCCTCCCGACCCCAATCGCTGTTTTATCTTCTTTCACATTGAATATGAGGTACGGAGTCAACGTGATGGCTCGATAATGACACAAGAGAAAGAGTTTAGTGTGAGCGTCTGTAGACTTCCTTCTCGCGATCCCGTGCCGCCTGTGTCATCCGACACCTTAACGTAGAGACCACCCATGTACATATCATACAAATGTACTGCTGTACTGCTGTATTTGGAAGTGTGCTGAGCTTAATCCCTGTGCACTTTACGCTTGGAACTCGAGGAGAATATTGAGGTGTACGTGTGTTTTACGTGCAGTGCACGGGAAAAAAAGGATACGTGAGCGTTACTCCTATCAATCCGCCGGAGGATAGAATAAACAAACAAAATGAAACAAATATTCATATACAAACAAAATAACGTCGGAATCGCAAAATGGAGATGATCATGATTGTTTTGCCGGTACAAATTTAGAACACATATTCGAAACAACTAAACAACCACAACAACAGCTGTGAGATCGAGAATTTCGTTGAAAAAAACTCATATTTGCAAGCTGAGTGTGATACTTCCATTGCGCGCACCAAGGGTGTTACATGGCCTGATGCAAGATATACAGCGCGTATATGGAGAACAGGTATATGATAACGACAACTTTCACCGAGTATATCAAACTCTATTGCAACGAGGGGTGGACAAAGGGTGATAGTGGATCTTTAAAATGGGGGTTTTGTCTTGGTAGTAGTAGTGTGACCCTCAGATCGAACCCTAACCCTAACCCGAACCCTATGCCAGTGGTCAGTGCTTGCTTGCCCAATCAGAGTGCCTAATTAGCTACCTTAGGAAGATCCACTAACAGTGTTTGTCCACTACTGATTGCAACCTTCGTAACCGGGGAGGGGGGGGGTTACTCGTTTGTTGTCTGAGTCACTTCACCATTGACTAGGTATCCTTTTCGATGCTGTCTGTCACATCTCCCCCGAGGGGCGGCGCACAACACTTTCTTTCATTATTTTCTTTTTTCACGCATCTGGATTACTACAAGAGTAGGTTGTGCCTGTCGTATATTAGGTGTGTCCTTGCATTGTCTGCTCTGCTTACTGCATTGCAGCCTAATATATATATATATATATGTATATTCTGTGCCGTGGTTTGTGACCACATAACTGGTATCTATCTACTCGTAGGATGGATACACGGCACGGACACTGGGTGTGCTGGATGTCGACGGGTAGAAAGGAAGGTTTAATGTGAAGAACACACACATATGTCCATGGTGGGATTAGGGCTCACTTCGCTCATTCAAGCGAGCGGATATATAAAAAGCATCCACTTAAAATCGGCTTCTCGCCCATACCGATTCAAACTAAATCACTGCTCAATTGGGTTGTGAATTGGCTGACTATAACTCGCCACACTATTAACAGTAATACTACTCTAAACCAGAATATGAGGACCATTTTGATTGACCTTCCGTCCCGTTCTGAAAAAATCTACTCGTAGCGCTGAAAAATTCAACGCCCTTTACCGTTGTTGGCTTATTTCGACGCTCAAGTATTAAATATCAAGGGGAACATAGTAATATTAATAGTAACATAGTAGTAATAGCGTGCAAACATCAGGGGATACGCGCAAATGCTTCTTGATGTAGTACTGCTGCTGTGTGTGTTCTTCACATGAAACCGTCCTTTCTACCCGTCGACATCAAGCACACCAGTGTCCGTGCCGATTCTTCATCCTAGAGAGACACCAGTTCTGTGGCAGAGCTGTGGTCACAAAACTACGACACAGAGATGCTACCCCCCCCCCCTCATCACAACTAGCCTTGGGAAGAAGTTTGTAGTAAGCCAACACATACATATGATACCAAGGTCTAATTTTTTCTGTCGTGACTGGTGATGGGGTGATTAAATATTGATTATTGATTATTGGTGATTGGCTGATTCATGATTGATGATTGGCGGATTGGTGATTGATGGAGGATGGGATGGGTGCGGATTGTTGATTGACTGATTGGTGACTATTAACAGTGCAGGATGGGTGGCGGGTGGTGGTTGCGGGTACGTACAGCAGCACTACTGCCACAAATATGTGTTTAATAGGGATCGCCATCTGTGAGATCGTTGATTTCGTCCAAGCTCATATTTGCAAGCTTTTTATGTATGTATGATATGATACTTTGATCGAGAGGAATACGGGATACGAAGTATATACATGATCTCACGCAGGACATATGTTAAATATACCGTACCGGTATGCATCCCTTAAGGCCGTTAGTATCGGAGAGCCTCCAGATTTCCTTCTCGATTTGTGGTTTTTGTATCATGATACGGAGGCGTTCTCTCACAAGTTGTGAGGGAACACAAATCTGGAAAAATATGGAAGCAACAAAAAAAATGCGCCAAAAAAAAATGTGGAAAAATTGGCAATTTAGGACAACAGGTGATCGGGTGGGGAACACAATCCGACGCAAGTCGAAGAGGGAAGAAAGTGCTGAGATGTTTTTGCGATAAAAATGCAAGGCAAAAACCTTAGTGTGGGGGAGGAGGGAGAAGAGCCTACTTTGTGACCCCGGATCTGAGTTACGACCAGAAAGGAGAGAGAAATGAAGGGCGAAGATAATCAATGGGATGGACAATATATAGACGAGTACCTGGTATATATACTTGGAAGTATATATATATATATACCCTGTGGGAACCGGGGTGTGTGCGTGTTCTTCACATTAAACCTTCCTTTCTACCCGTCGACATTCAGCACACCCAGTGTCCGTGCCGATTCTTTATCCTAGAGAAGTACCAGTTATTATGTGGTCACAAAACTACGACACAGAGATACTATGCTGCAGTGCAGTAAGCAGAGCAGACAATGCAATGCAATGCCACATACGACAGGCAAGACCTATTCTGCTAGCAATCCAGGTGCATGAAAAAGAAAAAGGGTACGTTCCCCAGTATCAAAACAACCAGGTTTAGCCCCCGGGTACCCCAGCGTTTATACTTTATACTGCAAATAGGGTTGGATATCGTTCGTATCGCAAGTTCCGACTTATCGAAAAAATCGAATCATCGAAATATGGAACTTTTGGTATATCGGAATATCGAAAATATCGAACGTGCCTGGCATCCTTCCCCTCGCATCCCCGCGTTTTCCATCTCTATATGCAGACACTGAATTGTTTTTCGATGTGTCCAGCATCGCAAATTGTATCGATTAGTTGTTTTTCGTTAATCGATATCGGATCGAATTCCATCATCGTTCGATATCCAACACTATTAATAGTAAATATATCCCCTGATAAACACGCCCTCGCAACAGCAGTGCATGTACTATTAAATAAAAGGGTACTACAGAGTTGTAATACCGTACCAAAAAAAAAAATGGCCAATCGATGCCATCTGTGCCTGCTGCCACGCTCAACAAGACGGGTTAGGGGACAATTTGCTTACCCTACGAGTAAGAATCTGGGGTTTATATCCTTATTGATTATCGCAATCACCGTGGAAGGGTTAGGGTTTCCTAGAGAGAAGCTAAGGTGTATCGTGCTCTTAACCCTGGGGGACTTGGCTATAGTACAGCGATCAAACTACTGTATGAGCCGGCGTCCCCGGTGGAATGGCAGGTGAATCTCGTCCCTGTTAGAGTCAAGATCGTGGGTTCGAGCCCCCACGAGTGCATACTCGTGCTAGAAGGGACTTCTTCCTCGCAAAAAACTATCTTGACCAGCAGAAAGCGCGAGAGCGTGAGTTAGCAAAATTCGATGAAAATCGACGAGCGGTGGGAATGATGAACCCTCTGCGCGATAAAAGTCAAGGCACGAACCGTAGTGGGGAGGAGGGAGAAGAGCCTGCTTTGTGACCCCGGATCTGAGTCACGACTATGGAGGGAGAGGGACAGAAGTGCGAAGATAATATATGGGATGGGGGAAAAAAAAGGAAAATATATTTACTATCGTAATATATACGAGTATTAGTCGTCTGAGCGTTTCCTCGTCTCTCTCCGCTGATTTCACCTCTTTCAGCTATTATTACGCACACACCAGTGTGTGTCACAACTTTTTTTCTGCAACCTGCGGGCTACAAGTAGACGAACGCCTAAATATGACGGGTGAGCTGGGTGTCGATGGCTGGAAAAATCTGTGGTAACACCAAGGTAACACACACTTTGGCATTGTATTAACTCAGAAGTAATATATATAGTAGTTTCTCCGTATCTGTTTCGTGTGCGGGCTAATATGTGTGTGCGTTCTTCACATCACACCGTTGTTCCAACCCGTTAATATCCACATACAGACGACAGACAGAACTTACGTATATATATATGAATACGAGTAGTCGTTATGAATCGGAATAGGAAAAAGGAATCCCGGAGAGAGCTTTCGTTCGAAAACTAGAAAACAGAAAAACAGAACTCTCAGGCGCAGATGCATGCCTCCAGCGCAGACGCGTGCCTTCGATCGCACCCTGCCTCTGGTATGCGCGTGTGTTGCTCGCATTAAACCGTTATACCCACCCGTCGACCGATGTATCCTAACATAACAATGCTAAGGTCGCGTTCGCATCTGCAATCCATATACTTAGTAGACCAATACTTACAAAAATAAAAAACAACAGCTGTGAGATGGAGGATTTCGTCGAAAGAAACTCATCTTTGCAAGCTGTGTGTTACATCATATATTATTAATAGTACATATTCATAGCATATGATACTTCGATCGCGCGTACTACCTGGTAGTACCTATATACCAGGTACGAACTTAACTATCATGTACACATCTGTTCAATCCTATGGCATGATGGGGTATGACCCTATGTATGGTCACACCCTGTTGTTGTTGTTTTCACATTAAACCCGTTCTTTCTACTCAACCACATCAGTACACCCAGTGCCTGTCCTGATTCCCAATCCTAGAGAGATACAAATTCTGTGGTCACAGACTGTGAAACAGAGAAAAACCAAAACAAAATAAACGCAAATTAATGGGTAAAGCAAGTGAGATGCGTAACGTACCGGGTACGAGAACACAGGTTCAATTAAAGCTCAAAGCTCTACTCGGAACTCGGAACCCTTACGAAGAGTACCCTATGGTTGCTTTGTTGTTTTCGAGTATCCATTATGCTTTCCTTTGGCATTGCATTGGATTAACATCTAACATCCATGTATCAGGTAATATTTAGGTACTATTTAATCTCCATATTTGCGATGCATTATGCTCTCCCCCGCTGAATTACAATGACGTTTATGGTTCGTAGTATCTCAAGAGTCGTTGTTTAGTGGCCACAGAACAGAGCTTGTGCCCCTCTTAGGATTGTCGCCCGGCGGGTATTCACAGAAGCAAACAGGGTAATGGGAATAGCACCCACAGCAGCAGCACTACTTAGTACACCTGTCTCCTATAATCGTATCACACTATGCGTACCTGGTATGATATAGCATACCCTGGTACGCTCGTAGCGTACAAAAGCTGTCAGATGTTGGAACCACTCTAAAATCTACACAAAACACACTACACACTCGTACACACTACACTCTACACACGGTATGATAGCACGCGCGAAGGAGTATCGCGCCAAAGCATGCAAATATGACTTTGGAGGAGATTTTCGATGCATTTCAACCACATACCAGCGTACACTTACGTACATATTTGTACGAACTATTTCCCCCGTCTCGCAATCTGTGACCACAAAATATCCATCTCTCCAGGATTAGGAATCAGGACATACACTGGGTGTACTACTGCTGTGGTTGGGTAGAAATAACGGGTTCAATGTGAAGACAACACACACACATACGCACTACGTCGTATATAGCTTGTGGCCACAGACAGAGCTGGTATGCTCTCTGAATAATAGACTGTAGAGTAAAGAATCAGCACGGACACGTGGCGTAGACTACGTAGAGCAGTAACTGCTGTGAAGTATTACAACAAATATGTGTGTGTTCTTCACATTAAACCTTCCTTTCTACCCGTCGACATCCAGCACACCCAGTGACCGTGCCGATTCTTCATCCTAAAAAGGTACCAGTTCTGTGGTCACAAAACTACGACACAGAGATACTACGCTCAGTGCAGTAAGCAGAGCAGACAATGCAATGCCATATACGACAGGCAAGACCTACCCTGCTAGCAATCCAGGTGCATCGCAAGAGAAAAAGAGAAGAGAAAAAAAAAAAAAAGCGAAAAGGAAAAATAATAAAGTATCACGGGGAGAAAACAAGAGAACTACTGAAGAAATGAATAAGTACTGTAGTGCAGAGCAGAGAGAATAGCTCGTTTGGAAAGATTAAGCCGCGTTTGGATCTAGACAGCACTCTTAATGCCGACTTGTCCAGCTTAGGTCAAGCTGGACCTTCGCTACACCCTTGACAAGGAGCAGCATGCTTTGCCTTGACATGCCGTGACTGACACTAAATTACTTGGTTTTAGTGTGGAACGCTTCGGCCCTACACCCTTGACAGCGCATGTTTTGTCTTGTTTGACATGTCTCTTATTAAGGACATCTTGGTTGACAAGTGTAAAAAACGGACATTTTATGTATGTATATTATATTATATTCCGGGCCAGAGCTGGTACCTCGGTTGTGTACGTACGCACGAGGTACGACACGAGTACTAATGTACCAGGTACAATTTTTAGCACAAAATATCAGTACGAATATGCAGTAGTAGATGAAGCACGGAGAAGATAAATAGTACGTCATCAACTCTATGGTTGATAAGGAAAATTATTGAAACCTGGTCAATTGTTTTTCCTTTTCGTTTTTCCATGTATACCAGGGCATTAATTAGGTGTTGCGCTGTTGCGCTGGCGCAACATTTGGTCAAAATAACGGTTTTGCGCAACAGTCGCCGCGAGGCTAGTTGCGCGCAGCGCAACACGCGTTTTTGGGCGCGCAACATTTTCGCCGCAGGCTAAACAAATTGTTGCGCGTTTTTTTCCCGCCGGGGTCGAGAAAATTTTTTTGGGGGTCTTTTTTTGTTGATAAATAGTCGTAATTGGACATCTTTTAGCCTTTTTAGGCGTACATTCGCCCAAAGATCGCCGTTTTTTCGCTTTTTTCGCTTTTTTCGCCTCCGGCGGCGGCGGGGGGGGCGGGGGGGGGGGGGTGGTCGGGGCTTGCGGCGCCTGCGGCGCGCAACACGCTTGCGGCGCCTCGGCGGCAAGGCAGCGTGTTGCGGTGCGCGCAACACTCCTTGAGTCGCCTGTTGCGCTGCGCACAACAGACCCCGACCCACTAATTAATGCCCTGCTGTATACGATACTCGCCACGGCACCGACCCTAGTTAAGATAAGATAGAAAACGACCACCGCACCCCACCCGACCCCACCCCAACCCAATCCCCACCCCACGTATACTAAATGTCTTGGGCTCGGTACTGGGCCAGTATCTACTGGCAGTACACTGGTCCTGGCAGTACAACTTTCCTGGCTGAAGGAGGTGCCACACCTGTGTTGCAGTGCCCACAAAACCAAAAAAAAAAATTGACACAGAGACACTGGAACCACACCTGCCCAGTTTTTTTTTCCTGTAGGACATTCCGTAGTTCTGCTCTAGCTCCGAACTTTCCCATTAATCCATAACTTGGCAAGGCAGATATGAGCTCCTTGGTACACTCCCGTGAGTGTGCCAAAGCGACAGCAGTTTCCGCGCCCTCCTTCGATGCGGACCTCGTCGCTGAATTTAAAAATGTGGTTCCAGGCGCTTGAATTTGTGGCTTCCAGTACTGTAGCCAAGTACCTTTTTTTTCCTGCTGTGGAACGAGCTCGTGCTCGTTCTACAGCAGGTTTTTTTTTCCGAAAAGTACCTCGTGCTCGTTTTACAGCAGAAAAGAAAATACTTGAATACAGTCGTACAAGAAACCGCATGTTCAAGCGACTGGAACCACATTTTCAAACTTCAACGACGAGGGTTGCATCGAAGGAGGCCACAGAATCTGCTGCCGCTTTGGCACACTGACGGGAGTGTACCAAGGAGCTTATATCCGTCTCGCCAAGTTTTGTATTAATGGGAAAGTTCGGAGCTAGGGCAGAATTACGAAAAGTCCTACAGGAAAAAACACTGGGGTAGACGCGGTTCCAGTATCTATTTGTCAAGAGATTTTATAAAATCGTGTTGTTTTGGTGGGCACTGCAACACAGGTGGCCAGGATTCCAGGATATTGAAACATTTAATATACGATGTGTTTCCCACTAAAACGCCTCACAATACCACGGAAACCCATCGAAACGTGCGTATGAGAAGAGAGAGGACTACTACAGCTGTACAGCTATTATACAGCAGCATTCCGTACTCGGCTGTATCACCATTAGTTTCTCGCATTTTCGAGTTTTTTCACAGAGCCAATCTACCACCCTTCTACCCAAACACTGCCTTCGATACATGGTCCAAAATCAACGTATTTTATTAATAGATCTCGCGACGCCAACTCGCCGCGACCAATATCCTGGTCGGATCCAGGTTCCTGGCTGCTGACACAGCCAGGAATCCCTCTCCTGGCTAGTGTGCTGCCAGTACCTAGGCGTATAAACGTCGCTACTTGTGGGAAAAATTGCGTATTAATAGCAGGATATTTGTAACTGTCGTTGATACGGCGTCGTGGCGGGATATATTCACATATAATACAAGTATACTATTAATACGATGCTTTAGGCAACTCGAAAGGGGTCCCTACTTTTTCAGCGCTGTCAAAATTATAAAACTTTCAACCGCATTCGCTCGAAATAATACGATTACAGCAGCATAGCCGCACACAATAAGAAATCGCCTACTCGTACAGTACGAGTAATAAGAATAAGAACAACGCAAAGGCTCACGTTTCGGAGGACAACGCAAAGGCTCACGTTTCGGAGGACGCCACTAAAATTGGACTACGAACTCGTGCTCAGCGGCAAGCGCTACACTAAATCCTATGTAATGACCTATACCCTTAAGAACCGGTCCCACATATTGGGGACAAACTACTTAGAATTAGTGTGGGATATTTTTTTCAGTTCGGAAGGGCTCAAGGACTCAAGGATGGTATATGATATCACAGCAGTAAGGTTCAAAAGGTTGACCACAATTCGGACTTTTTTTCCTCTTTCTTTATCAGCTACATAGCTATCATAGCTGTGAGATCGAGGATTTCGTCGAAACTCATCTTTGGCGAAACTCATATTGTCAAGCCGAGTGTGATACCGCTCGCTGTGAGCTGTGATACTTCGATAAACCTGGTATAAAGATGCAGTACAAGTAGTGGTCTCTCTATATACGTAGCGCCGGTATGCGTCAGCCAGTCAGGCAACAATACCGGCACTAGACGAGTAGCGGCAACCGGCACTACTCCGCACACTGTTAATGCAACACTGGTGGATCCCATCTGAGCCACGTGATTTCACAGGCACTACGAGCTACTAAGCGGGCAACCGGCACTACTCACGCACTACTCTGTACCTGGTACGGGTACGAGTACGACGTGCTCGTACCAGGTGTCGGTATGCGAGTACTCGTTCGAGTATATACTCGTGGCTCACAGCTGTTTCTTAATTTTTTTATTATATGTATATACGAAGTTTTGTTGTTGGCAAGGGTGAGGATTGAAACGACTGTCGAAGTTGGCAGCGGCCAGTATAGGCTTGCGGCAATTACAGCAGCAGTACTCGTAGTAAAACGAGATGCTCGTATATACGACCAGAGAGACAAAACCACTATTTTTTTTTCTTCACGTGACAAGCTTTGAAGCCTTTCGTCCTTCCGCACGGTGCTTGCACGAGTGCGGAACTCGGTTGCCTGGTATACGAGTACTGCTGCTGTCCCTCGACTCTCTGAGCTACGAGCTCGACGTCGTGTTAGGGTACGTATTGTACGTACCACAATGCATTGACTTATAAATATGATACTCTTTCATTACGTATACGTATCATATCATATCATACTGCATTACAAAGTATCTCCGTGTCGTAGTTTTGTGACCACGTGACCGCAGCGGAGCTTGTAACTCTGCTCGTAGGATGAAGGATCAGCATGGACACTGGGTGTGCAACCTGGTATGTGTCTTACCCCTGGTACTGGTATATATATGTCATACCAGGTACTCGCCGGTAGGGTGTGGTTATGCTCGACTTTCGCTGTCTTTGTTATGGTCGTATGTACAAAGTCACAGAAGGTCATTCCACATTCCACAGGCACTACGAGTACGACACAGCAGTGAGTGGAACGTCCCAAAGCGGCGAAGGTGCGGACAAAAACCCAACGCGCTTTGAGGGCGCGAATTGCGAAATGCTGACCCCTCACTGGCGCGGGGGTGCAAATCATCCTGCTGCATAGGCTTTGCTACCATGTTTGCAAAGCCTACCACACGCAGCACGTGCAGCTTGCGGACTATCTGTCGACACTGCTGAGGGGTACCAAGCGGTGCGGTCGCTGGCTCGCTGTGCCGATTGTTCGTGAGGGATTTGTCAAACCACAACGTATACGAAAATGAATGCACATCAATATTTTTATCAACACCAGCAGCAGGCACGAAAGGGAGAGGCCGTCACTCACGTTGCCGACATCCTTTGCCGCTCCTCGGTCGGCACATGACAGCAACAGCACCGAAAGCAGAAGCGCCCCGCCAGGAAGCAAGGTATTCACCATACCGACCGCGACCGCTCGGGGTGGATTAACTACTGGGTACCTAACCCTGCGCCGCAAGTCAAAAAGGTTTCGATGGTGAAACTCACTTACCCTTGAGGGTTTCAACACCTTGTAAAGGCAGTTTCATCATTGAACTTGAGGGTTGAACATCCCCGTCTTCGAGGCCTTTGTCGGCCTGTGCTCTCAGTGCAGGAGAGGGCGCTGTTGCGCTGAGAGAAGGTTCCCAGGGGAAGTACCACCAAGTTAATCCGATCGCCAAGATTTTTTATCAGGGCTTGCACCTATCCAGGCATCTTCCGTAGTGTCCCAAGCTACGCAAGAAGGTGAGTTTTTTTTTACATAACTTTTCCGCAACAAACAGCATGCTAAATGCTCCTTGCAAGCAGCTCCACATTGGAATCGACGCTGCTGCTGCGTCGATGGCAATGTAGAGTATCGACGGATCGTGAAAGCACCTCGCGGATGCCAAAGGCAAGCCACTTCGCCCGCCTGGGCGCTGGTATGTGCACCTGCAACGCTTTGCGAGATCGATTTAAAGTGTATCGAATGTTTGGTGATACCACAACAACATGGCCACCAAGCGAAAATAGAAAATGAAAATAGGTAGGCACTGGTTCAAGTACTGGTGCTCGTGCCTCTCATGCCTTGGGAACATCAGCAGCAGCAGCAGAAGCAGCAGCGCTACGTAGACCCGTACCATTACCATAGCGATACGGCTGTGCAGCGCACTGAACCGCGTTCGCCCTCCAAAATAATTGGCGGTTCCACCGTTTTGTGTGCAGATGTTTCAAGCAGACATGTGCATACACTCCATGCGTACGAGTGGTATGATACAGCAGTAGTATTAATAGTAGTAACTGAGTCGTCCTGTTTGCTTCCCGTTCTCCGCGAGAGTTCCTCCTGCTGTATACTTTGGACGGAAATGTAAGGACGGTTGGAGCATACATATGTAGGGCTGGGCACTGGCACAGCAGTAGTAGTAATCTACTGGCAGTAGTAATCTACTGATTGCCCCGGCCAGTATGTTCGCCAGTAGTTTTTTTCCAACGTACGTCCAAGAAACACGGCGTATTGTAGTACGGAAACCCACGAATTGCGTTTCGGAAGTAGAGGGGAGCAAGGAGAGACAGCATACTGCTGCAATCCAGTACGAGTACTCGTATACTGATTGGTTTGAACGACGGTATAATCGCTACTGACGGAGTCAGCCAGTGCCCAGCTCTATTAAATATGAGTAGGAAACGCCCCTTATAGTAATGTACATTTCCGTCCAGAGTGGTCTACGTAGCGCAGACGACAAGCGAAGGAACTCACCATGAGCGCCGCCCTGCTATACAGGAGTACAGGACACCTATTAATTATAAGAAACAGGAACCAGGCTGAAATTCTTATTTGAGAGAGGGTGCTTTCTACACTAATTTCAATGTAACGGCTCCCGGATTTTTTACTTCTCCATAAATCTCCACCTGGCTTTCTTATTCGCCTGTTTCTTATTAGGTGTCCTGTACTGTATACGACGTACAAAACTCGTGCAGGACAAGATGTCTGTGTCGGCCCATATCCAACACGACCCCAACCCTAACCCGTATCCCTAACGCCAACGCTAAGTCTATGAAACCCTAACCCCCAACCTTTTCGGGGGCTCGAGGGCGTTACTGTATACGGTAGGGGCGATGCGCGGCTCCACCGCGTGTTTCGGTGGCGTTTCCAGTCGGCCTCGACCAATCAGAGCAAGGTCCTGCACGTTTTTGTTTTTTTTGGCAGGGTGGTGCTTTAGGGCCTCCCCCGAGGGTAGCCGCATGGTGGGAAAGTGGCGTCGGCGGCGGGACGCCCCAGCAACATCTTGACGCCTGTTTCAGTTACCGTATACCTGGCTGGCATTTACTTAATATGTGTGATGGACGACAGCAACAGTGTTAATTATGCTGTGTGGTAGTTTGCCAGGTATCATAGCTGGCAGGTATGTAGATACCTGGTGTGGGTTCGTCGTTTTTCACTACTGCTGTGAATAAGAGCCAAAAGTTCGATTGGATTTGAGTCGATTTTGGCGAGAAGTCAGTCGGCTTGAAAATCGAGTGAACTGGAACAAGTGAAGCGAGCCGGGCGAGCGACGGGAGCCCCAATCCCCCCCCCCAGGCTTGTGTGGGGGCCACAGCAGCCGGTGAAACGCGCTACGAACAATCGGCAGAACGCTTGTCTCCACTTTGCGATTCCGATGTTGATGGAATCGGACGAATCGGCTGCGATTCACGGCCGAGCCCTACAAGTAAAAGCCCACCAATTAGAATCAACCTTCTAAGGCTATTAAGAGCAGAAGGCTCACTTTGAGGGGAACGCTAAGAAAATTGGACGAATAAATCGTGCTAAAGGGCGAGCGCTACACTAAATCCTATATAGTAGTCTATGCTCAAGGTGGAGGAATGGTAGTGTCACAGCAAGGTTCTACAATAAAGCTTGCTCGGATTTTACTCGTAAACGTTTGTTGTTGCCGGTCCCACACTGTAGCTTTTGCTACTGGTATGATGTGTACCGTAGTAGTCAAGCAACGGCGATGGTATTGACTCATTGGACTCACGGGAATTGCTGGTTAAGGTGTATCCTGGTGTACTGGTATACTGGTATACCGTAATCATGCGAAGGTTCGCACCGGGTGCGATCACGTTTTTAAATGTTTCTACGTTGTGTTTTTTGTCGCACCCCGGTGCCATCTCTCCGATGGGGGTGCGGAAACACAATTAAATCATGCCGTTCTTCTACTTTGGCGCACCCCCGGTGCGATCTCTCCTATGGGTGCGCTGCTGAATCGAAATACACCGGGCCGTACTGGGGCAACGGTGCTGCGTACATGACTCAAAGCTACCTAAAACGACTTGACCTACCATGCGTTGGTAAAGTACGTTTAAGAGGAGTGGCGCACTGGTGATATCTCATCGGAGTATGAAATAAATGATAATATTACCTACTACAGACCCGCTGCGGTGGCCCTCAAATTTCTATTTATGTCGGAGAGATCGCACCGGGGTGCGATCTTTCCGATGGGGGTGCGAAAACACGATTAAATGTTTCTACCTTGTGTTTTTTATCGCACCCCGGTGCTATCTCTCCGATGGGTGCCAACCTTCCGATGGGTGCGAACCTTCGCATGATTACGGTACTGGTACGATGCACCCCTTGAATGGGATACCCTTGAGCTCTTCAAATACTCTGACAGCATTACCGGGTACCTGGTATACGATAGTACTACTCCCATACTTGACCCCCCCTGGTACCCAACCTTCCGTCTATGGTATATATACTGCCATAACCCCCCTTCGATATCACCACCACCCCCCACAAGACTCGACCCCCAATAATACATACCAGGGGTATATGATCTCACAGCTGTTGTTTTTTCATTTTTATTAATATTTGCATCAACACTTGAACAAAACATGTCATTATCACCGGGGTTCGTTACATATAATCCCACCGCAGGAAACCGCCCCGTGGATGATGAAAAAAGACGAAACCAAAAACGTTCGTCACCCAGGGTGGTTTCTTATCGCCGAATATGATGCGTATTATACAGAAGTATACTATAAAACGTACTTGAGTTTACACCCTAATCCTAACCCAACCCCAACCACCCGCGAAATTTGTCTGACGAGAAAATGAACGAATTAATGAAGATGGTTGTTGTAATGAAAAGTTATTAATAGTGTAGACTCTCGAGCCAATTTGTCGAAGCTGGTCGAAACAGCTACCGCTGTCTGCTGTTGCTATCGAGCCGACGCAATGCTCTTGAGCACTTTTAATAGTAGGTACCGCTACGGCAGTGCATCATTTGGGGGGGCATGGTAATACATATTAATAGTACTATATACCTGGTACATGGTACAGTAGTACTATTACGGGGGACCATAGTAAACACTAGTAAATAGGATCAGATATTGTCAGTAAAAAAAGTACAACATCTTGGTGTTTGTGTGTGCCGTAGGTCCTATTTACTACGCTCCCCCCTAACGGTATATTCAGAACCCTCGATGGACCTAAACACCATGTGTCACATCCTCCTATGTTTATTTTATTTCATTTTTTATCATCCCATTTACTATCTCCGCCCTCGTTTTCTCTCTCGATCTTAGTCGTAGCTCGGATCCGGGGTTGCAAAGTAGGTTCTTCTCCCTCCTCCCCGCTATACGACGGCACTCGGCTTGCGTTTTTATCGCGAGAAGACTCCAGCCCTTTCTTCCCTCGTCGACGTGCCTCGATTTGTTTGTTTTCCTGCAATATTTGGTTATGATTATCAGTACCAGGTAGCGGTATGCTGTATCCCCTCGTAGTAGTGTCGACCGGTACCTACTTGGTACCATACGGCGGAGGGGCTGCTATACACGTATACTGTTATCAAGATAAAACCCTCCCTCGGGCGCATTTCCTAGCTTCTTTTCTCGACGACGTGGAGAGTGCAAACCAAACCCCGAGCGACGCGTCTATGCAAAAATGTCGACGAGATTCTTCCAAAGCCAACATTCCCGTTGTGTACCCCACAGGCTCCATCTCGAAAGGGATGCGTGGTCAATGGTCAAATGACTAAGGCAAGCAACAAATGAGTACCCCTCTCGTTAGTTTGGACAGAATCGGCTCTGGAGGTTATCCTAGGGGGTGTGTTATCTCATCCCACGTGTGTCGAGTGTCATATAGCACATATACTGTTGTGGTACATATCATGCGTATATTATTTTCCCCCGAATACGTCGTACACACACCCTTGCACCCAACCGTACCCCCACCCTTAACCCCATCCACCTTCTTACCTCATTAGCCCACCCACATCCTCCCCAATCTTACCCCCATCCACCTCCTTGACTCATTAGCCCACCCACATCCTCCCCACCCTTACCCCCGTCCGCCTTTTTGCATCATTAGCCCACCCACATCCTCCCCCCCCTTACCCCCCTATCCACCTTCTTACCTCATTAGCCCACCCACATACTCCCCACCCTTACCCCCATCCGCCTTCTTACCTCATTAGCCCACCCACATCCTCCCCACCCTTACCCCCGTCCACCTTCTCACCTCATTAGCCCACCCACATCCTCCCCACCCCCTCCCCACCCTTACCCCCAACCACCTTCTTGCCTCATTAGCCCACCCACACCCCCCCCACCCGTACCCCCATCCACCTTATTACCTCATTGGCCCACCCACACCCTCCCCACCCTTACCCCCCTCCCCCCCCCTCCCCCCCCTTACCCCCACCCACCTTCTTGCCTCATTAGCCCACCCACATCCTCCCCCCCCTTACCCCCCCCCACCCTTTCACCTCATTCCCCGACCCACCCTCACCCCCCTCCCCCTTCCTACCTCACCAGCCCCCCCACCCCCCCCCCACCCGTACCCCCATCCACCTTATTACCTCATTGGCCCACCCACACCCTCCCCACCCTTACCCCCGTCCACCTTTTCACCTCATTCGCCGACCCACCCTTACCCCCGTCCACCTTCTTACCTCATCAGCCCACCCACATCCTCCCCATCCATACCCCCATCCCACACCCTCAACCATGCATCCCCCCGTTAAGCAGCGGCGGCAGCAGCGGCAGCAGCAGCAGCAGCAGCAGCAGCAACGGCGGCGGCGGTAGTAGTAGTAGTGGCGGCGGCAGCTCCTGTTACACCTTCCAGCCTCCCCCTTCTCCTTTGAGCATCCGTGCGGTGGAGAGCCAAGGCCGCATCTCGCGCGCTGGTACCTGATTTTCCGGACACTTTTGATACCAGTCTAATCCTAAAAGAAAGGGAGGTTGGTACCTTTTTCGGCGTATCGGAAGGTCCCCCGTTCTGGTCTTGAAACATTCGGGTGGTCTGCCTGGTCTGTACCTTATTTTGGGCATATCAGAAGGTCCCCTACGTTTAGCGCCAGTCTGATCGTAAAAACAGGCGAGATTGGTACTTTTTTTTGGCATATCAGAAGGTCCCATACGTTCACCACCAGTGTGTTCGTAAAACACAGGGGGGAAATTCATACTTTTTTTCGGCATAAAAAAAAAAGGTCCCCTGCATTTAGCACCAGGTCTCTGGCCGTAAAAGAAAGGGGAGAGTGGTATATATATACCTTGTGCGGCATATCAAAAGGTTCTGTGTATCGCCCCCGAGAGCGGATTAATTTGATACCTGGACGCCTGGTACGTGTCGACCGTAGTATGGGGGGACGCAAGCTTGACGCAGCAGCGGCGACATTCAGTCCCTCCGCTGGGACGCCGAACCAGCAGCAGCAACAGCAGCAGCAGCAGCAGCAGCGGCAACAACAACAGCAGCAGCGGCAGCAGCAGCAGCGGCAGCAGCAGCAACAGCGGGGCGGTGGCAAAGCGGCGGGTCCCGGAGGCACCCCTAAAGGCGGAAGTGGTAGTGCCGGCGGCAGCAGCAGGAGGAAGCCCAGTGCTGGGAGCAACGCAAACCATCTCTTGAACTTTCAGTTTCAGCCACTCGCGGGGGCCCATCAGGGGCCAGACGGGGGTCGGTCTAGGCGGAGCAATGGGGGGGGGGCGGGGCGGAAGGGCGGAGGCGGTTGGGGAACGGGGTCTGCACGCGGGCCAATGAGCAAGGAGCAGTTTCTGCAGGTGACCGGAGCGGATTTTTTTTTTTCAACATGTTTGCACACTTTGGGTAGATAGATCATCGGTTCCCACTTGATGATCTGCAAGCAGTGTAAGCAGTACGCCTTTCAGGGTAAGAGAGGTTTTCCTGATCTGTACGATCTGTATGATCTGTATGATCTGTATGATCTGTATGATCTAGCTCATGTTGCCGGGTGGGAGCCGTATAATCTGAACGATGTACGACATGCTTCCTGGGTTGGATCTGTACTATAGACAGATCCCGCACCGCATAGTATAACGGCATGTTGCAATCTAGATGACGATTTAGATGATGATTTAGATCATGATGATCTAGATCATGACCTGTCCGACGTACAAGGTATCATACAAGTTTGATATGTACTTTTGAGACCACAAAAACAGTGAGATTTCGTACTGTGGTATTGTCCGCCGTATATTAATAATACGTGGCAACATAGGTAGTAACAATAACCAGAATATACACTACAGCAGCAGTAGTACGAAGTATAATATATTGTGTAAACATAGGGGGATACAGTACATGTTTTTTGGGTGCATCGTGGGTTCATATTATATACTACCATTACTACCAGGTATGTATTATTATGCCCGTGGGAGCACGCAGCGCAAGGAGTACGATGCTAAGGCGAGTTTGTAGCCCCGGTAGTTCCTTGTGTTCGTGCCTCTGCGACAGTTACCTGCGACAGTTACGTGACAAAACCGAACATCCCGAGCTGCTTCGTTTTAGCCGATGCCGTTTTTTCGTTGTCTTTAGCGACATGTTTTCTATGAACTCCCAAAATTGTGTTTAACAAAAAATTGATACCACTATGTCCCTTTATATAAATACCGCTCTGTATTTCATTATGTTATCCAAAGTTACTTATATTTCGGGACATAAGTCGTTTTCACCACTCTGTCCGGAAATGTATGTGCCGTTTTGAGTGCTCGTATTCATCAAAAGGCCCTTACACTCCCGTACGACGTTTGACACGCGGACCGGGTGTGCTGAACGTGAGCATGCTCTCACCCACCCTTTGCTTCTGTTTCCTTTATCTTCGATCGAAATTTCTTCTCCTGCTTCTGCACAACTCGGGGCGGAATACAGGGGACGATTCGCTCTCACCCCCGGCTCTCCAAGAGGCGTTTCCCGCCCCGGATGTGCTGGAACACACTCTCACCCATCCCCTGCTATGTATATATCTTTTTTTTTCAGGCGAACTTTCACTTCCTCCTCCACAACCCGGCATGGAAGGTAGGGGACGCTTCACTCGCGTCCCCGGCTCTCCAAGAGGCTTTTTTCGACCCGGATGTGTTGGTGGACTGGGATACCGTGGACACGGTGCGACTGTTTCGGCATGTCTCAAAGAGCAAAGAAACGACGGTTTCGACGGTTTCGCCGAGGCAAGGCGGCAACAACGGCCGCGACGATCGGAGATCGCGCGACGAGGCAAGCTTGAAATCCGTTTTTTTTTTTTCGCCAGGCGGTGGATACTATCATACCCTGTCGGTTTTTCTTTTGTTGATTGAAGGTGCTTAGGTGTTTTTTTTCAATGTTTTTGTTACCTACGCCATTCTGGATTTTTTTATCTATTAATAGTATTCTTAACCCCGTTGGGATGGACCCCTTTTAAGGAACCTTTTAAGAGATATAACGGATATAACGGATACAAGGCATCTAACCGATATAACGGATATGAGGCTAATAAGGGATGTAACGGACATTTTCAGGGATATATGGGATAGCAACCAACACAAAAATTAACTTCGGTGTCATCGACCGTTTCGGAGCAGCATGAGCCCCCAGCAATACGGGTAGCGTGAGGATGATCATTCTGCGCCCGTGCCGATACGACCAACCCCTTGCATTGCATCAACCATTGCAACCATTGTAACTCGGGCACCAACCATGGTATCAACCATTGCATCCCCAAGCACGCAGTGGTCGTTACTGCTATTGTATCATTCCGCCAACCACGCAATAACCATTGTGCGGTAATCGTCAATTTTGGTCGTCCATTTTCCCCTTTTTAATTCCCAGCAGGGCTCAGGGTTAACAGCGAGTACTGCTGTATTACCATGTATTTGTTGTGAGCGACGACGACGACGGAAGAAGGGGCAACAACATCGGACAGATAGATCACGATCTAGATAATCTATTAATAGATCATTACCTTCCGTTTTGATTTCCACAACGGAAGGCAATGATTTCTACCGTAGATGGTGTTGTGCCGGATGTATATAGTAGTACAGGTCCAACAATTAAACTCGTGTTACGAGTAGATCATGCAGATTACACGGCTCCCAGCCGGCAACCACAGCTATTACGGGGGACCATAGTAAATACTAGTAAATAGGACCCACAGCAGTACACACCAAAACCTATATATAATCCCTATTTTTAGTACGTAACAATATTTGATCCTATTTAATAGGGGACCCACAGCACACACCAAAACCTATATATTTCCCTATTTTTAGTACGTAACAACATTTGGTGCTATTTAATAGGGGATCCACAGTACACACTAAAACCTACAGGTATATGTTTCCCTATGTTTACCAACAATATTTGGTCCTATTTACTATGGTCCTCCGTATTAGATCATGCAGATCAATATTCCAGTTGACCTGAAATATCTAGATGGTGAAATAGGGGTCCGTTGTGAGGTGCAAGGGTTACACCGTTAGAGACAAGGACTGGAGAGATGGGAGGAATGAAATGTATTCGTTGAATCGTTGGATCGATAGTGCCGTTGGCCATGGTGCCGCCTCCTTACCATCACTCCCAAGCCTTGAAAAAAACAGCGCACCTTGTATACTTATCGCTATCAGGGACGTGTCGGCCCAAAATGAGCACCGCCCTGCGCAGTACTATAAACGGTAGGATGTTACACTCTGGCGCTTTGTATACGATGCTGTATCGTACGGTATACCAGGTATATTATTACTTATAAATGAATATCAGTAAGAAACAAATCACCCTGGAATGCCGTTATATGATACACCTCGGTACGAGTATCATATCATATAAGAAATATATATGGACTATTTATATTAAGGGCAGCGGCCAAAAACAGGTACACCTGGTCCGTTCGGGGCCAAAAAACAGGTACATACTAAAATCAAGTTAAAAACGCACCCACGACCCTGCCGTTCCTTGCAACAAAGAAGAGTTTTTTCATGTTCTTCGTGCTCGCCCGGTGACTACGTATTCGAGTAGCTGCTATTAATAGTACGAGGAACGAACGCCTGCTGCTGTATTCTCCCTTCTCCCACCCCTGGTATTCCAAGTCAACCACCATCCCGAAGGGGAGCCTTCTATCTTGTGTTATTTCGGCGGAGGTGTGCAGGTAGATATGTGTGTCGCTCGAGTGGCGTGCGGTGCGAGGTGCGAAGGGAGGAGGGGGTCTCCGCGTACGTCGGCCTTTGTATAGGGGGCATAGGGTGAAACTATGAAGGGCCTCTGGTTGGCTTAAAAACGACAAAAAAAAAGGTGAAAGCCAAGCAGAGTAGACAAAATCAGGTATACCTGGGTTTTAAAGAGGCAAAAACAGGTACAACGAGTTTTGGACCAATAGCAGGGCACGTGGAGTGCGTTTTTTACTTTATTTTAAGTATGTACCTGTTTTTGGCCGCAAACGGACCAGGTATACCTGTTTTTGGCCGCTGCCCTTATATTTATATATATATATGATATCGAAAAAATCCTCAAACCCCATATTTGCAAGCTTGATGTAAAACTACAGTAGTAATACTTCGATCATGTCGACGTCCACGGGGTGTGTTGGCTAGTATATATATGTATAGGGTTTAGAGTGGTCTCTATATCATACTCTATGACTTGTTTTTTGTTGTACAACATGTTCATTCTGTATGTGGTTTGACACAACAGGATTTTATTAGGAATGTTAATCGGGGAGCAAAAGTGCGATTAACTTTCACCGATTTTGGCAAAGATGACTAATCATTTTTATTCATATATTGGCCTGCTTGAATTTTGGGTGAAGTCGAACGAGCGTAGCGAGCCCCAATCACCCCCGTTCCGGCTGGTGAGGGGGCCAAAATAGCCGGTAAAAGGCGTTATGAATGAATCCCAAAAAAATCGCAACACCATTTGTGATTCACGACATCGATTAAATCGGATGAATTCGATTGATTTCAATGAACCGGCTGCAATTCTTAGCCCGACAAGTAACAATGTGAAGATGGCCCCTGTTGAAACTACTCGTATCCTATTAATAGGGTAATTCCAAGTCATTTTCCCTCGAAAAGTGGGTTTACTTAAAAATTGCACAGGAGTGGTATTTCTTACGGGCCCATTTTAAGGAAGAAAAATTGTCAAGCCGAATCACCAAGAAGACGTTTGAAATTGGGGCCGAGGGAAAGTCGATCCGATCGAATTGCAAAAGACCCAAAAGCCCAAAATACTTGATTTGGTGCAAGTCGAGTCGAATCGATTCGAATCGATTTGAAGTCGGGGGGTTTATCCAACTTGCGTGGCGTGTTCCCACTGGGTCAACGCCCCTGAGACAATCCATCGCTGCTTTCGGGCATGATCGACAACCACCAACGAGGCGATACACCGTGAACCTCAACGAGTGGCGACCGGGGCAATAGCCGCGCCCACGGTTACAAACCATAGCACAGCGCCGCCCGGCGGTGGCTACTAAAAAAAAAACATGGTCGTGAGCCCATTTTTTCCACCAGCTCGATCGGCCAAGCCCCACAAAAACCAAGCTATCGACTCTAAACACGGACGAAAAGCTCAGGACTCTGATAGCTGCTTCGCCATCGCTGCTCCGAGCGTGGCGTTTAAGGGCTTCCTTCGCCCACTAAAGAGAAGCTGAGAGTGATAGCTTCCTAGCCTGCACGCCGTCGTTCTCATCTGCTCTCGTCAGTGCTTGCCAGCCGGGTGTTGCGTAAGGTGCTGCGTTATTCCGATCTTATAAATTAATCGAGAACATACATGGTTTCCCGATATAACCCATAGCGGTGTTTTTCCACCAAATCGAATCGAATCCAATTCGATTCATAAACACAGGTCGATTTTGTCACATCGATTCGATTTGAAAGTTTCCTTCGTTAAAGTGGGCCCGAACCCTTTCACTGCAGATGGTCCAAATATTTTCACATCTCAGGAAAAATCATGATCTATCTGTCTACAGTAGTAGATAATCTAGTTCGTCAACCTACCGTTTTGAGAGGTTGTGCAGGAGTTTTGCATAGTACAGATCCAACCTATAGGAAACATGTGCTATTACAGCTGTAGATCATGCAGATCACACGGCTCCCACCCGGCAACATGAGCTAGACCATACAGATCGTACAGATCATACAGATCATACAGATTGTACAGATCATACAGATCAGGAACCTATCTGCCCTGAAATATCTAGATGGTGAAGTAGGAATCGATTACCTGTCCGAGGTGTAAACTCTTTGTCCAAGTATTTTTTTTCTCGATACACGGATGGGTGCACTTCTCAAGAATTTTCACGCGTCCAACTGACCAAACCCGTGCCGTCATCGTATCTGGCGCTCGACAACGACAACAGGTAGAGCCAATCGCCACGTCCTCAGTACCAGCACCAGCACCAGCACCAGCCGTAGAAGCAGCAGCAGCAGCAGGAGTAGCAGCATCGGAAGCAAGAACAGGCCCCAAGACCGTTCTTCTGGAGCGGAAACCGGCCGTCGAACACATCGGGTGGGGTAGTGCAAAACGCCTTCCAGCAGCAGCAGCAGCAACCGTCGAAAAACATCCAACGCTCGAATCCAAGACCGTTGACGGCTCGAAAAGGGAGGCCTCATCTGTGGCGGAATTAAACCTAACGCCTGGCAAGGTGGAAAGTCGGCGGAATTACGACAACGGCGAGGAGGACGAGGAGGACGAGGAGTGGAGGTGCTCGATTTGTCTGGGAGCGCCTAGGGCTCCGAGAGTGACGAAGTGCGGCCACGGCCCGTTCTGCCTGGTCTGCATCCTGAGGCATCTCGGGGGGGAAGCCTCGGCAAGGTGTCCTCTCTGCTTCGACAAGATGCACAGGCGAGTCTACTGCTGTAGAGCGGGTAACTATTAATATTGAATAGTATAATCTTGGATAGAGTATCGAAAAATGAAGTCTCGATGTAGAGGAATATCGAGCTATCGAAGTTCCGATATGTATATCGAAATATCGAGCTATCGACGTTCCCATATATATATCGAATATCGAACTAACGGATTTTTAATATATACATCGAAATATGGAAATATCGAAGTTCCGATATACGTATCGAAATATCGAACTATCGAAGTTCCGATATATATATATATCGAAATATCGATTTTTCGAAGTTCCGGTATATGGTATTGGACGTGTTTTTCCCTCCACCCCCTGGCATCCCCGTGTGTTGTCATCTTTTTGTGCAGACATTAAACGAAAATAATCAATGTATCAAATATCGAGATCGTATCGATTGTTTTTTCGTGTGTCGATGTCGTATCGAACTCGATTGTCGTTCAATGTCCAACACAAACCTATTAACTATCGGGTTGCTTGCTCTATAGCCTGAGGAGCTCTATCCCTCGCCCATAGTTCGCGCACCCTCCGGTAACCGAATAGTTTTGTAAAGTACAACTTGGATTACGGTTACGTTGAGTGGTTGTTCACTTGAGGAGTGTGTGCCGTCAGACAGCTTGTTTGTAAGTCCAGAAGAACACCCGCTCTGCCGCGATATGTGACTCAGCAAACGAATTTGGGATCAATAGACACAGCTATTAATTGTGGCATGGCAGCTGTTGTCCGTGGTGTGAAGCGCTCACACTCCCTCTTAGCACCTTCGTCTTCATCGCAATCATCACCATCACCATTCATCCATCACCATCTTCATCAGAATCATCATCATAATCTTCATCGTCTTGATCATCATCATCGTCATCATCATCATCACCATCATAATCATCATCTTCATCGTCATCGTCATCATCATCAATCATCATCATCAATATCATCATCACCATCATTATCATCATCATCTTCATCATCACCACCACCATCATCATCATCATCTTCATCATCACCATCATCATCATCAACTTCACCATCAGTAAAATCATAATCATCGTCATCATCATCATGCATCCGTCATCGTCACCATCATCATTCATCCGTCATCGTCACCATCTTCATCATCATCATCTTCATCATCACCACCATCATCATCATCATCCGAAACAGGAAATATTTGTAAACACGAGGCTGTCCGATAATTTCACAGGTCGCCGTTTTTACTGACCCTTCTCCCACTTGGCACCCTGATCCCATGCCCACCGGATCCCACCGGGACCTGGGCCCTCCAAACTCACCCTGGGTATATAATCAGCCGTCGGCAGGGGCCACCAAGGCACCCTGATCTCGTGCGACTCTATCCGCTATCTTTGGGGTTTCCACGAGTACGGCCATATACAAAAACGGGAACAACACTAAAACTAGTATATTGGTGTCTGACCTGTGGGTTTCTCCCACAACCTCGTGTGTACAACAAGATACGCTCAGCATCTGATTTGCTTTTTTTTTTTGTCTACGATCCGTTTGTTGTTGGTTTTTTTTTCGTTTTTGCTGGCAGGACCCAGCTCCGCCGAGCTAGCTGCAACAAAGTCGTCCCTTTCTCCCCGAAAAGCAAGGCCAGTCTTGTGCTGCTGCGGCGAGAGCGCACATCCCTCGTGCCCCGCGCCTCCGCCGATGCAGACCTGGAAGGCGTGAACGTAGGGAGGGGAGAGAAATCTGACAGCCCCGGTACCGCTGTGGTGGCGGACGGCGACGGCGGAGAGAAGTGGGCGGCAGCGGCTTGCCCCAGAGAGGGGGATGAGTCGGAGCAGTTTTCTCGCCTCGTGACGGCACAGCCGAGGTAAGCAAGGAACGAGGGGCAGACAGGGTGGGGTGAAGGGGGGGGGGGGGGGGTGTACTCATGTCGTGCACGACCGTAGTCGTATGACCATAGACCCTCACATCCCTACAATGCCGGGACAGAGCAGGTTGGGTTTTCACCAACCAGGCAGACAATGCTTGCACCAAGCGCGAAGCGCCGTGAGGTATTGAGCGAGTCGCATGGAGGGTGAGCTGCATCCTGCTAAGAACCGCCTCTGAGGCGGACTTGCATATGGACGACAGCTTCAATGACTTAATGGTGGGGTAGAGGGGATCGGTTAATTGGTATTTCGTGCAACAAATTATCACGCTTTCGATATTTCCAGATTAAGTATTACTGCTGTACGCTGTATCAGGTTTTCGATGAGTTTTCGAGGTATGGACCTTTCAATTTAATGATAATTCAATCGATCACTGGATTAACCTGTCGGTGTATTATTATTTTTTAATTATTTTTTGGGGTGCATACCTGGTATCAATGTACCAAGTTATCGGCACATCGAGGTATCGATGCATCGAGCATCCATCGGGAGAGAGTCAAGGCGATGCCTCAGGTGGCGTTATTCCAAGCGAGCGTCATGAACCTAAGCCAAAGCCGCGGTTTCTTCTGCGCACTACTGTATAAAGAGAACCGAGTAGAATCGTTGCAGTGGATGATACCATGCATTCGACAATATGACCACCCCGCTCATGCGACGGTTCATTTCACGGACGACGGTTTCAACTGCGACGGTTTCGCACAACATTTCAACTACGACTGCATCAGAGGCGGTGGCTTCAACGACGACCGTTTCATAACATATGATGGTTTCAGCGGCAATGGTTTCAATGACGACGGTTTCAACTGCGACGGTTTCAGCGGAGACGGTTTCATAGCCGACGAGATCCATGGCGACGGTTGGAAAGACGACGGTTTCAACGGCGACCGTTTCAACTGCGATGGGGTCACACCTTCACGTACGATAATTTCGTAGGCGATAGATTGAACGACTACTGTCACAGACGGAGGTTTCATGTTTCAACAGAGACTGTTGCAGGAGACGAGGTTGGGCGATGAGATGCAATGGCGATACTTTCAACTGCGACTGTTTCAGCTGCTACGATGTCAACGTACGTGTCAAAGACGAAGTTTTTTGCACGCGGCTGTTTCGTAGGCGGCAGCTTAGACGGCGACGGTTGTTTTAACGGGAAGACAATTTGGTTTGACAGACAACGGGTTACGTACGCTACAGTTTCATAGGTGGCGTTTGCATAGCGGCGGTTTCATAGGTGACTTCCTTAGGTGCTAGGCGATGGATTCGCAGGCGACGGTTTTTTAAGAGGCGGTTGCAACGACACCGCATTCGTAGGAGTCGGTTTCATGGCGACAGTTTCATAGGCGACGGTTTCATAGTAACTTGTTCGGGGGGCCGGTCTTTTTGGGCGTGTGAAGGCCCATGGTGGCCTAAGTATGCTGGTTTTAGTGTAGGCGGCGGTCAGAGGCGGTCAATCAAGGAGGTCAAACTGCGATCTCCTATATATGTAGCGTGTTTGTATGGTAGTTTTAGTGTGTGGGGCGGGCATTCAAGGGGTCAAACCCCGGCCTCCTATATCATATATATATATATATCCCATGTAGCGTATTTGTCCAATACCCTGGTAGGCGATTGTTTCAAACACGACGGTTTCAGTCGTGTTGGTATGCACGGCGTAGGTTTAAACGGCAATGGTTTGATAGGCCGCCGTTTCAGTGGCCGCAGTTTTTCCGGCAACAGTTTCACCTCTACCCGTTTCAGCGGCCACGGTTTCAAAGGCGATGTTTCCAACGGCAACACCTTTATAGGCGACGGTTTCAACGGTGACGGTTTCATCGGCGACAGTGTCATAGGTGACGTTTTCAACGGAGGGTATGTTACTGGTGACGTTTTCACATGCGACGAGTCAACGGCGAAAACTTCAAAGTCGACAGTATCAATCACCAGTGGTTGTTTCAAGGGCAACAGTTTCAACGCCTTCCCTTTCATCGGCGACGGAATCAACGGCGGCGGTGCTACGGAGAAATTTTTATCGGCGACGGTTTCACACGCGGCGGTTCCGTGGCGATGGCTCCTACTGCACTGGTTTCAACATACGACGGTTTCACAGGCGATAGTTTTGACGGCGACAGTTTCAACCTCGACGGTTTCATACGCAACGGAATCGACGGCGGCGGTTCCACAAAAAAAGACTACGTTAGCCAAGGTTTCACTCGCGCCATTTTCACAGGAGGTTTCAAAAGCGATGGCTTCAAAAGCGACGGTTTCACAGGCGACGGTTTCAACGTCGACGGTTTGGACAGGAACGGTTTCTATGGCCACGGTTTCAGTGGCCCGGCTTCTTAGGTCACGGATTGACAGGCCACGATTGACACCTCGACCGTTTCATCGGCGACGGATTTAATGCGGAAGGCTTGGGCGACGTCAGTCTCGATGGGTACGGTTCCGATGGCATTGGCGTCAACTATCAAGTGCCGGCGCCGTCGGTTTCAGTATCGACTGTTTCATAGGGGACGGTTCCACATGCGACGGTTTCAAAGACCACGGTGTGTACGATGGTGGTTTCACCCTTCGACGGTTTCAACGGTAAATTTTCCAACGGCCACGGTTTTATAGTCAACGATTATGACGTCGACGGTTTCAACGGTAACAGTTTCAATGGAATTTCATGGTTTCAGCGACAACGGGTGATCCTGCAGTTCAGACGGCGACGGCTTAAATGGCGTTGTTTGTCAGATGCAACGGTTCAATGTCCACGATTTGAGCGACGTTGAATTCAACGGAACGATTTCATAGGCTACGGTTTTGGCGGCGACACTTTTGAATGGACAACGGTTCAACCGTAACAGTCTGAACGGGGGAAGCTCAACGGCAACGGCTTAAAACACCCATGTCTCGGGCGTCTACGCTTTCAGCCGCCACAGTCGTAACTACTACCGTTTCGACGGCGACGGTTTCAGTGGCTATAGTGTCAAGAGTGACGGTTTCGATGATGATGACGGTTTCAATGGCAACGGTTTTGCTGGCGACAAGCGACGGTTTCATAGACGGCGGTTTCAATGGTGACGGTTACATCGACGGCGGTTTCTAATGGTAACGGTTTCGACGCCGACACGGCGACGGTTTCAACGGCATCGGCAACGGATTTTTCAACTACGGCGGTTTTAACCACCACGGGCCGCTGTTTCGTTTCAACGGCAACAACGACGGTTTGAACGGGGACGGTTTCAGCTATAATTTGATTCAACTACGACCTTTTTAACGGCGACGGTTTCAACAGCAACGGTTTCTTGGGCGACCGTTTCGATCCGAACGGTTTAAACTATTAACGTCGTTGAGAGATAACGGGAGCAGTTTCCATGCGCGTGGTTTCAACGGCTACGGCTTCATCAACCATAACTGTATCAACGACGACGGTTTCATCACGGGCGTAACCGTTTCGCAGGCTACAGTTTAAGCCGACGTGATATCAACAACACGGTTGCGTGTGCAATACTGGTGACGGTTTCGCAGACGACGGTTTCAATAGGCGACGCTTTCAACGGCAACACAGTTTTTTCGGATCGTATCAAAAGGCAACGGTAGAATCAGCCGCGTTTTCAACAGCCGTAGTTTCAGCCGCAAGAGCATTAACGTAACTGCATCATTTCAAAGGCGACGATAGCGGTTCCAACGGTTATAACTTTTATCGTTGAAGGCTTCGACCGAAGCGGTGTCGTAGGCCACCTTTTCAACCGCCACGGCATCAACGGTGACGGTCCATACGCGGCAGTTTCAACGGCGACGGTTTCAACACCTTCGGTTTCAATTATTACGACCTCACGGTACCGGTGTAGTTGACGTTGGGTGCAGCGGCACCGGTTTTAACGGCGACCGTTTCAACGGTAACAGGTTCAACGGTAACGGCTTCGACGGCAACCGTATCAACGGCCACGGTTGCAACGGCTATGGTTTCGGTCGTGACCATGTCAGGCGCGCCGATTTTCAGCCAACACGGTCTGAACGGCAAGCGTTTCAACGGCGACGGTTCGCAGGCGACGGCTTCAACGGCCAGGGCCTCGACGGCGACGGTTTCGCAGGCGACGGTTTCGCAGGTGACGGTTTCTTCGGCAAAAAAAACAAGGCGGCGTATTCGGCGATACTTGTTTTGATGACGACTGTTTCAACGGTAACATCTTCGCGGCGACGGTTTCAACGGCTACATCTTCATCCGTCGCGATGGTACCATACCTGGTAGGCGGCGATTACCAGGGGCGACGGTTTTGAGACGGCGGGAATGATACAAGGATGACGGTTTCACAGTTTCACAATAGCGACGGGCTGACCATTCCATGGGCGGTCTCATTGGCGACAGTTTCATGGGCAACTGCTGCGGCCTGGGGCCTTCTTTTGAATGGCAGTGTCTGCGCATGGGGGCAGCCCTGGAGTATTTTTTTTTTCTCCACCTATTTCCGACTAAACTATGCTTTCTCCCTCGAATCCGTCCTCTTTATCGAAACCCGTTCTCTCGTCTCGTCGTTATTTGCGTCGCTCGCTGTAAATGCCAGGGGATGATTGATCATATGGTACGATTTGGTTTTCTGGTATTGAATACGATGATATGATTGGCCCTGTGATGGGATTGGTCCTGTACTATGTTCGGTTTCAGTGCCTGCTTACAGAGGTACTTCTCGATCCGCTTTGCGTGGAGCGGTTCTTATTTGAAGCACCCCAGTGTTTTTCTCCGACTTCCCTCTTTAACCGCGACCGTGGCTTTATCGCCGTTTACTCGCCGTAGCTTCGTCAACTCTACCCATGACATCGTTAACTTGCTCGTGACATCGTTAACTTGACCCATGACGCCGTTGACCCTACCCATTACATCGTTAACTTGAAACATTGCACCGTTAACCCTTCCACGCGTCGCACATATTATATGCAGATCGATCATCTAGATCTTAACCTGCCGTTCTGAGGCCCTGTGCAGGATCTGAATAGTACAAATCGAACCCAGGAAACCTGTGTCCTAGGTCATCGAAAGAGTTTTTGGCCCCCGCGCGGCAACATGAACTAGATCATAGATCATGCAGATCATACACATCATACACATCATACAGATGAGGAACACATATTCCCTATAATATCTAGATCATGAACTGCGAATCGATTATCCATATGATGTATCTGTAGATGATGTGTCCGAGGTGTTAACTCTTCCATGGTATCGCTAACGGCATCTTCACATGGCCAACTTTTCCCGTGTCATCGTTATCGTCACCGTGGCAGCACTCTGCGCGACTTGGCCGCCGCCGAGTACCGTTCCCTCCTCACCTTCCGGCACGACTCCATCGCCGAGGGGGAGACGGAGTGGGTGCCCTACATCAGCCAGGCGCAGGCCTTGGTCCGCGCACAGCTCGACCGCTTCTCCGCCCTCTCTGCTCTTCCTCCCACGACCTCCTCTGCCTCTCCCCCTGCTGCTGCTGCTGCTGCTACCGTTACTGGTGCTGCCGCTGCTGCTACGGCTTCTGCTGCTGCTACGGATGCTGCTGTTACGGCTGCTGGTGCTGCTACTTCTGGTGCGGCTGCTTCCCCGAAAAGGGAAGGAGCGGCTGAAGCAGCTGATACTGGCGATGTTGCGGGAGAAGGGGGAGGAGGTGGAGGAGGGGGGGCGTTCCGTTTTTTCCAGTCAACGGACGGCCAGAAAGCCTTCCTGCACCCTTTGGACATGCGGCAGCTGCTGGAAGACGCTGAGAAGGGGTTGCCTCTGCCGAAGAGGGTCGATGCCAAGGTAGGAGCGGATGTTTTGCCTGCGTATAGTGTATGCCGTTGTTGGAGGGGGGGTACTTTATTTTCATGCATGGCCGTAGTCGTATGACCATGGACCCTCGCATCCCTGCAATGCCGGGACGGAGCATGTCGGGTTTTCACCGACCAGGCAGACATTGCTAGCACCAAGCGCGAAGCGCCGTGTGGTGTTGGGCGAGTCGCATGAAGGGTGAGCTGCATCCTACTAAGAACCGCTTGTGATGCGGACTTGCATATGGATGACAGCTTCTATGAGTTAGTTTAATTTCTGGTGTGGCCACTTCCTGAGACAGCGATGGGAACACTATGTAACTGCTTCGTGGGTGCCTTACCATATACACACTACGTGATACGATCATTCCCCTTGTGCGGAGCAAAGGTTCTCCACCCCGCACAAATGATCTAACGGCGCAGGGGGGGGGGCATGAAATGTGTCGCGTTTGTCCTTGGCACTTTTTTTGTGTTTGGCTTTTTTTTTGCTCCCTTTTCTTCTACCAGTATGTTTTTTTGTTTTTTGTTTTCTGGCATGTCCAAAACGAGCAATGGACAGTTTTGACCTGCTTCGGCCAAAAAAGCGCTCATAATCGAGGCGACCCACCCCTCCCCTGTCTACCCCGTGTAACATTCGCTATGTTAGTGCTCCTATGCACCAGGTATGTATTATCGAAGCAGCCCCCTCCCCTCCCAAAACTCCCCTCCCCACCCTGTGACAAACGCGATGGTGATTCTCCTGTGGCCCATCGTTATTTTGGAGTTTAGTTTAGTTCAGCTTTAACCTTTCATTTTTAATCTGACGATCCATCCAGGAATCCAAAAGAACAGAATTGCGAATGAATAAGATACTGTTCAAGTAAAAATACGACACTATTAATAGAAATATTACATGTGTATCATATTTGTTTTCAACTTTTGATTTACTATTCAAAACATGCAACAGGTGCTGGAGGTGGAAACCGTGAAGCTAACGCCTGAGATTAGACGACGTCTCCCTTTCTTGGGCCACCTCCCGATGCACTGCGACATCACCTTTTTAGAGGTGGACATGGTGGGGATCGTCTCCGAGGGTACAACCACCAAGTTTAGAGAAGGTTCGTGGTGTTGGTGGAGAGGGGGTGCACTTCATTTTCATGCATGGCCGTAGTCGTATGACCATAGACCCTCGCATCCCTACAATGCCGGGACGGAGCATGTCGGGTTTTCACCGACCAGGCAGACATTGCTAGCACCAAGCGCGAAGCGCCGTTGGTGGAGGGGGGGGGGGGGTTGTGCTGGGTAGTGGTGGACGGGGTGGATGGGTGGTAAGTAGGTGGTAAGCGGTGGGTGCTGGTAATGGCGGTGATTGATGGTGGCGTTTTGTTTTGTTGGGTGCTTTTTGTTATTGACTTTTTTTTTTGCGTCGCCCCAAGTAGGCATATGATACAGTGTGGAATAGTTTCATGTAAAATGGTGTGCCATTTCTTACGTACTGTGTTTTGGTATTGCACGGTACGGTACGATCTGATATGGTGTGGTGTGGTGTGATAAGGTGCCGTACGGTGTGGTATGACACGGCATAGTATGGTATGGTGTGGTATGGTATGGCAAGATGTGCTTGATGCGGCATGAAGGAGTGCCCAGTTGCTCAAATTGGTGGCTCTCCTCCCTCCCTCCCTCCTTCGCTCCCTCCCTCTCTCCCCCCCTCCCTTCCTACATCACCTTGTTGCGCGCCTTGCGGCTCGATGTTCCCGACAACCCCCCCCACCCACGTCTGCAGAGACTCAAAAACGGCATCGAAAGCGACGAACAAAGGCGGCACAGGAGGCCAGGGCCGCGGCGAAGGAAGTACGCGCGGAGGAGAGCCGCACCGCTAGGATAGCGGCCATGCGCGCTTTCACCGTCGACCTTCAGGTGACATCATCAACGATGCTGCTGCTGCTTTGTAGCAGCCGCTGCTACACCTATTGCCACGATCTAAATGTATTTGGACTGTTGTGTGCATCTAAACATTAGCCTACCTTTCCATCCGCATGGAGAACGATCTGAACGATGTTTTTGTTGCTGTTGCTGCTGCATACTGATTGAATGTCGTTCGGAACGATGCGCTGCTTATGCTATATGCCTGTCGGGAACGGTCTGAACGGTGTTTTTTACGACTGTCGCGGCTGTTGTAGACCGGCTGGGGAACCGCCTGGACTACGTCATTGCTGCTGCTGCTACTGCTGCTGCTGCTGCTACTGCTGCTGCTGCTACTGCTGCTGCTGCTCGTACTGCTACTGCTTCTGTAGAATAGTCAGAACGATTTGAACGATTGTGTTGATTACGCTACTGCTGCTGCTGCTGTTGTTGCTGCTGTCAAACCGCTGAAAGTCGATTGTCTTTCGCGTACGTAGGTGCTACGCAACTGTTTCTAAAATCTAGGAGACCGCGATTTGACCTCTGGACTGACCGCCTATACGCCAAAACTACTTATTCCATTTTTTTCAGGGTGGGCTAGTGTAGTAAACATAATAATCAGAACGGAACCCACGATGGACCCAAAAAGCATTTACGGTATCCCCCTATGTTTTCACACCATATTTGGTTATGATTACTATATTAAAATTATATATAAAACAACAGCTGTGAGATCGAGGATTTCATCGAATCTCATCTTTGCTACGTCGTATTTAATAGCCGAGTGTGATACTTCGATCGCGCGTAATTATGGGTTTTTTATATGTATCATATGTAGTATGTTCCATCGTAATGCGTTAGGGCCGAAAAAGCCCTTGACGCGCCCATAGTTAAGACCGGGCTCCTACTGTAGCATGCTTGCCTCTGCGCGCCTTCGCTCCAACCCACCCCTTGCTATTCCCAACCCTTTGCCTTGCATTATTAACCCTTTCCTTGCAGGGCCCTACGCCTGGGGGTGACCCCGACTCTCCCCCCCCGCCACAGTCTCCGGGGGCATCCGCATCTGAACCATCTGAACCTGCAGGGGCAAGCCCAACAACCCTCGCAGAAACAGCAGGAGTAAGGGCAGGAGCAGCAGGAGAAGAAGAGGAGGGGAGCAGCCCCGCCAATGCTACCGCCGCCGCGCCAGCGGGGGAAACCCTAGCTTTGAGTGCCGGCACCCCTTCAACCCCAGGGGAGGGTGGTGCTGCGGCGGCTGCGGCGGCTGCGGGACGGGGAGCAACTGTTAGCGGTAGTGGTGAGGGCGGTGGCGGCGGCGAAGGGGCGGGGGGTTGGTCGTTCGCGAGAGTTACCGCCATGAATGGTCACTTTCCATCCCTGAAACCCTCGGCTTCGGGGGCAGCGGCACCTGCCAACAGTAGCGGTAGCGGTGGTGGTGGTGGTGGTGGTGGTGGTGGCGGTGGTGGTGGCGGTGGCGGTGGCGGTGGCGGTGGTGGTGGTGGTGGAAACGGACACAAGGAAGGTTGAACAATTTGGATAATTCCATGCTTTGCAGTGAAAGCGCACCACACATTTCCTTCACGGCCGTAACGAGCGACGCATCGCTTGCAGCATGACTTACTTGTCTCCCACGTCCCTGCCACGAGGCAAACAAAACCCCCGACTTCCTGCAGTAGTAACAGAGACCGCCTGGCTTTGCAACAACAATCGCGAAGAAAGAACAAACACATACGAATATACGTACATGTATGCACTGTCGACGATGCTCCGCGGAGCGAGTAGCTCGTGTGGAAACCCTGTACGTGTTTCAGGCCACAGACTTTTTTAACCCCTTGACAACTGCCCACACGCTTTTGATACCACACCACTTGGAACTACAGTAGAGTGTCTAAGTATGCAGTATAACACGCTGTGAAATTGGTAAATTCGGTTTCCAGCATTGCCGCGATGCACCACGCAGTCAGCACAAACCGCACCAGCGTGTTTCCACGTTCCTTCCTACCCTGACACCCTAGCCAAAAACGCCAGATGTCTGCCTTGGAACCCCCCCCCCGCACTGATTTATATGTGACCGCTTCAAGCTTGATGTTGGACGTGATTGGGCGCGAGTCTCCCAGCGTGTACCTTAAAATCTAGCAGCTGCCCATCTTCGTGAGCGACGGAATGTCCCCAGTCCCCTGCTCCCCTCGTGGCCACGACGTGCCACACAGGCCCCGTCAACTCCGTCAAAGAAGCCTGCGCGAGGCAGAGTGGGGGAGGGGGGGGGGGGNGGTCTAGCGAGGTGGAAATACGTACGTAGCGCGCGGGTGGAAGGAGACTGGGACAGGACCGGTCGCATACGCGTTTGATCTGCTATCATACTGCTGCTGCTGCTGAGATGCTATGTTTCTTGTGGTCGTGTCTCGTACTGGCACATCCGGGGTTAATACATGCGGCAGTTATTGGTCTAGCGAGGTGGAAATACGTACGTAGCGCGCGGGTGGAAGGAGACTGGGACCGGACCGGTCGCATACGCGTTTGATCTGCTATCATGCTGCTGCTGCTGCTGCTGCCGAGATGCTATGTTTCTTGTGGTCGTGTCTCGTACTGGCACATCCGGGGTTAATAGCAGTCAAGCCTTTCTTTGTGGGGTGGGGTGGGGTGGGATGGTGGACGCTGTTAGTCGAAACCTTCTGCTCGACCCTCTGGTAAGACTCGGTCGCGTTTTTTGTTTCAGTTTCATCCGCACCACCTGGAGGGCTGATTGGTGTATCGGCACCCATCTCAAACGACGATTGGTTCATCGGCACCACCTCAAATAAACGCTGATTGGTTTGTACTCGCTAACTCAAACGTGTATTGGTTTATCCTCGCCATCCCATTAAAACGCGATTGGTTTGTCCGCATCACCTAACGCACGGATTGACTGATTGGTTTATCCTCACCATCTCAAAGGTGATTGGTTTGTCTGCATGACCTCAAGCACTGATTGGCTGATTGCTTTATCTTCACCGCCGTAAACGTTGGTTGATACATACAGATAACGTAAAACGCGGGCAAGTTAATCCGCACCACCCCAAAACGCTGATTGGTGTATCCGCAACTCCTTGAAAGCTGATCGGTTTATCCGCACTTCCTCGCGCTCTGATTGGTTCATCCTCGCCACCTGAAACGCCGATTGGCCACATCAACCTCCAAACGCTAATTGGCTAATTGTTGTTTCCCCCAACACCCCAAACACTGATTGGCTAATTGGTTTATCCTCACAATCTGATCGGCTTGTTTTCAAGGGCATTTGACAAAAAGGGGGACACCCCCCATATATCGTAACAAAAGGGGGGACACTACCAAGCACCGGCGGCGAGGTTATCGTTATAGAGGCGGTCGTTAACACCAATCCAACGGCCCAGCGCATTAACGGTATACTCATAGTCATATATTAACCATCACTCTGACCGAACAGCTCAACAGCTCATTTCCTGGTACAATAAGACTCTCCTCTCCTTTACGCCATGGTACGTACCTGATATACGCGTATACGTATACGGCGGTACCGGCACAACATATATACGTACAACAGCCAGCAGTAGTAACAGAGGAGTACTATCCTTTGTTACGTATATATTTACGTATACTCGTATATATATATGTTGGTGATTTTTGAGGACAACAGAGCACAGGGCGCCAACCAATGTATGCTGATCTGCTGTCCACGTTTGCCCAGGTATGGGCCGTTGGTCTTTTCGTCTTTTCGACTTTAGACGTCGTCTGTTGGGCGTGCCACAACAACCAGAACATGGAGTGGTCACTTACCCGTGGTGTTTTTGACACAGACAGGGGGATATCTCTCCGCAGCGTTACAAAAAGGGGGACATTGCGTAAAAAGGGGGACTTTCCCAAACTAAGTAGATGGAAAGGGGGATATATCCTCGAGTGGGCATAACAAAAAAGGGGGATATGCTTACACCCCCCTTTTGATCGCGCTCGTTCACCCGCTAAACACAAGAAAAAAAATAATAATAAAAACGCTGTGGATGGTAGGGAGATGCCATGTGAGTGTGGCAAACGCATCAGGTTTTAATTTCGAGTCGATTTGGCAGAGTACATAGGCGTACCAGGCGGCGAAAACCGATGTCCCCCTTTTTGTCACGATATAGGGGGTGTACCCCTTTTTGTAAAATCCCTATTTTCAAACAGCGATTGACTGATTTGTCGGCACGGCTGGGTTGCTTCTACCGCTACTGTAGCTGTAGATATAGTAGCAGCGCACGTGTGTCCGGACTGGAGTCGGGATGACTGATGCTAGTAGCTCTGTGATGCGTAAGAAAGGAGGTGGATGTCGCTTACACTTCATAGAGGCCGGTCTGGTCGACCCCTGAGGTGGGCCGGAGAGCAGACCATTTGGAACTTCGACGCCGTACAAGAAACGTTTCAAACTCTTTTTAACTTGCGCAAATCCTGTCCACCTCGAATCATGAGTAGCTCGTCTCCGAAACGATAGTAAGTGCAGTAGGGCCCTTCTTACATCCTTGCGGTGTGCTTTGCTTCAAGAATTCTGAACAAATGGTCCACTTTTTTATATTCCAACCATTGATGGGCCTTTTTACTCCGACCGTTAATATCCCCCCACTATTAAGAGTAATAATACCAACCACCGACTACAGCTTGGCCGCCTATTGTTTCTTGCTTGTGCCATCGACCCCTGGTCAGCGCTGTAGACCAGCCAGCCAACCATCTCCGACACATTGCACACTTCCCCCCCCCCCCCAATCCCTATAAGCCACCTATCAAAAACGTCAAAAATATCAAACAAAACTATCGCCATCCTTTGTAAGGACCTTTTTCTTGTGTTCGCTTGCTTCTCCGATTCGAGCTGGACCCCGACCCAAGCCCCCTCCTCGCCTTCAGAGTAGAGGGTTCACAGCGAGGGGCCTTCGTCCGAAAGGAATGAAGCGGCTTATTAATAGACACCGCAGTAGCACAAACGCGTACGTACGTACGTCATGTATCGCAGCCTTCCAACCAAGGTCCAATCAAAATCGCCCACTGCAAACAACCATTGATACTCCCTCTCCCCCGCTTCGGGTATAGAGCTCTCGACTACTCGTACCTTTGCTTCTGCATAGTAGCGCGAGTACTGTACACTGCTACCGTTCTTTCTACAGCGTTACCACTCTAAAGTGCTGCTGTATTTGTGTACGTACAGTAATGACCTCGTACCGTACTGTAGTGGCACTGCTGTGGTGGTTTCTACCCTATGTTAGTGGTACTGTGATGGACTCCAGTGACAGTACGCGTTATGGCGGTGGTTTCGCTCCGTGCAAAACAAAAGCAGGGCAGTGTCCTCGCAACAACGATAGGGTCGGCAGCACCGAGCTTTTGGGTATTTGGCAAAAACAAAACTACTCCCTGCGGCGCATTTTTTGCGAAGAAACAAAAAAACAGGCGCTGTGGCAACATAGGTGCGTGGGGCTTAACCAAGCAGCTTCAATCGAAAACAAAACAGCCAACCACACTACAGCAGTAGCTTCTACAACAAGTATAGCTGGACAACGTCAATTTGTTGGACATCCAAACAAGAAAACGCACCCCCCTCCGACGTTTTATGTTCCAACATGCTACCAGTACATGATTATCTCCTGCAACAAGTAGCTGCAGATGGCACACAACGCAGCATACCAGTGGCCACGACAGTAGCATACTGGGGCGGCCACAACAGTGGCATATTGGGCGGTTACAACACCTCAATCATCGGTCACGCCAATCATCCAACACGCCAAGAAGATGACACAAATACGGGGGGGAACATAACATAGTAATACTGTAGTAATCAGAAAAAACATGGTCTCTCGAACGTAGGGGGCTACATGGTGTTTGGGTTCATCGTGTGTTCTGAGTACTACGTATGGCCCCCCGAAATAGCCTTACCATCTACCATGCAGCGAAGACCAGCGGAGCAAAACCAACGTGTGATCGTACCACCGTCTCAGAAGCCCAAATGTACAGTCGTGCAAACACTACCACCAGCGTATTCATAACTCGCGCACAGCAGCAGCAGCAGCAATCCACGACGCTTGAAGACTCCTGGATCAACAATCAATTAGCACTTCAGGTGTTCTTGAGGATTGACCCCCTGCGTCCCCTCTCCTCCTTCTCCTCCAGCTGGTGTCCCACTTGGGCGGCCTCCACCACACTGCCACCACCACCGCCACCACCACCGCCATCATCACCACCACCACCATCACCGCCGCCCCCCCCACCATCGCCACCGCCACCACCACCTTTATCACCATCGTCACCACCAGTAGAATCACCGCCAACGCCGCCATCAACATCGCCACCGCCCTCGCCTTCAGCACTACCGCCGCCCTCGGTGATGCTGCTGGCCATCCTTGCCCTTCGAAGCTGCTGCTCCCGCTGCGACTGGATGATGAGATGGCGCAGGTGGGCATTCCGCCTTCTTCTGTGGGCAGTGCTGCACGGTGTATATCCCCATAAAAACAAACGAATGGCGACAACAAGACAGGAACAGCAAACAGCAACAGCAACAGGGGAAAAGAAGACAACAACGGGGTTTTGTTTTTTTAACAAAGACGAGTTCAAACGGCGATGGTGGCCGTATGTAGGGACAGGGTGACGTTGATCACAACAACAGCAACATCAGCAAAAACAGCAACAGCAACAACAACAACAACAACAACAATTACAACAACGGGAAAAACTATACAAAACGAAGCACGCAGCTCAGTACACCGGGCAAAGTTGGCTGCAACAAATAAAAGGCGTAGTTTTGAACCGCAAGCCGCGAGACGAGCTCTGGGGGTACAAGAAACCCTGCCCTCTCCCCCCTCCCCCTTCGCCGCCTAGCGGGCCAGTTAGAGCAACAAGAAAAATCGATTACAATTCCCCCACGCAAAAAATGCACCTTTATTTTGGTGCTCATAACAATTAAGACACGAGAGCTGCACTGAGCACTATTAGTCGGTAAAACAAACAAACAGATACAAACACGAAAACGTTCCAGTATCACACTGCCTGCGTTCATGCTGTAAAACTTGCGCTATAGCGGGCAAGCGCAACGGCCGTCGGTCGATGAAACGGCCGGCCACACTGGCGTGTTACTATCCGTCGGTGCAACAAAAGCCTTGCGGCGGCGGAACAAAACAAAGCCGAACCTGACGTAGTTTTAACATATTTATAAAAGCAAAGCGGAACCGAATGTTCACTCGTAGAGACAGTTAGGGTACCTGGTACATACTTGTATTACGCTATGTGCAGATCTAATTTGGCAAAGATGACGTACGTTCTAATGGATGAGCCCATGACCATGTAGACCACCAGCCGCGCCCCGCAGAGAGTGAGGAAGGCGGGTCCAATCCCCCATAGCGTTGCGCGGTACCCTGGCGGTCACGTAAGATTCGCGATCAATTGGGATTCGCGGTCAAGTAGGATTCTGATAAATCGGCCGCGGGGTGCATTTAATAGGCAATGGAAAAAATAAACAAGAGGGCGGGCTACGAGTAAGCGGCTTCGATACCAGGCGTTTTGGGTGTACATGCACTTCGGAAAAGGAGGGGGGCATCGCACGATTCTCGACGCTTTGGGAGTGAAAATTGTACATAACGGCATGAAGTCGACCCGCCGAACAAGTTCTGGAATTAATAAAATATCTATATCTTTCAAAGAGGAAATCCATGGTTGAAATCGAGATAAATCTCCGCCGGGACACAAGTTCCGAGTCAACACCAAAAACACCAAACCGTGCCCCATCGGACAATTTAGATCATCTAGACCATCTGGATCATATAGACCCAACATTTTCCGGTATGAGATGTTTCGCAAGAGCCATATCAATACAGATCTCACCCGGAAAACAGGTGCGTAAGAGCTGTGCCATACAGATCTCTCCCGGCAAACATAACTTTAGATCGCGCAGACGATATAAATGAGGAATTCGTTTGCCCCGAAATGCATAAATCGTGGAATGGGGTCCGGTTTGTCGGTGTCTCGAAAGCATGCCCCAAGATTCACCAAGCTCGAATGAAGACGGCGACGAAGAGGCATTTCACGGACTCGATTCTATGCATGTATGATGCCGTATGAGCGATTTTCTTGCGTGTTGGATGCGCAAGCGCGTTCGGGAAACGCTTGAACCCTTTAAGCATGCATCGGGTTTGGTAACCGAATCGTGCGCCTACCGTATATGACAGTGTATATCACACCCCCTGGGGTGAATTTCAAAGCGAATTTTCTCCAGAACCAGGGGGGCACAGGCAACGAAAAAGGCGACTTTCGGAGCGTCTCGTCGAAAACTTTCCATAGACGGGTCGCTCGGGGTTAGTTAGCGCTCGACCGGTCGTCGAGCAAATCAGCGTTGAAATGCCTCCGAGGGGGTGTGGTATACAGTGTCATATACGGTAATCAACCCAACGATCGGTGTATCGACGAAGCGCCGCATCACAGCCAGTAGTAACTCAGATGTTGACGTGAAAATTTTCAACCAATAAGTCGCTCGAATCCATAAAAAGGAAATATCAGGGATGAGGGAATACAAGACAGCAGTAGCTTTACTGCTGTATACGAGTAGTATCTGCAGCATAGCCGGTACCACCACCACCATCAACACCACCACCAACACCACCACCAACATCAACAGCACCACCACCACCACCAACTAACACCAGACCTCAAGACATACTTCGGAACCCTCATCGACCGCATCGCTCACACACCTGCAAACAGGCCCACCAGCCCTTCCTCTTTCAAGATGGTTCTCACCATGTCCAGGCTGCCACCCATGCCAGCCCGAAACACTGACACCCACGAGCACAAACAGAAAAAAGGGTCCACGACGAGCGGGGGTCAGTTTCGTTATGCATCTCCTCAATCCTGTACATGCCTCCTTGGTGAGGTCTCAAATCCTATGCACACCTCTTATAGTAGGGTCTAAATCCTGTGCATGCCCCTTAAAGTGGGGTCTCAATCCAATGCATGCCTCCTTAGCGAGGTCTCAATCCTATGCATGCCTCATTAAGTCCAAAGCCGTGTGCTTGCTTGGTCACCGCTCTCTCCCATACAAGTATGCCCAGATATGTAAGGACAGTATGTACATCAATGATTAATCCGAACGGTCCGTAAAACAGAGTGGTACTACGCATGACTCCTTAGTGAGGTCATGTTATGGTTTCGTCGTAAAATCTCTCTTCGATACTACCCACGTTTTAGTACTAACGCCGTGCTCCGGTTATGGTCGCCCATCTCTCCAATCCTACCGTGTTAACACTTAAGACAACACACCCCCTCGACTGAATTTCTGAGCAGATTTTCTCGGAAACAAGGTCTTCTAAAGGAGAGAAGGACACACACAACGAAAAATGATGGCTTTGTGAAGATCATACGACAGTCGAGACAATGACGTAGACGCATCGTTGAGCCGTTTCGCTTTCCCTGTTGTCAGACAAAATCAGCTCAACAACTATAGTGCAAGACTCAGCGGGGGGGGGGGGGTGCTATCTTCTTAACAGTCTTGCCAACAGTATACCAAGGCATTCCTTCGTCCGAGGGGGAGGGGTGTACTTCATTTTCATGCATGGCCGTAGTCGTATGACCATAGACCCTCGCGTCCCTATATACAATGCCGGGACGGAGCATGTCGGGTTTTCACCGACCAGGCAGACATTGCTAGCACCAGAGCGTGAAGCGCCGTGAGGTGTTGGGCGAGTCGCATGAAGGGCGAGCTGCATCTGGGGGTGGGTGCTATGTTACTAACAGTCTTACCAACAGTATATCAAGACGTTCCTTCGCCGGGGGGGGGGTGTACTCATGTCGTGCACGGCCGTAGTCATATGACCATAGACCCTCGCATCCCTACAATGCCGGGACGGAGCACGTTGGGTTTTCACCAACCAGGCAGACATTGCTTGCACCAAGCGCGAAGCGCCGTGAGGTATTGGGCGAGTCGCATGGAGGGTGAGCTGCATCCTGCTAAGAACCGCCTCTGAGGCGGACTTGCATATGGACGACAGCTTCAATGAGTTAATTTAATTTCTGGTGTGGCCACTTCCGGAGACAGCAATGGGTTTTACTATGTAACTGCCTCGCGGATGCCTTACCATATTAACACTACGTGATACGACCATTCCCCTTGTGCGGAGCAAAGGTTCTCCACCCCGCACAAATGATCTACTCGACCGCCAGCTTTGGTGACCGCCAAAAAAAAAAAAAACGGCACCCTGGTTGTCTAGCTCACGCAGCGAGTGGCGTGTTTTACAGCGTCGTTGCCAACCGACGCCAACCCAACCTATAAATAAACCTACCTATTCTTTCACGATTAGAGGTCCGGTGTTACTCGATGCTCTTTGTCCGTACAGACCAACTGATACACAGCTCTTTGCAAACAGACCTTTTGCTTCGCAACCAGCCCTTCAAACAGGCCAACTGAGCTCTTCGCAAACAGCAACTGACGTAACAGCCAAACTGACGTATTGTACTGACGTATTATGCAAACAGCCCAACTGACATCAACCCGCGAGCACACGCGACGTAAGGCACACGCCAGGTGAGGACTTCCAGAAGCGTCTAAAAACACAAGAACGAAAAGGAACACGAGTAGTAACCCACAGCAGAGCAGCAGCAGCAGCGGCAGCAGCAGTACTACTGTAGTAGATAGAGTAGTAGCAGCGGCATAGTTGGGCGTATGTATGTATGTGTGTACTCCTGTGCTGCTGCTGCTGCTGCTGCTATTTCGTACTGCTGTTTCGTATGTTGCTATTGCTGCTGCTTGATGGCTGCTGCTGCTGCTGTTCCTTCTCCTTAGGGATGTAGAAAATAAAACAGGCGGAAAAACATACCAGGTATTGTTGTTTTGAAAATACGTTCAACAATTAATTTTCGCGCGAGGCAATTTGCCTTCTCGTTCAACTTCACAGCGGTACTTTTTTCCTTTTTCCTTTTTTTATAAATACGTTAGCTGTGAGTTCAACCGATTGAATAGTAGATACTCAACCTTGCGAGCTGCGGAGAATGTTTGTGTATGTGTTATTTGTAGTGTTGGTGTGGGCTTCGTGATGTACTATTAATATGAACCCTGGTAGTTACTATTAAAACTCAATTTTTATAATAAGCCGTTGTCGAACAGCCAAATACTTTGCGAGGCAATCGTCATGATGAGGAGTTTTCAGTTGAAGTACGTACGAGCACAACAATGATGTAATAAACAAACAATATTACTACGAGTATCTACTCTTCCAATATGAAGGATATCTAACTACTACTACAAAGTACTACTACGCGTACTATACTGCTACTACTACTACTATTAATACTACTACTACTACTACTACGCGTACTATACTACTACTACTACTACTACTACTACTACTACTACTACTACTACTACTACTACTACTACTATACTACTACTACTGCTGCTACTACTACTACTACTGCTGCTACTACTACTACTACTACTACTACTACTACTACTACTACTACTACTACTACTACTACTACTACTACTACTACTACTACTACTACTACTACTACTACTACTACTACTACTACTACTACTACTACTGTCTGTACTACTGCTGTGCGTACTGTGCTGCTGTGTATTCACACTACTGTTGTAGTGGGCTGTTGTAGTGGGTGGATGGATCGATTGGTGAGTGTGTCGATGGGTTGGTGCGTACGTGGGTCGGTGGGTCGGTGTGGGTGGGTCGGTTCGTACGTGGATGACTGCGTTCGTACCTGTTCGTCGTGGCCGGCCCCGTTTTTTTGTTTTGTATTGTGTTTGTCTGCTACAAGGGCTCCGCGTGGATGCCGGCATATTATAGTGTGTCAATTTACCTGATCAATGGATCGCGTTATAGCGTGTGGATCGTGGCCCAGTTATTATTTTGTGTTTTTGTTTTTGTTCGCTATACCGGCCCCGCCCTGGCATAGTTCGGGGTACCACTACTTATATATGTATAAAACAGCAGTGTGTGTTGTCTTCACAGGAAACCCGTTATTTCTACCCTGTAATGCGTTTTACAACCCAACTACAGCAGTACATGTAATGGTATGGCCAGTCATATCACATACACCCATTGTCCTGATCCCTAATCTTAGAGCGATACAAATTATTATGTGGTCACAGACTGTGAGACAGAGAAATACCAAACAAATTAAACGTAAATGAATGGGCAAAGCAAGTGAAATTTCAACTTACCGGGTACGCGAACACATCGACACGAGCCAAACCAAAGAGTAAGGACGAAAAGACAATGAAACGAATTATGAAATGCACGGAGTCAGAAACACCCCTAGAAGAAAAGCATGCGTGCCCAAGAGAACAGATAACTGCTGCACGGGCGAAGCAACACGAAGGAGAGGAAGAAACCGGCATAGAAGTACGTACGATTAACAATGATGTAGGAGGTACTGTACGTAAATGTTCGACCAGCAGGTGGCAGCATGGTAAAACAGAAAACGAGAGTTCGTATATACCTACGTGCACAATGTTTATTGTTATTAGTTTTCTTCTTCGTCTACACAATAAACGCTTTGTCCGCACTCCTCGGCTTTAGATGAAGATGCAGCAGTGCAGTTTGTTGCTTCTGTCTTTTTTGCTGCTGCAGCTGCTGCAGCTGC
>MEHQ01001494.1:281120-355629 GCA_008828725.1 Saccharina japonica
GTAGCCTTTATAGTGGTCTCCAAAAGTCTGGCCTTTTTTGTACGCAACGAACTCACTACCCAGACAAAGCCACAGCACATGAAAAAAAAAACTGGGAGTCAAGAACGTGCGTCTTAACGTTTGGATGAAATAATACAAAACCATTATATATATACTGAAATTAGTGTAGGGCACACCCGTCCTCGCATAAAACGAGTAATACTTCGAGTCTGGCGCAAACTGATGAAAAAAAAACAACCTTTACGAAATGCACCTACCAGGTACGTTTTTTGGGACAGACTATTGATACTTGGGAGATATTTCGGGCTCCTTTTTTCGGTAATGAAAGGGCCAAGTGGTGTTGCTTCCTGCTGTGTTCAGCTTTTCGAGCGCGACTTTATCGGGCGTTTGTGTCGTCAACCGTGGGGCTGGGCCCCAGCCCCAACTCCAAACCGGTACTCCGGTATGCCACACACATGGTAGCGGGAGTGAAGTAATGGGAGTTTTGCGGGCCACCTCGCGCGAACACAATACCAGACATTCCAAGAGCTGAAAGAGAGGTTGGCCACGGCTGGTGGGCAGGACGAGACCGTCTTCAATTCTGGGAGGGTGCAGGACGGGGTCAATACCGGTTGGGGTTTTGCCGCCTCTCGGGGAGTTAGGGGCAGACGGGGCGTTCACAGAGAAGTCAGGGGTGTGAACATTTGCAGCACGCTACAGCACTTTTTTTTAAGACCCTGAGCTCCTGGCCCACAAAAACAAAGAGCGTCTTACGTACGTGGGGCCGCGTGCTGTGTTATTGGGCCCTCGAGAATTCAGTGGCATCAGGCAGGCTGTGCCAGAGTGTACCGAAAAAAAAAGAAGTCGGACAGGCAGCCTGCTTTTTGATGCGACGTACTGAACTATCGAAACGGGGGCCACTGTTCACGCTCTGGCTACGTAGACTGTACGAACGCTCCGTCTGCCTCTGCTTCGCTTGGGCTCGGAAAAACCCCCACCGGTGTGGATCCCGTCTTGTACCCTCCTAGAATTGGAGGCGATCTCGTCCCGCCTACCAGCCCTGGGCACCCTCTACTCTCTTCCAGCTCTTGGACTGTCTGGCCTTGTATTTGCATGGTCTGGTCCCTAACCTCCAGTACTCACTCCTGCTGTCATCCTGTGTCCGCCGTTCGTACCAAGCGCCCGCAACACATACCAGTAGCATTATGTCCTTGAATATAGTCCCCGTTTGCACTCTGTTTTGAATACAAAACGTACCTTATATTGCCGGCCAGCGTGGCAATGTTTTCGTTTTCCACTTTCAATCACGCGCACAATTTCCAATTCTTCTTTGTTTTTTACGCGTTTCTGTCTCCCATTTTCAGTAACACACACCATTTTACTTTGTTTTGCGTTTTCGTTTCCCGTTTTGTGTATGCATGATTTTTGTGCATACCTTTCGCCTCTGAAAGTCTCGGCTTGTCTCGCGGCCATGGACAAAACGCAAAAGATACTACGTACAGCGACGGGTAAATGTGAGTAAAAATAGCAACGAAACAACAACACCAACGGCGAATCCAACAGCAGCATTAACAACATGGGCTATATAGCTCTAGTCCAGATAGCTCATTAAACTTTGTAGCCCTATTGAAAGACGTAGACGGCGGGTCGGATGCCTGCCCAGAGTGTGACACCCTGTTTTTGAGATGCTCAAACGCCTCCTCTCCTTCGTATACCATACATAAGTACTACTACGCCCTCACGTTGTGTCCTGACCTTAATTAACCCCTTTCCTCTTTTTTTTTTCTTTTTTGTCGTCACTTTTACTTTCCAGCTCAAGTCGGAGGAGTTTTTACCCTCTTCGCCCTTCTGGGCAAGCCGTGGTCACGGGTGTCTTCCTTTCTCCCCTTCGGTATAAGGCATGGCTTCATTTTTAGGTAGCGTTCAGCATCCCCACTGCTCAATAATTTGACTCTCGAAGTCTGCTAGCCTGCGCCCTCTACCAGTACAAATACCCCACACGAATCCCAGGCCGATTGTGTCGGAGGTGTGGTGACAATTCCCAAGAGGTTGACCTTTACGGCCCTTCACAGAAAAAAACAGGACAAAAACATACGACGACTACGAATGCAGTACAGGACACCTACGTGATACGAAACAGGCTAATAAGAAAGCCAGGCCGAGATTTAGGAAAAAAAAAAATCGGGAGTCGTTATCTTGGCATCAGTGTAGAAAGCACGCTCTCTCGAATAAGAAGTCCAGTCTGGACCATATTTCCTGTTTCTTATTAGGTAACACGATTCAGTCGGAGCCGCTGCATTCAGGGAAGACGATTTTGATATCCCACCTCCGTCAGACGACACGAACGCTGTATGACACTGTCGGAACGGCTGGCCGTTCATGGTAGATGGCTGGTGATACAGGTCCTCGTAACGTAGTTGCCATGTTTCAGTTATGTACACGTGGGCCCCAAGAGCTTACGTGCGAAAACAGGCGTAAGTTTCCAAAGCTGTCCGTGTGAAAAGGCCAACACGCTCATCTATCCCCTCACCAACTAAAACGCGAAACTTCACAGTGTAGTTTGCTTGGTTTGTCTCCTTCGTAAGTATTAGTTTCCTCCAGAATAGGTTGGAGTCCGTCTCGTGACTACGGGGTAGACTATGCCGAAAATGAGTTCATGGGAAAATAACAATACCACCGACGACGACAGCCTCACCACCACCATCAATAGCAACAACAATACGTACGTGGAAATATAGACACGAATTACCAAACCAGCGTGAAAAGAGAGAGTAAGCAGGTGACTGCTGTGGGCGATGTTCTACACCAGCAACAATTAGCAGCAACGCACATCAACCAAGACCACCACCAACAACATCACCAACACCAACAACATCAACAACACCAACAATATCAACAACAACAACATCAACAAACGTATAGGGAAAAATCGGAACGAAAACGCCTCCGAAGAGGTCTGGCGTGCCTTCCTACCCCAGGCCGGCGACCTATATACCAGACCTGAAAAAAAATATACAACTGTAAATATTATGCTTCTTATTTACATCCGTCAAATATATAGGGCTAACTAACAGTACGCTCCAGCACAGTTTTTTATATTAATAATATTGTACAGCAGTACAGCAAAAATATATTTTCAAGACTATTGTGTGCAGTCTTGCCAGCTATATACCAGGTATGGCATTTACGTACTCGACCGTTACGCTCCAGTATCAGTACTATTATCAAAGCAATATATTAATAGCAGGTACAGAAGTACACAAAAGCACATAGATTGTACAGTACTATAGAATACGATGCATGTAGTAATAGCAGTGTCCTGGTGGCAGAAAACTGCGGGCACGAAATCGCTTTGTGATACTGGTAGTCATTGGCACCGGTTGCATAGTACCTGTGGTGATACTATTAATAGTACCGGTTGCATTATGCTGGTACTGGTACTGACGGCATGACAGCACTGGTACTGGTACTGATGGTATAACAAGCACCGGTACTGGTGGCATGACATCTGTGCTGGTACCGGTTGTATGATACTGGTACTGGTTCTGGTACTGATGGTATGATACTGGTACTGGAATTGATGGCATAATGCTGGTACTGGTGGCTTACAGACTCACCGAAAGGAAGGAGCACATTAAATATGGAGGACCTCACGCCGAGAAACAATCCAGCCACGCCTCTGTTCTTGAGCACGTGTCGAATAGATGACCTTACCGTCGAATACTGGATGCATTCACGTGACAAAACGAACAGACAAAACAGAAAAAGACCAGCAACAAAAAAAAGGTCGAAAATAAGTCGAAAACGCGAAGTCATACATATAGAACGGCGAGAAGATGGAACGACGAGAATAATTAAATACAGGAACACTACGTAAAATATTTTTACGCTTGTATCATTTGAATATGTGACACTGCACAAAATTCCCCCAACACAGGTTTTAGGTACTCTGTCCTGAATGCTGGGCGCAGTTAGTTGCAAACGAGTCAAGACGGTTTGCAGCAAGGTTTTTTTTTGCACAATATATGCATATCTGAACGAATTGACGTTTCCGCGCACATAATTGACGATGAGCCGAGCGCGAGCCCCATAAAACAACCCCGCAGCTTGCAAAGCGCTGGCTGGGTATCGAAAAAACTTTGTCAAATCACAGCCGACACATTAATAATATGTTATACAACAAAACATAACATCTACTCGTACTCGTAAAACATGTAATCGTTCCATGTCCTTTGTATTGTAACACTGTAACATTTTCGGCGTTGTGAAAGAAGTGAAACGCGAGCTATCTGCGAATCCCTCCGCCAGTTTTCAAAGCTTGAGTGCTGCAGGATCGACCGTTTTCATCGAGCACACATGTTACGTTTCTGTATGATTAATCTACGAGCAGCAGCAACACTCACGAACGATACGGCGAAGAGCCAGCAAGACGAAAAGACAAGAGGAACAAAAATACCAAACTCGACGAAAGGACAAAACGACAAAAGGAAAAAAAAACACCGGTACCAGTGTATGTGTATGTTTACATTGTTTTATGTGTGTTAGCGTATGATATGTGCGTATTGTGCGTATGAATATATGTACCTGGTATACCGGTTTGTGACAGGCTGATGTTTTTGGCAAGCCCCAGGGACAGTTCTGAGTGTAAACATAGGTGGCAGGAAAGTGTACCCGTCCCGTCCCCGTTACTAAAAATACACAAACGTCTGTGCGATTATCATATCCCGTTTGTCCATGTATAGTGGGACGGACGCTTCGTCGGTTGATAGCCGATACTCACCTCTGCGCGTGACTCCGTGATCATTCTCGTGGCCAGGAGATCGAATGGGTGCAAGAGGGTCGCCTGCAGGACAAAACAACGCGGAAAAGGACACAATGAATTGCAGCGTTCAAGGGTGCCGGAGAGAGCGTGCAGCAACACCGCAATGCTGGTACTGCTACTGCTACTGCTTCTACTACGACTCTACCGCTACTGCTCTTGTACTACTGCTACTATTGCTACTCATCTGTTGTTACTACTACTTTCCTCCTACTACTCCCCACTACGAAAATGACTGCAAGTACTACCACGACTATACTACTACTATTACCAATACAGTACTATTAATACTACACCTACTACTGCTACTGCTACCGATACGACTACAAGTACTACCACTACTACTGCTACTACTACTACTACTGTTACTACTGCTGCTGCTACTACTACTACTACTACTGCTGCTACTTCTACTACTACTACTACTACTACTACTAACAATAGAAACAACGACAATGACAACAGCAGCAACGTGAACAACAACAGCAACGGCAACAGCCACGACAACAACAGCATCACCAACATCATCAGCAACAACAACCACAATCACAATGAAGAGCAATAGTAGCAATGGAGCTAACATCAACACTTCGTACAGCGGTAGGAGGCGGAAACATACGCCTCTTCTTGTATCAACCAAGGGTGCAATGACGTCACGATAGCAACATTTTCCAAGAATCGACGAGTACGACGACGCTGTCATCATGCTCTATAGACATAAAGCGATAGCACCCGCTCCTCTAAATAGACGTGTGCGGTATCACCCGTGTACAGTAACGGCATCAGGCTGGCACAACGACAAGCCACGCCAACGCAACAACACTACGGAAGTCGCGCCATGGCTATAGCAGGCTAGAGCAGTTTTTTTTTAAGGGTTACAGTATGCTACGTCATGGCTACAACAATCTACAGTAGTATCAGGTAGGTCATACCCAAAGCCACAATAATGGGCTACGAGGAGGCCATACCTAGTAGTACAGTAAAGTACCCCATGGCTAAAGCAACATCCTAGCCAGTGCTACGCCAACACTGTGCCAGGGTATACAGTAGGCAATAGTATCCAGTGCTACTGTACAGTAATATCACCCTATTGTCACACTAGGTTAAAGCAGTACGTCAGGTGGAGCTCCGATAGACTACGTCGTGGCTCACCCAGACTACCCTCGTGGCCACACCCTCGTACGTTTGCGCTAGACTCTCCGGGTCGTTAACGTGTCGGCTGTAGCTGTCCGCTGATTGGTGCAAAAAAGTGCACAGCGGTTACCGTGGGCGGGAAACATGCTTTGTTAGAATTGGCACCATGTTACGATAGGCTCCAGGTTCATCAAGCTCAAGCGTTGTGATACTACAGCATTACTTTCACGCTGCCAACAATCATTCAATGTACGTATTGAATTGAATGAGGCCTCCTGCTCTGGAGCAGGGGGACAACTTCCGCGCTGAGTGCGCTCTCAGCGCGGCGCCCATCCCTGGGATTGAAACGGTCGTGCAGAAAAATACGAAGCCTGTAGGGTGGGTGGGGAGGTCTTTGTTTTTCCTGTGCCTATTATACTGTTCTCGCAGGGTAGCTAGGCTTCGACAGACTGATCGCTTCGAGTGTACATTCAGAGTAATTCGGACCAAATGCTGGCTTCACAATATTTGTGCCAAAGATGGATCGATTTGATTGGTTTGCGATCTTTTCTTCAGTATTTTTTCACGCTGCCATCGATCGTCCAATGTACGTATTGGATTGGATGAGGCCTTCTGCCCCGGTTGGTGATCCTACCCAAACTTCTTTTTGTTATTTAGTTCGTTCTTAGCCACTTACCGGGCGCTGTGCTGCCTCAAGTAAACTTGCTTCGTACTCCTGACTCAATTCGTACGATGTTGCGATAGGCTCCAGGTTCATCAAGCTCAAACGTTGTGTTACCATATGATTTTACAATAGGCGTGGGGTTTACCGGGCTCAAGGCTTGTATTACTACACGCGTTTACAAGAGGCTTGAGGTTCACCGGGCTCAAGGCTTGTGTCACAATACAAAGTTACGATAGGCTTCAGGTTCCGCCGCGTTTCATCTCTTGGTGTTACTGACGGCAATCATATCGCGACAAGGGCATGGGGGACTCATGCAGTACGGCGAGCGTCGCAGGCCGCGGCGAGCGACGCCTGATGCCTTTCCAAACGGTTAGTGGGATCGCTCCCAAATTAAGAAATAACCAGAGTAAGCATTGACGCCGCCCAGCGCATCCCAAAGCACCTCCAAGCTTTGGGGGTCGTAAAACCGTCTGTGGTAATTTTAGGGGGCATGAAACCGTCATTTCATCAATCATCACCCATCACCACCCCTCGTCAAACGTGCGAAACCACTGGCGGTAACTGATTCGCCAAACCACCGACCGCCCAACTATCATAGTTGTCAAATAATTGCCGTCAAACATGAATCAGTCGAAGGCACCAACTGTCAACCATGGCAAAAATGGAATCAGAAGTCGCGACGCCCAGCGGTCCCTTTACAACAAAAAACAACCTTGGCGGGAACTAGGCTACTTGAGGTAGCAAAAACTATCGCGTGCGCCGTTATCTTAAGGAGTACGCCCCGAATCACTTGGAGTCAGAGTAGGGATATTATGGCCACATTAAGGGTAACAAATGTACCACTACCTGTTTTAACGATTTGGATCCCTTACACGTGTTATCACATCGAATGATACACGTTACGCGCTACAAGGAGCCTCTCACATTGCATGATAAACCTGGTGGTCATCCGGTGCGTTGTTTTCCAGTAGTAGTCCGTGTACAACAGCTTGCTCCGCCTGAAATATCTGTTGTTCCAAGAGTCAAGCAAGCGTACAGTACAGGCCCACGAATAATGAATAACATAATAAGAATATTTTTTTTAGAGGCTTACAGTTTGGAGACGCTAAAAAAATTGGATGAAAAAATTGTGCTCAGTGGCGAGCACAACACTAAATCCTATATAATAGGCTATGATATGCTCAAGGTTGTTCAAGAATGGTGTCACGATAAGGTTCTAAGGTTTTGCTCAGATTACAGCAGGCGTTTCTAGTTCGCGGGGGCATGCTGTACAATACAAGCCAAAGAGCCGCGTCGCCCCCAAAACAAAAGGGGTTTAGGCTCAGGGTTAGGGTTAGGGTTAGGGATATGTACATCTGCTTAAAAAATAAACGCCTCATTCGTGAGACCTATTTACATAAGACATAAATCGGACGGCGCATCAAGCACCCATCGAGCTGCACACACGGACCCCACGGATGGAATGCTGTAGGAACCGAGCGAGGTTCACACAGAGCAAAGAGACGGGGTGGCGAATGCTGGCCGGTATGATGCAGCACAACAAAATGGGAGAAAACCCCGAATCGCGCGTCGCAGCTTTCGCAAGGTTCGGTCGGTCGCCTATCATGCCGCCACGCAAACAGTGCCGAGACAAGCTTGCCGTGCACGCCAACAAGCTCATTATACAGGGGCTTCGGCCCACCCCCCTCCCGATAAGCGGCTATGGCACATGGTTATTTTTCCCACTCCCATCACCACCCGAAGAGCTTCGTAGCTTTACCGAACACCGGTGTATCACAGCAACCCCGGCCTGAATCCAATCAATGTCAGCTACTGATCCGTACCCTTCCTCCTCCTCCTCCTCCTCCCCCCCCCCCCCCCCCCCCCCCCCGGTCCCCCCCCCCCCCCCCCCCTCGACTATCCTTCCCTCACCCTCACCCATCCTCACCCTTATCCTATTTCTCCCCCTCCCCACTACTCCAATCCTCATCAAAGCCCCCCGTCCCGTCCCGGCATTGTAGGGATGCGAGGGTCTATGGTCATACGACTACGGCCATCATGAGTATCGTGTACCCCTTCCCCTTCCCCCCCCCTGTGTATATGGTAGGGATGCGAGGGTCTATGGTCAGACGACTACGGCCGTGCATGATAAGAGTATACCTGCCAGAAAGAAGGAGGAGGTATACCAGTAGCCGGGAGGAGGAGGAAGTAGATGCACAGATGTGCCCATGTGGCAAAGCCATAGAGAGTAGCATTCGCATAGTGGGAGAATGTGAAATAAACAAGGAGGAAAGGGATGTGTTAGAGGAGGAGAGGATACAAATAGACGGGTGTGACATGGAGCAGTTTGGTACACTAGGTAGTAGCGAGAAAACGGTCGCTATATTAGGAGATAGATGGTGGCCACAGGCGGCGAAACAGGAAGGCGGTAAGGTTAGCAAAAAGTTTCTTCGTAATATATGGAAACAACGTAATGAGCGCCCAAGTGTTGGAGGTGTCTCTATTAGGAGTAGGAACGGTGCTCCGTCTTGAAAGGGATGCGTGGTCAATGGTCAAATGACTAAGGCAAGCAACAAATGAGTACGCCCCCCCCCCCTCCCTGTGTATATGGTAAGGCACCCCCGAGGCAGTTACATAGTGCTCCCATTGCTGTCTCAGGAAGTGGCCACACCATAAATTAAATTATCTCATTGGAGCTGTCATCCATATGCAAGTCCGCCTCACCAGCGGTTATTAGTAGGATGCAGCTCACCCTTCATGCGACTCGCCCAACACCTCACGGCGCTTCGCGCTTGGTGCTAGCAATATCTGCCTTGCCCCCCCCCCCCCCTCCTCCTTCTCCTCCTCTTCATCCCCCCCTCTTCCGCCTCTCCCCTTCCCGCTCCCCCTCCTTTGACAGTTGCAGAGGCAAGGCAGGACGGGCGCTAACACAACGGTCGCAGAATAGCGACAGCAAGAGCGGAACTGAAAAACAAAAAGGCCAATGTGTTGCTCGGCCTGCCAAAGCCGTAAATCCCTCCCCTATACACCCGGCACGGCAAGGCACGGCCGTAGCGCAAAGCTGGCGCGCAAGACGCCTCCCACCCTTCTTACCGCATGCGACAGCACTTAACCCTTGCACATACCGGGATAATATACATTTGACTTTAATTCCAAGTAATATGGGAGTGCAGTTCTAAAGGGTCCTATGAAAGGGGTTAAAGAAACTGGGAGTCAAGAAATTTCGGCTCGAATTCTGCACGAAACCTCGAGAAAATTATTAAAAAAATTCTGAAATTAATGTAGGGCACATCCTGCCTTAAATAACAGTATGAGCCAGGCTCAAAATAGGGCGCCACATATAGGTATAGATAGATGCCAGTGAGTGTAGGTGGGTATAGATAGGTACAGGTAGGTGCAGGTATAGATAGGTACAGGTGAGTATAGGTGAGTATAGATATGTGCAGGTGAGTATTAGGTGCAGGTGGGTATAGGCGCAGGGAAGTATAGGTGAGTACAGACATCTACAGGTGAGTATATATGTGTACAGGTGAGTATTATGCGCACGTGAGAATAGGTGAGCATAGACATCTACAGGTGAGTATAGATATGTACAGGCGATTATTAGGTGCAGGTGAGCATAAGTGAGCATAGGTGAGCATAGTTGTGTACAGGTGAATATAGGTGAGTATAGATAGGTTCAGCTGAGTAATCCACAGTCGAGTCGATAGGTGAGTATGCATAGGTATGCTTTGTTAGTTATGAATCCCCACCATGACATGGATGTAGTTACGGCAAACAAGGGACTTGGGTATTCTCCTTGTATTCTTCTCTTCACCCTGGGTTTTGTCCCGGGGAGTTGCTTACTATAACCAGAGCTGTTCGCTCGATGGTTGGGTCAAAACTCGCGGGTCGGGTCGGGTCACCTAACCCGACCCCAACTCGACCCGTGAGATTTTGAAGACCTCCTGACCCGACCCGCCCCAGGTCACGACCCGTGAATATCCCTGACTAAACGGACGATAAGGTAATGTTTTTAGTGCCGGCGATCCGTATTATAGACCCTTAGTAAGTTAACTCTACGTCGACGACTGAGGATAGTTTTCTTTGACAGAACTACCTCCTTGAGTGTTGCTGCATGATGCACGTCGAAAAACGCCTCTTCCCCAGCCAGCACCGGTGCCCAGACGCGTGCTGTATACGATAGAGGTAAAGGTATACCGTTTTTTGGCTGAAATGGTTTCGGAATAACCTATTAAAGGCTCCTTAACCCAGAATTCATCATAATTTCGTTCTTGTGTTTGCCCGATTTTCCGTTTTACAATGGAGGCCACGGGATTGTGCATCGGGTACTATTAATAGATTAATAGTAGTACCTTTATTTGCCCTCCAAAGTCTGTTTTTGGGTGGGGTACAGAGCTCCTATACTATAATCAAGATAATCAAGCCACCACCCTCAGAAGGCAAACGCATGGCCTGTATACAGGTGCACCTCTACCGTAGCACCACGCGCCTAGAGCTAGGGCTAGGGTTATAGGCTGGGCCGACGTTTTAATACAGAGCTCCTCAAGTCACCACCCTCAGAAGGCAGAAGCATGGCCTGTATACAGGTGCACCTCTACCGTAGCACCACGCGCCTAGAGCTAGGGCTAGGGTTATAGGCTGGGCCGACGTTTTAATACAGAGCTCCTCAAGCCACCACCCTCAGAAGGCAAACGCATGGCCTGTATACAGGTGCACTTCTATCTTTAAGATGGCATGCATGCCTCCTCACCTCATCAAGCCGGCGGCGCACACGGGGCCCCAGCTGCGGAACAAGCCCCAAGGCCCCTCCTTGTCGAGAATGGCCATGATAGCCTGCAACGCACCACACAGGGACGGTGACACGGCTGGGTTAACGTTCTTGGGACTTCAGAGGGAGGAAGAGCTAGGGTTCTTCACGGGTCATGACCCGGCCGGCGGGTCGGATCAGAAATGTTTTGAAATATTACGGGTCGGATCCGGTCCGGTCCGGTCCGGTCCGGTCGGGTCAACAGGTTTTCAAACTCTCACGGGTCGGGTCGGGTCGGGTCGGGTCGGGTCACGCTTACCCGATCAAATGTACAAGATCGGGAATATATCTGCCTTGAAACGTCTATCTGTAGACGACTCATGTGTAGATGATCTATCTGTAGATGATTTATCTGTAGATATTTTGTCTGTAGATGGTCTCTCTGTAGATGATATATCTTTAGATGATCTATCTGTAGATGCTATTATATGTAGATCATCTATCTGTAGATGATCTATCTGTAGACCATCTATCTGCAGACGATCTATTAATAGCTGTAGATGATCTATTTGTAGATGATCTATCTGTAGACAATCCACCTGCATCCCCCTCTCTAGGACAAGCCGCTGCCAAACCAGGTATAAATACTGACCCTTTTACTGCCGCCCTGCTGACAGCCACAACTAACAACTCAAATTCCCCAAGTCATTCATTCCCCAGACGGGGGCGCGGTGCGGTCGCCGGGTTGCTGTGCACGTGTGACCCATGTCGGAATCCCCAAGGAGTTCTATTTTCCGTCTATCCCCGCCTCTGCAGTCCCAACGAAAGGGTAAGGGTCGGCACACCTGTCTGTAGCCAATGAAGGGCCACAGTTCCGACAGCCGGCCTCGGTGTGCTACCGCCGACACCTTCACCGACCACAAAGGGATCTGCCCTCGGAGCACCGCCGCCCGCCACCGCCGTAGAGAGGTCAGAGAAAAACAACGCACGAGCACACGTATGTCCGTCAGCAGACATACCAAACCACTCGTTTGGTTGTTCGTGTCGTGCTCGTCTCGGTATGCGGTAGTATTCGGCATTTTTCTGAAATCAAATGCGGTACGTAGGAAAAGGGTGCATGTAGTCGGGTGCGAAACGAAAAAAGATGCAACTGCTGCAGTAGAGACGGCTGCGTTGCCTCACAGCAAGTTCAACTATTAATATACACCAGGTACCTGGTAATATATACAAGGGCTCCGCTCCGCGGGCGGCTGACGCCGCCCGCTACGCTCGCGCAAGGAAAGGGGCAGAAAAGGCCCATGATGTATAGTGCAAGCAAAAGCACCGACTTGAAAATGCCAAGAGGTTCATGGTGCACAGGGAAGAAACGGCGGACTTGACATGCATGCAAAACATGCTCGGGATGCACACTAGCTCCATGCTCCAGGACAACGAAGAAGCTGTATGATCGAAAGAGAAAGCACAGCAACACGGCTCACAGCACGGCGCACGGTGGTACTCCACAGTTCACGGCCGCATGGAACGCAACAGCGAAACGCCAACAATTTGGTTGGGAACGTATGTAGCGCATCAAACGTGTGGGCAATATGCCACTGGAATAAACCTCTCAGGTTGCAAAGGCTGTCCCTTCTCTGTGCAGCGGCAGCAGACACAGCAGCAACAGCAGCCGCCGACACTGCCGCAGGAGTAGCAGCGTCAACAGCAGCAACAACGGCAACAGCGTACCCGTTTTCTGGCGATGGACCATAACAAAAATGCACTCGCGCAACCGGCAAGTGGTGTCGAACATCCCCGATATACCGTGTTATGTCACACACCCCGGTATACCGATACATGGTTAATACCCATAAACAAAACGCACTTGCACACTAGCAAGCGGCGCGGAACATGCCCGATATACGGCTAAAGCCCATGAAAATAATACACTCAAGCCAACCCTTCCGCCATGCCCCCCGACGCCCTGCCGCTCACCACTCACCACAGCTAGGTCGCTGACAAGCGAGGTCACCACGTCCCGGGCGAATTCCCATAGGAGCGGCTCCTTCCCTAAGGGCATCGTCGCATCTTCCTCGAGTCCTGCCCTCTCGTCATAGATGCTTTCGTCCAAGACTTCCTCTCGACCGCCTCGACCCTCCCTTCTGAGAGCGCCTGTGCCTGCCCGGCAGGCGGGAGGAGCCGGCGGCGGCGGGGGGGGGGTGCACTTCATTTTCATGCATGGCCATAGTCGTATGGCCATCAACCCTCGCATCCCTCCCGGCGGCCCCGGGGGGGGCGGGGGAGCGCGCGCGCCCGCCGGGGGGGGGGGGGGGGGGGGGGGGGGGGGGGGGGGGGGGGGGTGCACTTCATTTTCATGCATGGCCGTAGTCGTATGGCCATAGACCCTCGCATCCCTACAATGCCGGGACGGAGCACGTCAAGTTATGCGCACCAAGCGCGATGGCAGACATCACTTGCACCAAGTGCGAAGCGAAACGTGAGGTGTTTCGGCGAGTCGCATGAAGGGTGAGCTGCATCCTACTAAGAACCGCTTGGGTGAGCGGTAGTTGGTTGGTATTCGTCTGCCTTGACTTCGAGACTTCGACAGCTACGGTTGGCTAGTGTATATACGCACGTACACGAGCCGCGCAGGCAAGTAGCAGCAGGGTAAGATGGAAAGAAGGAAAGGAAGCAGCACACGAGCAAGCAATAGCAACAAAGCAAAAGCGCAACACACAATCAAGCAAGCAAACAAACAAACATGCGAGGAAGCAACTACACAGGCAAGCAAGCACAGGTGCAGGCACGCAAAGAAGCAAGCAAAGCGAATACGCAAGCAAAAAGCAACCGAACAGCCGGAAAACAAAAAAAAACACGCAAAACAGGCAAAAAATCAACCAAGCAAGATAATTGTCGCCACGTGAGCTGTGCCACGAGGTATGTCTCCCCTGCTGCGCTTGATTGCACCGCTTGCCTGTGCCATGCAGTGCATGGGAGGGAACGACCTAGCGATACGAAAGCATTGCCCCCTCTACCCTTTCCGCTAAATAAGTGCATCCTAGGGACAGTACCTACGCCAAAACGACGAGCATTGCGGCGTACACAGCAGGGGAGTATAAAAAAGGGGGTGTAGGGGATAGGGCAGCACCTTCATGGTCGTCAAAGCCTCTGGACCAGCTGTGGCCCATAGCCTTCTCCGAGTCCTTGGCGAGCGAGCATCTTATCGCGTTAATGACAGCAGATATGTGAGGTCGAGGGAGTGGCGCCTGTTACAAAGCACACGTCAACAACGTACAACACATTAATCGCACACATCACATACAGCACACACAACGCATACACCACATACAACACATACAAAACATACACAGCATACAGCACATACAGCACATGCAGCAAATACAGTGCATACATCACATAGACCACACACAGCACATAACCAGTACATACATCACACTCAGCACATACGGAACACATTCGGAACATATACAGCAGCACACACAGCTTACACTGTACACACAGCTCACACAAGATATACTGAATGCAGCCAAAACATCAAATACAGCACATGTAGCACATACATCACACAATACAGCACATGCCACACATGCAACACACTCCACATACGCCACATACAGCACACATAGCGCACACAGCACATGCCTGACATACTGACACATCATACACAACACGTACACCAAGTACAGCACGCAACGTAACACGTGCAGCAAAGACACAGCACGCACCAAAAGTAGCCGCCACGCCATTGAAGGGATAGGGGAGATTGTCGTAGCCGCTCGGACCCACCCCCGCTCCTCGATACACATACTACCCATACCTACACATGCCGCGAAAACCTTAAAGCCCTACAGCACTCCTCGTATTACCATCTGTATGTATCCTAAAAGCATGCCGGTATCAGCCGTACAGCAATACTCCCTGGTTGCTTTCGGGATCAACATTAATCGCCGGAGCAAAAGCCAAATCGTGCCGTACTATTGCATCATACCATGTGCTACCATGCCACACCCTATGATACCATACACCGTACCTGACGAAGCAATATAATGTAACATTCTCCACAAATACAATATATTGTACTGCCAGGTATGGTATGCCTGGTATACACTATCGAATATATGTACCAGGGAAAAGGCGCCTGTCTGTCGCATACGCTGCACTGTGTGCTACTGCTGTAGTAGGGGAATAACGCCACCTTGGGTGTATGTGTTATATGCATCAGTTCCATAAGTTGGAAATTGGCAAGAGGAAGCGCCACACGGCGAGAGTGCCAAAAATACCAGGTAGGGCTGGTGGCATCGCCGGCGTTATCAGATGCCCCAAAATTCTCGGTATAAACACCACGAATGTATAAGTATGACACATACCTCGTTGTAGGCCCGCATGGCATCGTAGAGCAGGATTATGTCCTCGCTGATGCGGTCGTAGGCGATGTTCACAAGCGCCTCCATCTCCTCCCACCAAACGCACCACTCCAAGAGTAGCAGCGGTAGTGCTCGAGCTGCAGCAGCAATATAACTAGATCCGTGTTACCAGCTCGATACAAATAGAACAGGGTCACAACGACCAATCAGAACAGCAGAACCGGAAGAGAGCTTCCGTCCGTTTTCGCCACCACCTTAAGCTCTTTCCTTGGAGCAGAAGCAGGCGCAGACGGGAACGATACGCACGGTACGGGTGCGCAATTGGTCAAGCGGGGTTAGGCTGCTGTAATTGATTGTCAAGCGGGATGATGTTATCGTGCGAATATGCACAGAGCATGGTGGCTGTCTTGCTGCCTCGCTGGAATAATTTAGACACAAAAGCTCAACTTCGCGAGGTTGGTACTGCTGTATTTACGAATGCACGACGCGTGAATAATACACGTAGCTCCATAATGTGGAATGCAGCAGCACTATTTTAATACTGTACCGTTGTGCCGAAGTGTTAGAATTTTTCGAGATATGCCACAGACCTTTGGAGGCCAAAATAATAGGTGGGAATGACGCCTTTTTATAGCGCTGCAAACCTGGTGCGATTTCAATACAAATGGTTGCAGAGTTGTAACTACGAAAGTGATCATGTACGCCGTATAAATTGCGTACTACTTCGAGGGGGACAAAACCGATACGGCCCGCAAACACTAAGCATAATACTGGCAGTTTCGGTATCCGAACCGATATCGTGTTAGTCATTTTTGGTATCCATCACTAACAGCAGTCTCAGTTCCATGGTATGGCCGCTGCCGGGTGGTGGAGTGGTCGTGGAATTCTCAAGGTTTCCGTTTGCCTTTTGGCGTTAAACCAAACAGTAATCAGCAGGCCATGCCTTCTGTCACACAAGGAAGGTCGTTCGAGCACGTCGATAGCGCGATCTCCAATACATCACTGAGTCTACGTGGTGAGCCTATCAGGCTTTTCGTGACCTGTCGAACGCACCGACTTGTCGAAAATGCCCTGCATTCTGGAGGCTAGAGAGGGCCAGAAATGCTGGCTCGTCGAACTAGATTATAATCGATGGTCATTGTTTTTCACACAAACCACCAAAAAGCTCAAAGAGTTCACAGCAGTCATACACGAGGACGATGATCACAATCGTACTGTCTGCTGCTGCTGCTATGGTGCCGTATGTAGGGCGTAGGGTAAGATCACCAGAGCATGTCATAATAGCGGCGCCAATTGTAATCCGATAAAACACCATAGGTATAGATAATAGAGTCACCCGGAAATCCGGGGATGGGGGATGGATAATATCCTCCGTGGGCTTAAGGCCCGGAGGAGGATCACTCAGGTATATGTTGTCGAGTAGGTGCGTAGGCGTTTAAACAAACTACAACAAATGACTTGGAAGTATAGTAAGGGGTTTGCAAACAACATCCGTATTTCGAAATTCAGAAACAATACGTAGTGCTTCAAAACAAAAACAAGAATCCAGGGCTTTTTAGACCTTGTTTTGCCCTTTTGTGAGCCCAATAATGCGCTACTTCTCACGGGATCGAAAAGTTTCCGTACGCAGGCTTTTCGGATACGACAGCCGCCAGCTTACAGTGCTAATAGTATAAAATAGTTCAAAATAACCGCTTGGAGACCAGCACACGTTTAGCGAAATCCTTCTTTGCATCAGTGACATAGGCATGACGCCATGACACTACAGTACACTACAGTGGTACAGCAGTACAGCAGTACGAAGCTGCCGGCGTGTACAATTAATTATTTAGCGCTTTTTCGACTTTTTTGTGCTGCTGGCTCGCAACTTGGAGAACACGAAAACACCTCAGTGTGTCGTTTCTGGCTGCCTACGACTCATGTCTGGCGCGCCCGACGCCCTCACACACTCCATCAGGAGAGGGCCTCGATTTCGCGGACTGTGGGTGCTTGTGAGGAGCTGTACGTAGCTGTCCGCACGTATAGCGGTAGTGCAAATGTTCAGTTGGGGTTTATTTTTTGTCTCATTTTGTGCCTTCCGAATATTGACCAATTTTGACCACTGCAGCACACTCCAAAGTCCAGGTGTAGACCTCCGCTGAGAACGTGCATACGACCAACCTCGAGAGCATCACAGGCTGCTGTAGATGAGGGCCTACGAGTATGGGCTACGCGGCTGACCCTAAAAAGCATCCAATCGTTTAGGGCCGTAGCCCGTATCTAGGATCAGACACCACAGCAGTAAGCTGATACATTCGCTCGATGCTAAGGGCCCGCCCAAACGAAGCGTTTTAAAGTGGAAAACAAAAGCGAAGATGACGTAAGAAGGTACAGTCGCTCTGCTTGGTCAAAGAGACAAAATGAGGCCCAGGAGTCCGGCTGGGTTATTTTTGTTTTCTGTTTTTTCGCTTACGTTTCGATCATTTTGGATTAAGCCTGAGTACGAGTAGACAAAAAGCTGAAACCCAAACGCTAAAAAACGAACAGCCCAAGGGAGGAAGAAGAGAGACCATCGCATCAACCGCAGCTACGAACGCCCCGTAGACTAGAGCCAGAGGACAGAGAGCAGAAAATGCACGAACAACATGCCACTGCCTGATGCCAGTAAGTGCAGCCTTCATCATCGCAGCCAAACCCGTGGCCCATGGGGCATGGGGCCGTCCCAAATCAAAATTGAGTGCTGCTGTACATTAAAAAATGGGCATTATCCAAAAATAGGTATACCTACGCACTTTGAGCCATTTATAGGTACACTGCGTAGTGTACACCGGAAACGGCTTCCGGGCCCGCCTGATATTGGGCCTACGCTCCATTGTACCTACAAATGGCCCAAAGTGCGCAGGTACGCCTATTATCGGCTACTCAATGTGCGTATCACCTATTTTTGGCTTCAACTGTACTTATAAATGGCTCGAACGATCACTTTTTGACAACTGAAATATAGACAGACGGCCACATCAGATGCCGGGACTGTCAACCAGCCGACCGTACCAGTACAACCACTGACACTGCGGAGTTATCACGCATTACCTACAAACGAGAAATCGTATCGCGATCAATGCATACGTATTAAGTACGACACCCCTCCTACGCACACACATATATACGATGCGGAGAAACAACAATGACGAGTGTTTCCATGCCGTTATGCTGAAAGTACTATATACATACTGTAGTGCAGTATAAAGTAGGAGAAACTTTGGTATATCTTGTATACGTGTACAGAACAATACCATGCGGTTACGAGGGGGTCTACGTTACACAGCCGTTGGCGCGGTCCGGAGCAACATTCCATACGTAGCAAACGTGGGTGAATGTGTGGTCGTCTGTCCATATTTCAGTTGCCAAAAAGTGATCGTTTGAGCCATTTATAGGTACAGTTGAAGCCAAAAATAGGTGATACGCACATTGAGTAGCCGATAATACGTGTACCTGCGCACTTTGAGCCATTTGTAGGTACAATGGAGCGCAGGCCCAATATCAGGCGAGCCCGGAAGCCGTTTCCGGTGTACATTACGCAGTGTACCTATAAATGGCTCAAAGTGCGTAGGTATACCTATTTTTGGCTAATGCCCTTAAAATATTGTCGTTTGTAGCAAATGATGATGTTTGAACAGCACCCGTACTTTTTCCAGGGCAGATCTCGCGCTTCAGAGTATGGTCGGCCAGTCGTGTGGGCACACTTCCCTCATTTTTATGGGCTGGACGCCGCCTCTTGTTTTTTTTTTTTTTTTTCCATCCCATTCATTATCTTCGCACTTCCGTCTCTCCCTCCCTAGTCGTAACTCAGATCCGGGGTCACAAAGTAGGCTCCTCTCCCTCCTCCCCCACTACGGTTCTTGCCTTCATTTTTATCGCGCAGAGGGTTCAGCCTTCCCAACGCTCGTCGACTTTCATCGAATTTTGCTAACTCACGCTCTCGCGCTTTCTGCTTCGTAGTCAAGATATTTTTTGCGAGAAAAAGTGCCTAATAAGAGCATGCACTCGGCGGGGCTCGAACTCGCTTTCTTGACGCTTACAGGCTTCGTGGTACCGCAGCTGGATGTGCATCAGAAGTGTGTCATTGTTGGTGCTCCACCTTCGACCGTTGACTCGTTTCCGTTTTCGATTTTTAGTCTTTGTTTTTCCGTGTCTCCTGCGTTTGTGCTCCATCTTTCCCCCCCGAAGAGAACAAAGTCTGTTTGTTTTTGTGCTTTTTTGTTTTCCCCCCGTTTCGGACGGCCCCTGAGGCACGAACTACCCAAAATCCTACGTAAATGAAGCGTGTGAAAGTAGCGGCGGAATTTATACCCTGAAAAAAACATCTACGTCTCATACAGAGATTGGAGTCACCCGGAAAACCGGGGATTGGGGGGGGATACTAATCTCCTTGGCCGTATATGCTTATATGCAGGAACGACGAGAAAGAGAGACAACATGGACATTTTTGGCGGCATGTTGCAGTTGCAGTTGACTAGAAAACCGAAGCAATTCAAACATTCAAAACTCGTTCTCTTGGGAAATACCTGGTAGTGCAGCAAGCTCTGGGAGGAGAGGATGGGGGAGGGGGGGCGCATCGTTGGCGCCGCACGTGGTATCATATCATGCATACTACGAGCACAACCACAAACGGCAGTTGCGGCACTCGCTTCTCGTTTCACGTTGCGAACACACGACAACGAGACACGAACACTCACACACTCACCCATTGCTATCAAGCATCAAGCATCAAGTGGCAGCTGAGCGGTTACAGCGACCAAGACAGCAGTAGTACGTAGTTTTAGCGTTTTATCGCCATTTTGTGTGCTGTCCCGTACCACAGCAGGTACATATGATACATACCATCCTACAGCAGGATACGAACCTGATACAGCAGTACGCGTAGGTAGAAAAAAACGACAGCACTTGGAGGTTGTTGTATCAACATTCGGCGCATCGTCTTCGTTGCCGTTGCGGCACCTGCTACGCTGCTACTGTAGCATTGACCATTACTGCGCACGACTGTTTACGAGAGAGGAGCCGCGAGTCTCGGGCAGTGCAACTTGCACCTGTGACTGTGATGATGATACGTTTTACAGCCCAGTAACAAGGAACAGAGAGCGTACGTATCACACTTTCGCAAAAAACTTACTCACAGCGAGCAGCCCTACTGGCGCAACGCGGGTTCTATGCGCTTTAAAGTTTGCTCACCTTTCCCACCTGATCTTCCACTCCACCGCGTACCTTCTGTGCCGTGGTTGCAGGTCGTAGGTGCCCAACGTCGGCAGTGCAGTAGCGGGTTCAAGTCGGAACAACGCACATCTACAACGTGCCCGTTACCCGATCGAATGAGTATGACAAAATCTCTACAAAACCCTTTTTTTTTTTCTTCACACCCTCGTTGGTTTTTAATTTCCCGTTTCCTGACCGCTCTCCAGGGGACTTCTGCAACAAGCAAGCTGAAGCTATGGTTCGGAGCCTTGCGGTATTCGCAGGTAATGTCGCCGAAGGTGGCCTGTTCGAGGTTCCATGCATGTCTGTGATTCCCTCGACCCTGGAAAAACACTATTAAATGCTACAAGCACAAGTTATCAATGTTTCTGTGCTGCAACTCGCCTCATTTTGCGGTTGCTTTATCCTTCATCGATACAGCCACCATATGCCACTACTATGTGGGACATGTTCGAATCATGAACCTTGCAAGTGTGTTCCCTCCCGTGCTTGAATTGGCGCCTGTCCTGCTGCAGGACTACAATGGCTGGTGATGGCGAGGGCCTTCCTTCAAGCTCCCGGATCTGTCGCTCGAATCGCGATTGCACGCGGGGCGTTCTCTTCAAATCCCAGGTCTAGCACCCAAATGTGTAATACCGCCGCATGTCGCATGCCATTCGGATCATGCGATCATGCGCCAAGTTTGCCGTACGTATTGTGTTCCTTTTATGTTGCTTGTACTGTACGACGTATCATCGCCATATGATGATATGCTATTTTTTACGTGCTATCATGAGTATGATACGCCGGGCACTCGTCCGCGGGTACCGGTACCAGTCGTATGTCTGATCTTACTGACTGCTGTATGTTTCACCGGTGCGCTGGTGTGGCACATACTGTACGGGCATTGCTAACACTGCTGTACAGCAGGGCATTAATTAGGTGTTACGCTGTTGCGCTGGCGCAACATTTGGCCAAAATAACGGTTTTGCGCAACAGTCGCCGCGAGGCTAGTTGCGCGCAGCGCAACACGCGTTTTTGGGCGCGCAATATTTTCGCCGTAGGCGAAAAAAATTGTTGCGTGTTATTTTTCTCGCCGGAGTCGAAAAACAAAACTGGGGGTCTTTTTTTCTTGATAATTAGTCGTAATTGGTAATTGGACATCGTTTAGGCTTTTTAGGCGTACATTCGCCCATAGATCGCCATTTGTTCGATTTGTTCCCTCGGCGGTGGCGGCGGCGGCGGCGGGGGGGGGGGGGTCGGGGCTTGCGCGCCTGCGGCGCGCAACCCGCGCCTCAGGCGTGTTGCGGTGCGCGCAACACTCCTTGAGTCGCCTGTTGCGCTGCGCGCAACAGACCCCGACCCACTAATTAATGCCCTGCTGTACAGTACAGGACACCTACGTCGTATTACTCGTAATATTAAGAAAACATGAAATCTGACCAGGCTGGATTTCTTATTAGAGAGAGGGTGCTTTCTAAACTAATTTCAAGATAACGATTCCCGAATATATATATTTTTCCTCGAAATGACAGCCTGGCCTTCTTAAAAGCCTGTTTCTTATTAGATGTCCTGTACTGCTGTACAGCTTTACCTGGTGAGATAATTGAACAACGAGAACAGCAACAACAAGAACAACAGCAACCACAACAACAACAACCACAACAACAACAACAACAACAACAACAACAACAACAACAACAACAAACAACAACAACAAACTACAACAACAACAAACAACAACAACAACAACAACAACAACAACAACAACAACAACAACAACAACAACAACAACAACAACAACACTCACCTCGGGTATTATTTCATACCCGGTATTTCCTCCAACAGTATTCACGACTTGGGTACGTACAGCTTCGACAAAATGGTTGATAGTCCACATTAACTCCTCATCACATCTTCGTTCAGAGAATTTCCCAGGCGGTCGGAGGTTGGGTTGGTGTTAGGGCTTCGGGCTCCTTTTCTCTACTGCCTGGTACTGATCTACTGTAGACAGAAACATATATACCTGGTATACCAGTGTCCAGTATCATACACGTTCCGTCGTCTAGTACAGTAGTTCGGAGCAGAACAGTTGACCAATTAGGCTATCTTCTTCTGAGCCCGGTGCGTGCCATGGCCTCCGTTGGCTGGGTACACCCGTCCCAGCCAACTCCGACCCTCTCTTCTGCTAGCCGGCATGTTTGCGCACCCTACTGTTTTAACTCGGGATCGAGAGTCGCAATTCCCAGTCAACCGACCGACCGCTAGATGACCTCGACTCGCCGCTGCCCCTCGCTCCCGTCTCCCCTTGCTTCGCATCCTTCGTGGCACGCATCGTATCATACCACTCGGCCGTGTTTGCGGCGTGACGGGCATCGTGCGCAGCAGCTCCATTAGTAGCTCCCCGGCTAGCCCCCATGGCCCCAGGCAGCGAAGAGGGCCAATGCTGCGCCCGCTCTTGGCAGAAGCGGAGGCCTCGCAGGGGGAGGAAGCATCACAGCAGGTGCACGCTAAGCTGTGGCGAGTTTAGTTGTCTCCTACATTCCTTGTCTACCTAAGGGTATAATCCGTAACTGCATGTACATTTGGGGGATGAGAATGCTCTATACCCCTCAGTGGATATCACTGGGGTCTCTATCTTGGGAACTGTTTTGTTGGTCGGCGTAATTTCCCACTAAAAGGAAGTTATATTGTACGTCGTAGCCGTCATACGAGTAGTAAAGTCCAACGGTGCCATGTTGTTATCGCCACCAGCTAGTTTTGCTGTTTTTGGTCGCACGATGCCTACTCTTAGCCCGACAAACGATTTCTCGTCATCAACCTCGCTACCACCACTTTGTTTTTATTGCTCGTTGCTCTTGTGCTTTGCTGCTTTGCCAGCCTCCGCAGAGCACGGCTATCGTGGCAGTCGAAGGCCAAGACAACGAGGGCGGCCCCCTTAAGCGGTGAGCTACGGCAGAACTACTACTGCTATACCTGGTACATCATTATGGTGCATACGCGGAAACAATTCAGCTATTCGGAGTGAAGAAATGTTGGCTCGGTTTTTGCACCAAACATGATAAACCACTTTTTTTTTACTGAAATTTGTATCAATAGGACACAACTTGCCTCACACAAGAATTTTTTAGACTGGCCCGAAATACGGCAATAAAGCATGCCTTCAGTGGATTTGGGTACTCCTTAAGTACAACCAACGTATCAAACCTTTTGAGCCGCAGGTCCAACAACGCAAAAATTGGGAGGCGTGACCTCACCAATCGCCTAGGTGTAGCTTTCCAGGGGCAGTGCATTCTGTAGAAGGGGTAGCAACATGTTGCGCGCGTTTGGTACAAGGCCTTGCATTGTCTATATTGCGGACATAATATCTTTTAGCCCCATTTCCCCCTTACCCAGCAATCCGGGCTATGATGACGTATCGTGGCCGATGCTGTTTTCGGCATTATGTTCTTCAGTTTTTCCCTCTCAAGTGTGAAAATGGTTCAGATGTATAGTGATCGTAGTATTGATAGCTTCTGCCAAACCTGTGGAAGGAGGCATATGCTGGTGTCATGTCCCCCAAACTCGAAAATTGATGCGTACAGTTTAGGAGGTAAATCATGCTGGTTGACGGCGTCATACCCGCCAGCGTATCGGAAGCTGCTACATGCCTCAGAGTGGGGATTAGAGTACTGATGCAGATCGGATAATGTTTGTAGGGGAGGCCAGACCCGGACCCGACATGGAGCGGAAGTCTTGCCGCCATTGCCGATCAAGACTATTAATAGTGCATACTGGTATACAGCGAGGGCAATCCCAGGTATTTCAGTTTCCGAGCAGTCTGCTGCGATAACTTTGACGTTTGCTGTGTTTTTTTTATCTTGACGTGGGTGCGATTCGTCTGAAGAACACATTGAGAGCGGTACGTCTCGCACACCTCCAACTTATACGGGGTACGTATGTAGCCAGTGTTAACTTTTCATGGTGTCACTGCATTGTGGAGCTCACACAGCACAGCCCAGTACAACAAATCGCCCTCGCGACGACGACCAAACGCACCCATGCCCCCATCAAACCCTAACCCTACACCCAGACCAGCAACGCTGAGCACACCAATCAGGGCAGTTCTGCGCGATACCAAAGCACAGACCACCGTGCCGTGCTCTAGCCTACTCCGGCCTCCGTTAGTCGTTCCTCAGCACAGAGTTGTTGCATAGTTTCCCGCTGCGAGCTAATGATGCTTTCCCCCCCCCCTTTTTGTTTGCCTCACGCGCGGTTGGTGGCAGGGCCTTTCGAAGGGTGGCGCGGTTTTTCGGCGCTGGAAAGGAGAAGCCCAACCTTAAGCAGCTCGGTCTGTACGCGGTGCTAAGCTATGGTTTCGTCAGCAACGCCAGCTACGCTATCTGCGTGGGGATCGCCTGGTTCGCCTCGTCGAAGAAGACAGGTGTTTGATTATCTCGCCGGGCGCTTCATCTGCCCCCTTGGGGTAGTGGGCGCGGTGTTGGTGTTGGTGGTGGCGATGGCGATGCTAGTGGTGGTGATATGGTGGTTGTGGTGGTAATGTTGATGGTGGCTGTGGTATCGTTAGGATTGGCGATCATGATGCTGTTGGTGTTGGTGGTATTGTTGATGTTGGTGGTGATAATTGATGAGTATCTGCAATGGGTGGTGGTGGTGGGGGTGATGGTGATGGTAGCGGTGGTGATGGTTTAGGTCTTAATGTTGGTAATGGTTGGAACTGGATGGCCTAGCGATGGTGATGTTAGTCTTCATTCGTCGCTCGCTGTGGCTGTGTTGCTGCACGCTGTCGGTCCGCGAGATCGACCCCCGAGCATGCACATGGCGCAGAAGTAGCAATCTCAAGCACTGTCCACGGCCGCCACTTTGCCACCCATCGACCTAATACCCGATCTCGTTTTGTTTTGTGTTTGGTTCCCTCTGCTGTTGTTGCGTTCTGCTAAATCAGGCCTGTCGCCCCTTGCACCTGACCAATGGCAGTTCTTCCTCGTGAGCTACGCGGCTTTGTTCGCCATCAACAATGTGCTCAGGTAGGTAGTGCGCGACACAGGCTCGTTTGATAACGTTTTACCGCTATGCTGACGGTGACGGTGGTAATGATGGTGATTGTGGCAAGAATGAAGATGATGAGCATCATCATGATCATCGTGATCATCATGATCTTAATGATGATCATGATGCTAATATTATTTGAATGTGCCGGGATTTGTTTTTTTTGGGAAAGCACACGGCCTGCAGCATGTCTGCGGCAGCCTTGCCTTGTTTACCTCTCTGTAGTATGTACACGAGGTATCAATTTATGCAACTGACGCCAGCATGACCAACCTGATGATTACAGATGCTGACGAGCCAAACGAGCTGCTAATTATCACGGCCGCCCAAATATAGGGCATGCCTCACCTTGCTAGCCGAGTGAAGGCGCAAATCCTGTGTATCACACTATAGAAAATGTGAAGCCAGATGGAGATCCGCGCCGTCCAACCAAAAATCTCCGAATAAACGTTTTGTTTGACTGTTTTCCACCTGCGCACACAGTTGACGAGAATTCCAAATATCCACCTGCGCGAGTGCCTAGGGAGAGCTACCTTATGTTAGTTGTATCAACCCAGGTGTAACCTGGCGGTCATTGCGGCGTGTTTTCAGTCGTGTGCTTAACAGGCAGACAGACAGCTCCATGCGAAATATGCCGCAATTCTCTGACGTTTTTTCCGTTGGTCGGTATTGTCGCCGCCGTGTGAACTTTTCTCTATAGGGTGCCGCGGTTCGCCCTCTCGGTCAGCTTGGCTCCCGCGTTCGACCGATTGATCGCCTTCCTCATGAGAAGAACAGGCAGGGGCAAGGCTTTCGCCACTGGTCTCTGCGTTTTTTTGGTCAACATCTGTGGCACCTGTTCGCTAATGGCCACCGGCATCGTGCTGGCCTCCATTTTCTCGGGTGGGTGTGGATGCAGGACTTGATGAGACACCTGAAGAAGCTAAGGCTAGCGTACTTGCTGTTGTGGTCAATGGTGTACAGATAGCCAAGTTCCTATTAATGGCGAGCGCTCTGTTCCGCCTTGCGCGGGAAGATGTTCACTACAAGCATTTGTGTGTATGTTTACGATCTGCACTACTCCATATCGTTGCGAACATGTGGTACTGTACTGTACTGTACTGTACTGTACTGTACTGTACTGTACTGTACTGTACTACTGCCGTGCAAGAAAAAATTACCGCACGACCGCGGTTTGGAAAAACGGCTTGTCTGTTTTCATGTGAGCCTCATCTGACCAACATCTGACCGAAGCAGTAAACTTGGCTGAAGGGGGTAATGGTGCCATCGATTTTTTACTGCACGCTAGCATGTGCGTGGCGCGAGAAAGAGGTGAGTGGTGGTCGGTGCGCATGCTGTTATGCCATCACGTGAGTGCGGCTGAAGAATCTCTTCCCAAGCGGATGTACGCTTTGGACGTTTCCTCGCCCCCGAAACAACGCCAAAAGCACAAGTTTTTCCTGTCTCACGCTTCCCCCCCGCCCCCCCCTTCTCGACACGCATCGCACGGTGAATATGTCAACGGCAGGCGTACCTTTCTGGCCGGTGTGAACGGCGTGATCAGACCGCGCCACAAATGGCCAATCAGCGATCAGCAAACCGGGTCGATCTGTCGACCATGGGCGCGATCTGTTGGTTGCGTGTTAAATAGTGTAGTGACTGGCTTCCAGTCGATTGGAGGGGGGCGGTGTGGCCGGAAACATATCGTTGACCGCTGATCGCTGCGTGAGTCTTCGAAAGCGCGACGAGTGGCTTCGATCGTTCTATGCTTGCTTGCTTGAAAATTTTAGAGAGGCTGAAGTCGGGGTCCCTGGTGGGGCCTCTGCCTAAGGCTGTCCGTACCGGGACGTTCTTGTTTGTATTTGGTTCGCATAACGAATTCGTCGGGGGTATGGATTTTACGAGTCCTGTTTTGGTGCTTGAGATGTTCGACTCCGACGAGTGTTCGCTTTTTGTTCGGATTGTTTTTGTTTAAGGCCCAAGCCTAAATTAGAAATGCAAGGAGGGAGCTTATTTGCTCATGTGGTTGTGGACTACCACAACAGCACCGCGTACATCATCCCACGCACCTGGTTCAGCTACGTAGCGTTTTCTTTATTCTCTGAGTTTTTTTGGCAAGTACACGAGTGGCTCTGAGTAGGCTCTAGGCATAGCGGGCGGACTACTGCATACCCAGCACTATAAATAGTTCCGTAGCTCTAGACTTGAATAGCCTATACCTGGTATCTGCTATGATAAGTGTTGCGTTGCGATCGTGAACTCCGTTCATATCAAGACCTGGCAACTTAAATTTATTGTTACTTGGACCAAAGGTGGTATTGTTGATATTCTTCCATGCCAGGGTAAAGTATCGAGCGAAAACGGCCTTTTTTTAACATCTATTTTGGCCAGCAGGCTGTCCTAAAAAGGGCTACAAAAAATGACCACTCGAATGTCGGCACATCAAGCTGATATAGTATCATCCCGTTTCAACGATTCAACAGAGGTTGACCTGTTCAGCTGGGCTCACGTTGTAGCATCGTAGCATGTGATGGTGGTCGTAGCATTCGCCACCATAACGTTACCTAGCACTTTGGCGCGTGACCGGTTATGACCGACATTCCAAGGCGTCCTGACGCACGCCTTTGCGACTGTCGGGAAGCGACTGAGGGCACGCATGGTTTCGTGGTTTTCGGGCGTACATTCACGCGCATATCACCGTGTCTCGCAAAAATCAACCGGCGGCCCGTTCCTGGTGTGCGGCCCACCGCGGGCAGCGGCCTCCGGTGGCCCTCTGGGGGATCTCTGGGTCCCCCTGCTGGCGGCCACAACACACAATAACGTAACAGGTACCGGAACAGATCGAGGATATTTGTGCCTGCACAGCAGTAGTGATCCACGAGTAAATTGTTTCCAAGCACAGCGACCTAGAGTCTTTCCAACTTTCCAAGCGCGGTGGCCTTCGAGTCTTGCTAAAGCACACCAACCAAGCAGGCCTTCGGTGAGGGATTCTGGTCGGGGTACAGGGGTAGTGGGTGCTGTGAGGCCGGAGCCGAAAAACACCCTACACACAGGGAAGAAATCCCACAGCCTCGTGACAAAACCTTACCTCACGGAAACAGCATCAGTTCATGCGAGCACAACTTGGAATCCTAGTTGCGCTGGCTCAAATACCTGGCGGGGCACCGGAGGTTATCCAATGTGTTGCCACACTACCTCTGGGTACATGATAAAACGGCAAAATGGCAGTTCCGTCACACAGCTGTCTGTCTTGTCTATTACTAAACACACCATGCGTAGAAGTATCGGAAGTCGCCCGTACGATCGTACAACCTAAAATTTCAATACACTGCTGCTTTCACTGCTGCTGAAAAATTATGAGCTCGTTCGTACGATGTATAAATACGACCGTCAAACCAAAAATATGGAATGTACACTGGGGAACAGCACATCAGTGCATTTCGTTGGCGCTGCAGAGCATTTTTCTCACAGCAGCAGTAACGTATACTCTTGCCAGCTGGTATTTATTAATTACAGTATAGTTCTGCCAAGAAGAAACACTTACGCAAGGCTCAAACTTAATGGGGACATCAGTCGTGAGAACGGACATACACCCGTCGGCAGGAATTTTTGCAGCACCCACTGCCCGCCCGCTGCTTCTGCTGCCTTCACAAGTAAGTGCTGATGCAGCAGCAAAGATTTTAAATTTCGGCTCCCCGGTTTTCAAGGTGTATCCAATGGCGTTCCTTCACAGGGAGGGCGTTTATTGCAGTGACGAGGCGAGGCACGCGCGTACGGACGCGTAACCCCGCCTGCGCAAACACGGCATATCTACGCCACACTAAGGCGGAGGAGAGTGATGGCCAGGAGAACGAGAATACGCCAACCAAGCAGTCCTGCTGGCCTTAGCTATGGCCTCACGACGATGACGGTCTTCATGGCTGGACTGGTCTTGGTGGACTCATTCAATCTAAACCTTCTCGTTGATCAACCCCTTGCGGCGAAGCGACAGCACGACGCCCGGACTGCCTTCCGCGCAACGGCCGTCGGAAGCAAGGGGTGCCACACCTGCCGAGCGTCGTCTCGGAGCACCCCCGACGGGGGCTCGTCTCCGTCGGTGCGACGAAGAACGGCGTCGGGAAAAGCACTTGCACACCAACAACAGCAACCGTCTCGTCGCTGCGTCACCACTATTGATAATGCGGCCGGAAGAGGATCAACAGCAGAACTCGGTGCAAGCAAGCTCACAGCACGCGGTCAGAGCAAGGGCACACGCAGCAGCAGCAGCAACGACCCGTCGACGGTAGCGGGCAACGCCCACAGTACTCCCGGAAGAACAGAGGGGAAGGCTGGACGGTATCGTCGCGAGCGGCGCACGGAGGAGAGGGTTCGGTTATCGGCTGGGCTGGGTCATGCTCCGATGAGTCGTGCCCAGGCAGTCGGTGCTTTCGCTGCAGCAGGGGCAGCGGCGCTCGTTATTGGAGGGGGTGGGCTCGCCAATGCCGCCACTGAGGTACGAGTGTGCTTCATACGAGGACGGGTGTGAGATACCCGTGTGGGCTACGTACACAGTATGCTTGGTGCCTTGATATGTCGAGCATGACGCATAATGTGACATGCAATATCACCCCCGCTTTCGAGGCGCCGAACACTCCGCGTTCTGCTGGTCTTGTAAGCTTCTTCGGCTGCCATGTGCTGCTGTACGTATGTACCGTATTGCGGGGCTTTGTTGCTGGGGCTATTCTTAACTCGTAATAGCGGGGAGAGTACGAGTAGATGCTTGACATGCTGACTCATCCCTCCTCCTCCGAGTGGAAGTCCTTTGGCCAGTGACCCTACATGGCCCGAACCCCGAGCTCTAGCCTTTAGAATACATAGGGTCGCATTGCTTGTATTCGTGCTGTTGCGATGTATTTACCTCTGCACATGCCCCAAGCAAGAAGCCGGCCATGTCGTACTGATAATCGGCCGACTTTGAATGTCCTTCTCCTGTATCGTGTACCATGGGTCGTACCTGGTACGAGACTACTACTACTGCTGTATGCTATACGACCTGGTATGCGTACGATAGCAAAAACCCTCCAAGTCTTCCGAGTTCCGAGCACCGGTGTCACCGAATCCCCGAAGTTTGCACTTCGTAGATGATTACGAACACACGTAACGTGCGCACATACCTTTTGAGAACCATGGACTGCAGACTGCGGGTAGGCGACACTAAGGCAACAGTCAACGCATCATTGCTAGCTAATCATTGCACGCCTCGGACAGATCATGATCTACAAGTCTTGCATATTACACATATCTTGAATATCATACATATCATCGTACATACGGGATGTACATCCTGCATGAGGACATATAACACCCTCAAGTGCGCGCGATCGAAGCATCACACTCAGCTCGCAAAGATGAGTATCGACGAAACCCTCGATCTCTCAGCTGTTGTTTTTTAATCTAATAAATATTACACCCTGGTGCATATATACTGCTGTAGATATCCATAGTTCCTCACCTGCCGTTGTGACAGGTTATTATGCAGGACCTGCACAGCTGCACATCAGTACAGATCCAGCCCAGGAAACTAGTACTAGATCATGCAGATTATACGGGTCCCACCCGGCAACATGAGCTAAATCATGCAGATCATACAGATCATACAGATCATACATAATAGATCGGGAATAGATCTGCCTTGTCTCAATATCTAGATCATCACGTGGGAATGATCTGTATGGTCTGTTCGAGGTAATCAGGCATAGTAATGCCATCAATGCGATAACACGAGAAGCACAGGATTGTGGGAAGGAGCAACAGATATTAATAGTGAATCGTTATCATACGTGCCAAGCGTGCGTCGTCATCGTTGATGTAGATTAACTTTGCCACATTCGTTATTTGTATTTTGTTATTTTGGTAGACCTGTGCTTGAGAAATCGCTCTGGATCTGCGCTGTTGTTCAATCTCAATCTTTCTACGAGTATATCTTTGACACGCATCTCACAATCATGACCATTTCAAAGCCTGTAAAATGCATGTCGCTGGATACAAACCTCGTATATACGTACTGCAGAAGGAGCAGCAGCGGCAGTGCAACGGCACGACAGCAGTCTCGGCGTTTACTTGTATGATATGCTCTGTGCGGACCCTGCGCGCGACATATCTTAACGGCAGGATAGGGTCTGTCGTTAAACGCTGAGGATAGCTCTTGAGTGGAAATTGAAGCCAGGCCGAATGAGGTTTTGAGACGCTCTTGGCTTCCACTCCTATTTCCTATATAGCTAGAGTAGCTAATCACACCTATTGATAGTACTACAGTCAGTAGCACTTCCGCACGGCGAGCGAGCCAGCAAACGAGGTGCAGAAGCAGACTGTAAGTTGTTGCTGATACCACGTTACATAGCTCATTGCTATACTATGGTAAATTGTGTAATTTTTGCCACTCCTTCTCAAAAATACAAGGACAGTTTGTATATTGACATTCAATCTAAACGCCCCTTATATGATATATGTAGGGGCAGAGTGCGTACTGATCCACTAATGTTCTATTGCACTAATCTAGCCCGTCATCACCAACAAGCCAAAAGGTGCAAGGATCCCACTGAGACTTGTAAGCAGGTCGTGGGACAACAAAACCGACCGAAACTCGGTCAAGGCACCCGGATGACAGCCGGTACTGCGAGCCATCGTACAACACCAAAAAAAGAGCGCTGCAGGCTGTCCCTCCCCTGTATCGCTGTGGCGCAGTGTATGATGTAGACAGTATACATATCATTGGGATTTGTACGTATAGATACGACATTTGATTGCGCCTGGTCGAGTGAACACGCTGTGGTGAACGTTTTCGCCAATCCGCGTGAGGGTACGTAGAACAAGGGAAAAACAAAAAACGATGTGCAATAGTATAATAGTGATACTCTGGATGGAGATATACGCAACGTTTAGGTATTGATTTGAATATAAAACGGTTCTTATTCTTATGTCCGTACATAATGGTACCTATTACATACCTGGTATACAGCAACGGTACACGCACGTATAATATGTACCAGGTATATAGGACTGTAGCACTATTAAGATCAAATATTGACACATACCAGTGTATACGTAGTAGCGCAGCTCTCACCCCTCACTAAAACGTCGGAGTCGGCGGCAATATTGGCTATTGGCCCTACCAGTACAGGTGCAATTCCAGAAGGTACTGCTGTAGGCTGTAGGACTAAAACTGGTGTACGATCGTACAGCTGTCGTGGAACGTGATATTCGTGCACAAGTCATGGCTACAGCAGTGGCGTCCTCTGCAGTAGAGGTACAGTAGCACCTATTATCACGGAGGGCCATAGTAGATAGGACCACATATTGTTAGTAAAAGTGGGGATATAGCGGATATAGATGGGTTTTTGTGTGCTACGTAGGTCCCCTATTTACTAGTATTTACTATGGTCCCCCGTAAATATCCAATATTAATAAACATTTTGAGGCTTCACAGCAGTCGGGGAACTCTATACTATTACTAAGTCAAGCTACTACTCTATTCATGTTAGTACTATTGGTACTGGTATTTAATAGTACTATTAGTGTTATTACTATTAATAGTGCTATTACCATTAATACTGTTAGTGTTATTACTAGTGCTATTACCATTAGTAACTCACCCAACAACCGTCTTTTAGAAAACATGCAAGCTACCTGGTATTATGCAGGTACGTACGCCCGATAAAACAATCCCATGGGATGCTGTAAAAGTTAGTTCGGATTCGAAGCTATTGGGCAACTACTAACTTAAGGGGCCCTGCCAAATGATCTGCCTCAAAAATGCAATTACCCCCGCCAGTACTTGTATATAGCACGGCTCAGTACGCCAAAAACGATCTGCGTTTTTTTTTTAATCTGACGCACGATTGAACTGACGCCGTGCGCAAGAGTGCTTATATTGTACGAGTACGTCGACTGCGCTTAATTCGCAATGGATTTGCGGTTCGAAGGTCTAATACAGAAGTAACATCTACATTCGATTTGCTGCTGTAGCCCTAGACTGCAGCGGTATTTTGTACTCTATGACTGTATGACTGTATGACTGTATCGATAGGTTCAAGGGCGGTAACGAGGCTGCAGCTACTACTGCCCCCACGCTAAGGCTAGTGCCACTGCCGTGCGCTGGAGGAGCAGCGGGTCTAAGACGCCCCATAGCTCGGCATTTAACACGCACAGTGCAAAGTACTACTGGTACAGTACACGTGACCACGTACGAAGGTATGTTTTACTAAATTATTATGGATAAGAGTTTTATTTGGAGCCAGGCTCCAATGATGATGTGAGACACGGGATATCCTCAACAATCTTCAATCTAAAAACGTTTTTTTTTTGTATTTCGTGCGAAGCACAAGCCTATAATTATGAACTCCCATGTTTATTCAGTGCTGCCCGCGTGCCTTACCGGCCCACGAACCTAGTAATGTATATGAAGGTAAGGCTAATTTGTTTGGAGGCCCTAAATAAATTGGACGAATAATAGTAGTCGTGCTCGGCGGCGAGCGTTACACTAAATCCTACCCGGTGTGTTCATAGCCTGTGCTCGAGGATATTGGCGGGATGGTGTCAAAAAAACATTTTACAGCGAGGGTTGCTCAGATCATTATTAGGTGTTTTTTGCACAAGACGAGCCTATGCTGTCGCGTACTACTGTGCAAGCCCACGAAAATACTCTATGATATGATACCACTCTGGGCGGGAATATAAGGACTATTTGCACATCAATATGAAGACCGAGTGGTCCTTATATTAACGTAAGGCTCACTTGGTGAGGGTCGCTGTGAACTTTGGATTAAGAATCGTAATCGCGCTCAGTGACGAACGTTACACTAAATCCTATATATGTGCATAGCCTGCGCTCCAACGTGCTCAAGGGTGGTGTTACAATTGTCAAGGCTTGCTCAGGTTACGAGGCGTTTCTTGTTGGTAGACCCACACTGCACGGCACCTGTACGAGTACACATATTCTCAAAATTACGGTGTTCGACACTGATACACTTGTCTGCAATGAGCTGTATGCGCTAAATAAAGCTAACTCTCTGCAGGGAGGCCCGCCCCTTGTTCACCTCGCCACCTTTTCACTACTAAATATTATCGTTCCCTTATACAAGCCAGCATCTTACAAACTTCTGTAACTGCGATATTGTTTTTTTTCTGTTTTTGTTTCCTCCTCATGTATTGTCTTCACCCTTCTTATGTCTATCCCTCCTATTAATACTAATTAGTCGTAACTCGGATCCAGGATCTAGCAGCAGGCTTTCCTCCCCGTTCCCCACTACGTACGGCTCGTGCGTTGTGTTTGTTTATCGCGGCAAGACTTGAGCCCTTACTTCCCTCGTCGCCCTAGCGCGTCGAATTGAATTGCAACTGCGACCACTGAAACAACTTTCCGGAGATCCTGCATTTGGTACATACGTATCTGCGCTGAGTACGTGCGTTGATTATCCCATTGATTTTCCATTCCAGCAGTACGACGCCTGTTCGGAACCCATAGCGGCGTAAAATGCATATTGAATACAAAATGCGGCATTTTCAAAAGGGGCGGTCTGGTGGCGACAAGCACTTCGTACGAACGTATGATATTAAATAGTATACACCTGGTAGCATTTTGTATTTATGATGTTGTCACTTTATCACTTGTCCACCGGTACGGACTTAACTTGACATTTGGTTACTCAGGGTGCTTGATTGATTGATGAACCTACTAATGTAATGTTGATGACTCCTTTACCTTCATTTTACGTCATGTATTGTCACTTGATTCCTTGATCACTTGGTTGCTTGGCCACTTGATTACTTGAATATTAATACTAATCCTTGCCTTATTCATGTAGTGTTGATTATTTTGCGACCTTCGTTTCACGTGATGATTTTATCACTTGAGTATTTGATTTAATGGTAAACTAATAATGTTATTAATGTTATTAATGTTATTGTTGATGCTTTGCGACTGGATTTGAAGGCGGAGGAGGAGCTGGAAGAGATACTCGTGTGGAGCCCCAAATCGGAGATCCTGAAGAGGGCTCAGGCGACCGGAGGGAGGATCGCGCCAGGATACAACGAAACGTAAGCGCGACTACTACGTAAGTTAGTACCTGTTGCACCCTTTGGGCAGAGCTGTGAGTCGTAAGCACGACATAAACCACCAACAAGGCATTCGTCGGACTATTAGACGGTAGTGTAGTTATTACCACTTTGTTCCTAAACATAAGGACGGTTTGTATATTTATGTTTTATCCAAACTATCCTTATATTTTGAGACAGTGATAATCGGCTCCCGGAGTTGCCGACTGTTGCCGACTATCCGACTTATTGGATTTGCATACTTTCCGGAAGGATCATTAAATAAGGGACTCGTGCACTTTTATTTTTCGGTGGCCCCCCTTCCCCCTCGGCCGGGGAGGGCTGATTGTGCTCGCTTTGCTCGCCTGGCTTAAAACTCGGCAAGTCGGCTGACCATCAGCTGCCTTCGTCAGCCGACTTGCCGACTCAAAAAGTCAGTGGGTTGGCTAGCGTCATCTACCTATCAACTATAAGATTAATAGTAGTCGTGACATCCTGCCGGACTCTGCTCTAGTTTCGGCACGTCGATTACTTGTTAGTCGTGAAATCCTGCCGACTCGTATAGCTCTACGTTTGGGAAATCAGAGAGGGAATACGTGTTGAAAGCAAACGACTCGCTTATAGTGCAGCATCGGCTACACAAGTATTAATGGCGTGCTTTTTGTTTTGTCTTTGTTGTGTTTTTTGCGTTTTTGTTGTGTTTTGTTTGATTGCCTCTGGGTGTGATACGGCAGGTACCCTGTGCGGTTCGTCACCTATCTCGCGCGGTTTCTGCTCAACTACGACAAGGCCAGCCGGGAGCTGTGGGAAGAGATGGCCAACAGCATCCCCATTAACTTCAGGTGGGTGGGGGGATGGGGTGGGTGTGTGGGTGGGTGGGTGGGTGGGTGGGTGAGTGGGGTGGGAGCACCGTCGCATTACAGATGGAGCGAAATAACTGCTCTGTGTTCTGCCAATGCGTGCTCTTGTGGAGCGAGCTACCTGGCTGCTGTTCTGTGTTTTGGCAATGCTTGTGTTTGTTTTTGTTGTTCGGCTATCCTCTCGATCGGTTGCGCATCGAATCGCCCATGGAGCGGACAAACATGACTGCTCTGCCAGGTTGGTGGTGGTTGGCGCTCGGCTATCTTCGCAAGCGGTCGCGCACAATAATTTGTTGATATTATTCCTCCACACCGCATTGATGTTGAACTGACTATTTGTTCTGTGGTGCGCTATCGCGGTGGGCCATAGTAAATACTAGTAATACTACTGTAGTAATCATAGTAAATAGGACCTACGGAATACACCCAAAAACCTACTGTACCTGGTATACATTTTACTATTTTTTACGCACAACATTTGGTCTTACTTACTATGGTCCCCCGTATTACTGTGCTATTCTGGAGTGACTGACTGTTTGTTCTGTGTTCTGGCAGTGTGTGCTGTTTTCGTTCGGCTATTCGCCCAGGCGGCCGCTCGCCACAATAGGTCGGGAGAATTCACAGCTGACGTGTTTCTTAGTTTATTATTAATAACTGCTCCTGTTGTACGGCAATGCTGTAATACCAACGCACCGCATGGGCGTGCATTTAACTCGTTGCGGTCGATCATTCCACCGCTATTGTCGCTTGCCGGGTACTTTCTAGTTATGCAATTTACCCGTACATCAATAATTGAACATCTCTGTTGATGGTGTTGATACTGTTCGTTCCTACCTTGGGGTTATCGCGGCACTATAGTAGACATAGCATAGGAACGAGCAGTCCACACGTTGGACGGTTCACGATCTATCTATCTACAGACAGATCAGATACATCAGATACATCAGGTGAATCAGGTAGATCAGATAGATAATCTAGATCAAATACCGGTAGATCATCTTGATAATCTGGATCCTAGCCTGCCGTTCTGAGAGGATTTGCAGGATATTTATTGTATCGTACTTGGCTAACCCAGGAAATATGTGCTAGAACACGTGGATTATACGGCTCGCACCCAGCAACATGAGCTAGATCATACAGATCGTACAGATCACACAGACCAGGAAACAAAGTATCTGGCTCGAGCTGAGAATCGATCGTCTACGGCAGTGACAATCGATGATCTGTCGGATGGATGGAACAGTGACGCAGAAAAATTACCACTGCTGGTATGACCATTGTTATGATGTAATGACCATTGTAGCATGGATCACTGCCTGGTTGGGGGGTGATGCGCCTATGCAGTCGGTGTCCGACCTGCAGTAGCTGTGCAATGCTATGTACAGAGTACAGTAGTGCTGCAGTATGTACAGGATTAATAGTAGGATTCGTACGACACGGGCGCAGCAACGATCCTACTGGTACTGCTGCTACATACGCACTCGCAAGACTCGTGGACGGCCAACACGACAATTTTGTTTTTGTTTAGGTCGCTATCTTCTGGTCTCTAAAATCCCAAAACTGTACGATCTCCTCCCCCCCCTCCTACTCCTCCTTCGCCCCTCCTCCTCCTCCTCCCCCCTCTTTCTCTCCCTCCCCCCCCCTCTTGATCGTTCTCCTCCTCGCCCCTCCGCCTGCCCCCCCCGTCGTCCTCCTCCTGTTGAATTGTTTTGATGGGTTGAATGGGATCGGGTTTGGCTTGACTGAACGTGATTTTATTGGATTGGAATCCACTGGATTGCATTGTATCGTATTGTATTGTATTGAAATTGATTGGGTCGGGTTGGATTGGAATTGATTGAATTGGAATTGATTGGGTTGGTTTTTCTGTTTGTTCAACAGTACTATCGAGGTCGAAGCTGTGCGAAAAGACCAGTTCGCGGAGTTCGCGAAGGCTGTCCAAGTGGGGCTGTTGGATTTTCAAGGCCCTCAGGGGGTCAAGGCTTTCTTTTCGCTCATGCGATCCAGATACGGCCAGGTGACGAACAATGAAAGGCGAAAACTAAGAGAACTAGAGAACGAAAGTAAAATATATACGTATAAATGCGGGAAAAATAAGAATAAAATAAAAAAATAGAATCAACATATAAATTCGAAAATGGGTAAAAAGAAGGAAAATGGAGAATAAATATAGGCAGAAAGAAAGGGAAAAATGATGGGGGGGGAAAAACTTATTGCTGCAACCGTTATTGCAACCTACATGTCGTATCCGTCCCTCCTGTTGTAACCGCCGATGGTGTAACCGTCGTTTTGGTTACTGCTGGTGTTATGCCCAGTATAGTTGCAACCATTGTTCCTGTAACCGTCGTCAGAAGTTATAGCCGTCGCTGGTCGCTGGTGTTGTAACGGATGGTGTTTTCCCCGTTATTATCGAAACCGACCGTTCTTGCTGACACCGTTGTAGTAACCGTTATTGTCGTAGTGTTGCCGTATTTTCTGTTGCAACCATTTTTTGTAGCCGTTGTTGTAACAGTTTTTGTTGCGACCGTTGTTGCTGGAACCGTCGTCGTAACCGTCGCCTGTTTAGTTTTACCGTTATTGTTGTAACTGTCGTTGCTGTAACCATCATTGCTGTTGTGGTCGTCGTTGGTGTAACCGTCGTTGTTCCTGTTGTTGTAGCCGTCGTCGTAACCGTCGACGTAAGTCGTTACCGCCGCTGTTGTTGTAACCGTTGTTATAACCGTTTTTGTTGTAACCGTAGTTGATGTAACCGTCGTTGCTGCTGTGACGATCGGTTTCGTATCCGTTGCTGTTGTAACCGTATTTCTGGTTGACTGTTGTAACCACTGTTTAGTTGTAACCGTTATTGTGTAAATATTGTTGTAACCGTCATCGTTGTTGTAACGGTCACAGGGCGAGGACTGCAAGCGACAGCTGGCGATTATGTTCAGCTTCTTGACAGAAGACCAACCGACGGAGCAAATCAAGGGCCTGCTTGGAGAGGTAGACAACGGCCAGGTTTCGTCTATGGTCGTCACTGACCCGGGAGGAGGATATACCGGGGCTGTCCCGAAGGTGCGTTGTTGTTGTTGTTGTTGTTGTTGTTGTTGTTGTTGTTGTTGTTGTTGTTGTTGTTGTTGTTGTTGTTGTTGTTGCTGCTGTTGCTGTTGCTGCTGTTGCTGTGCTGCTGTTGCTGTGCTGCTGTTGCTGCTGTTGTGCTGTTGCTGCTGTTGCTGGTGTTGCTGTTGTTGCTGGTGTTGCTGTTGTTGCTGTTGTTGCTGTTGTTGTTGCTGTTGTTGCTGTTGTTGCTGTTGTTGTTGTTGTTGTTGTTGTTTTTTGCTGTTGGCGTTGTTGTTGTTGTTTTTGCTTTGGGCGCTGTTGGTTTTTGCTGTTGGTGTTGTTGGTGTTGCGCTTGTTGCTTTTGTTGTTGTTCTGCGTTGTATCGCAGGACGGCCGTCGCCGTAGCGCCTCCCGTATTATTATCACGGTCGAATTCGAAATTATACTAATAGCTCATAGTTCACGGCGCCAAAACATAGGGACCCCTTTGCGGATGAATGAAGCGACCGACCGACCGACAGAACGACCGACCGACAAACCGACCGATCGACCGATCGACCGACCGATCGACCGGCCGACCGAACGACCGAACGACAAACCGATCGAACGACCGACCGATCGACCGACCGATCGACCGACCAACCGACCGACCGAACGACAAACCGATCGAACGACCGACCAACCGACCGATCGAACGACCGACCAACCGACAGACCGACAGACCGACCGGGACCCCCAATGCACACAACTTCGACAACGTTTGCAGATACCCTGCTCCGCGAGTTCCTACAGTAACGGCAGCTATATATGTGTGTGTATATATATGTGTGTATATACTGCACAATTTTAGGGTTGCCGTGTGCGCACCGTGCGCCACCACCCTTCGTCCGCGTCCTTCTCAGTTTAGGCTTTCCGATTCGAGTGCTGTGTGTTAAGTTTGCAGCCTGTTTGCTTTCGGTTTTTGGAGAACCGGCCATCCTTTAAGGGGTTACTGCTTCCTTAAACCGATGGAGTCTCGCTGCCCAATCTTAATCCAAACCCAACAGAGCATCCGAAAAACAAGTTGCTTTCCCAAAAAATGAAACTTGTGAAAATATAGCAAGAGTGTGATCGTACCAAAGGCGAAAATGAGTATACATGCAATGAGTGTCCAACGTAAACTATGTGAAATACAGTAATGACTTTGTTTCCAGTAGCGTGCACGGCGTGACTTTCGTGGATTATGCGATATTTGTGATTTCTGTGAATTTGACTGTGCGAATTCTATCAGTTTATGCGAATTGGGTGATTTTTACTGTTTATACTGTAGAAATGAAATGTCGTGTGAATTATACTGGTACTGCTGTACGAAATAAAGATCGTGTGAAACGTGAGAAATACGAGAAACATGCGAAGAGTACGTACGTGAGTTCTGTCAAGAATGCGAATTTGCTGCGAATTGCCAGGTATGTGGTACATGTGATACCGGGTGTGTGATAAATGTGACATGGTATTGATTTATGCAATCGATGCTAAAGTTCGTGAGTCATGTGATTAGTATGAATTATGCGAACTTTTTTCTTGTGCCATTGCTATTACGTGTAAGAGGCGAGAGTTTAACGGTCACATGATACGGAAAACTACTCCAAACAGATATGATACTGTAAGCAAGTAAGAAATATGATAATTTCGTACCTGGTATATAAGAAAGATAATAATATGCAACCAGTACCAGGAACCAGGTGGCGAAATACGATAAAAAAATCAGATAATTGTATTGAACCAGTTGGTATATACCAGGTAAGCAACTACCGTATGATACGGTTCCAGGTGGTACCAGGTACCTGGTGATAATTACGGTGATATATAACGCTATACCATTTTTTTATTTCGTCTTTTTGTTTTTATTTTTCGGTTCGGCTCGTGTCGTTGTGTTCTCGTACCCGGTACGTTAGCATCTCACTTGCCTTGCCCATTAATTTGCGTTTACTTTGTTTTGGTTTTTCTCTGTTTTACAGTCTGTGACCACATAATTTGTATCTCTCTAGGATTAGGAATCAGGACAGACACTGGGTGTACTGATGTGGTTGGGTAGAAATAACGGGTCTAATGTGAAGACAACACAGACACATAGTGCCAGTTGAAAATATATGTGAAAGACAATGGTGTGAATGATAACATCACTTGTTCTTATTTTGTGTCGTCGCTGTGATGTGTGCCAGGTGATGGTTTCACGGTCCCAGGCAGGGAAGAGGGCGACGGCGAGAGCGGTGATGCGGGAGACCGGACACTTGGTCGGTATTCGGCTGCCATCGTGTCAAAACAGGCACGTGTATACCGGTATTTATTGTACTCAACAGGGGTTTGATGATTTTTTGCGATCATTTTTTCTTTTTTCTCTGTCTCACAGTCTGTGACCACATAATTCGTATCTTTCTAGGATACAAAATCAGGACGGACACTAGGTGTACGGATGTCGTTGGGTAGAACCGACGGTTTCATGTAAAGACAACACACGGTACAACGGTAGAGCAGGGTATTATAAGGTATGGTATGGTACGGTATGATATGGTACGGCATGGTATGGTATGGTATGGTATGGTATGGCACGGTATGATATAGTGCGGCATGGCTGGGTACGGAATGGTATAGTCCAGTAGCACGTTGGGATATATTGTACGATCTGGTAGAGGACGGTATCCCAAAATTGGATGTGATCGAAAACGGTACGGTAAAATACGGTAGGGTACAGCAGTACCAGGTAGTATGGTACAGTACCGGTAGGATAGGATAGCGGGAAACAAGTGATGCGGTATGGTACGTACGGCACGGCAAGGTACAGCAGGGTACGGTATGGTACAGTATGGTGGGGTATGGTACACCAGTAGGGTGGGGTACGGTACAGCAAGATACGGTGCGGTAGGAGGTGCCGAGTGTCGCGGGTGCTTGACCCTTGCTGTTCTAGTTTCCTGTGTTCATATTTTTGGTGCTATCTTGGTTCGATTTTTTGTTCTTGTTCTTTCTTTAGTTTTGTTTTATTCACCGCAGACCGTACCCTGCTGTACCTTACCGCATCGTGCCGTGCTTTACCATACTGTGTCACGCTACGTATTCCTTTTCAACTCCAGCAACACCTACAAAACGCCTCCCGTGGTGAGGGTAAGCCCGCCGGATAGCCCCACGGGAGTTCAAGCAGAGGCAAAGGCGGTTTTGGACAAGAGAACAGGCATCCTTTCGTCTATCGAGATCACGAACCCGGGGTCGGGGTACAGCTCGACTCTCGCGCCGGTTGCAGTCGAGGTGAGAGGTCGAGTCAACCGTTGTCGAGCCCCGAGTCAACCAACAGCAGCAACATACTTCGAAGTATCAGCTGTTCGTTTTTTCTTTCTTATTATTATTATTCTTGTGCTGGTTCTCGTTCTTATTTTCTTTTCTCATTCTTGGGCTTAGTATTATCCTTATTCCCACACTTGCTCGTACTCTTGTTATCGTTTTTACTCTCGCTCTTGGTTCTACTCTCGATATGTGTATTGTCCTTCTTTTGCTGACTTCTTCGCTGCCGAATACTAAAGGTTGGTGGGTGCAAAATATTTTGACGACGCGGGGGGACTCGTATTCTTGTTCTTATGTTATTGTTCGTACTCCTTCTTTTACTCTTGCTCATGCTTTACTCGTAGTTCTTGCTAATTTTTCCTGTTCTTGTTATGCTACCTTTTCTGCCGAAAAAAACGAAGGTGTTCGGTGCAGCAGACTTTGACGAAACGGGCGACTCCCTGGTGGAGAGCGTTTTGGCCGAATCTCAAGGCGGCGGCTTGGGCTTGACGTGCACAGCTAATTTCGTTGCAGAGGCGATCATCGATCGGGAGGTGGTAAGTTTGAGATGATACATATGATGGTCGCTTCAGCATCTGCAAGCATGCCGCAGCAGTGGTCAAACACGTCGTTTGACATCAAATGCGGTATTTGACGGTCTAGTTTGGTCCGGTCAAGACTTCTTCAGAGTTAATATACTAGTTTTAGTGTTGGGAGTTCCTTGACGGCTGTCCTTGACGGCTGTCCTTGACGGCTGTCCTTGACCGCTTTCCTTGACGGCTTTGACAGCAGCAGCTATAACTGCCATCAACCGATGGACCGCTGCCGTTGTGCAATCGTGAAGTTTGTTCCGGGTACGGTATGCGTTAGAGTAGCTGCTGCTGTGTACACTGTGTAAAGGAAGAACGACATATCGACAGTAGATGTTACTGCACACAACAGTAGAGTTACTGTGCAATATGCACAATATCAGAGCTACTGCGCTAAGGTAGAGCGATTTTTCGACAGTACCAACAGTGGAAGCACTGTAGGGCGAGGCCACCCGACCCTGTCCCATCCCTCCCCCACCGCACCACGTCCCACCCCGCCCCCCAACCCACCCCTGCCCACCCCTGCCCAACCACCCCACCCCACTCCCCCCATTCCCACCCTTCCATCTTGACACATGGAAGAGATCTGTGGAGATGCTGGATCTACGTATTAGAGCATTAGTAGAGCTACTGCTGTACAATAGTAGGGCCATGTGTCCCACGATTGAGCTACTGCGGTACGCCAGTGTCGGCATGCTACTGCTGTACTCCCCATCCAACCCCACCCCACCCCACCCCCCTCCGTCTTTACGCATGGAAGATAGCCGTGAAGGTGCTGGACCTATCTAACAGCATCGGTAGAGCCACTGCCGTGCCCTAATAGAGCTACTGCTGGACTGTACCCTAATAGAGCTACTGCTGGACTGTACCCTAATATAGCTACTGTTGTACCCCAATAGAGCTACTGTTGTACCCCAATAGAGCTACTGCTGTACCCCAATAGAGCTACGGCTGTACCCGAATAGGCCTACTGTTGTACCCTTATAGAACTACTGCTGTACGCCCCACCTCACCCCACCTCACTCGCCTTCACCCCCTGTCTTGTTTTGGAATGGAAGGGGTCTGTGGAGATGCAGGACTGCGGTGATGGATACGCCACCTCGGTTCCTATGGTTGTGGAAATCCAGTCACCAGCAGAGTGCGAGGGTCGTCCAGGTATGCTAAGAGGCATTTTTTTGCATGTTTCTTGCTTTATCCCTTGGTGGCGAGTATATTATGTACTTGTATTTTATGATACACGGGGACTCGCGTTGATCTCCGCGCACAATCGGGCAAAGGCACGGTGACTACGAGCCAATATTCAATGCATACTCCCCCTTCGTCTTCTCCCTTCCCCCTCCTTACCCTCCTGACGCTGCCTGCCTTAGCTCTGACCGAGTGCGGACTACTCGTGCATGCGTACGTCGATTGTTGTCACTCACTGGAGAAGAGCTAGCGAACAGACCACCGAGTGAACAACAGCTGATTGCAATTTCACTGTTTTGTATATATATATATGCGAAGTGTGCCCCTTCGTGCTCTGTCCCGGCATCGTAGGGGTGTGAGCGTCTATTGCCTATATATGGCCATACGACTACGGTCATCACATTTTCGTACACCTACTCTTACAAGTGTTTTTCGTACACATGTGCCGGTATGTAATGTGACAAAGTTCCTGCGTTTTTCAGCGGTGCACCAACCGATTCTGTTTTCGTGCCAAAACACGCACATAGGATGCGAGAGTCTTATGTCCATACGGCTACGGCCACACACGGCAATGCTCCGGCTCTAAAGGGACGCGTGATCAATGGTCAAATAACTAAGGCAAGCAACAAATGAGGACGCCCCTCCCCCCCCCCCCCCTCCCCCCCCCCCCTTTCCGTCTCGAAAGGGATGCGTGGTCAATGATCAGATGACTAAGGTAAGCAACATACGAGTACGTCCCCCGCCCCCCCCCTTCTTGTCCTCTGTTTGCCCTTTGCGTCCAGACGGCACTCAAGCGTTTGCCGTGGGACTTGTCTCTGCCGGGGTTGCGAGGGATGACTCTAAGACCACCCTGCCTGTTCCGGGCACCTCTCTCACGTCCAAGCTCGCACAGATGCTCCCCTCCGTCGTTTCCGAGACTCTCACCATAAATGAGGTAATATGGGGTGTTTTTCGTACGTTTTAGCCGGGGAAGCGTGTTACTATAGGGGTACTCGTAACAGGTTTTGGCCATTTTGGTTGGCCCTTTTGGTTGGCCATTTTGGTTTGCCTTTTTGGTTGGCCATTTTGGGTTTGTCCGTGTTGTCGATTTCGGTGATATCGGTGATATTGACAGTTTAGATAATATACGGTGTACTGTACGTAGTGTTTTCGATAGTCTTGTCTGGCGTCTCGCTCCTCTGTGTGCGCTTCTGTTTTGACGATTCAGACTATTCTGGCCATTTTTAAACATTTTTACCATTTTGGCCAAAACGTGACGGTGTTGCCGCTGATGATTATTCTGTACCAACAGGAGGTTGACACCGAGGGTGTTTTATCCAGGGTTCTTCACGGTTAACCGTCCGTGCACGGTGCGGTTTTTTTTTTTCGAAAATCCTACGGTCCGGTTCGGTGCGGTTTTCAGAAAGCGGAAATCTTACGGTGCGGCTCGGTGCGGTTATCCGATATTGTAAATCCTACGGTGCGGTTCGGTTTTTTCGTGCATCCTACGGTGCGGTTCGGTGCGGTTTTCAGAAATCAGGAATCCTAGGGTGCGGTTCCGTGCGGTTTTCCGAAATCGTAAATGCAACGGTGCGGATCGGTTTTTTCATGCATCCTACGGTGCGGTTCGGTGCGGTTTTCTTAGATCAGGAATCATACGGTGCGGTTCGGTGCGGGTTTCAGAAATCGTAAATGCAACGGTGCGGTTCGGTTTTTTCATGCATCCTACGGTGCGGTTCGGTGCGGTTTTCAAAAATCAGAAATCCTACGGTGCGGTTCGGTGCGGTTTTTTTAGATTTAGTAAATCCTACGGTGCGGTTCGGTGCTGTGATACATCCTACGGTGCGGTTCGGTGCGGTTCCCCGTTGAACGGGTTTTGCTACGGTGCGGTTCCAATCCCCGTAGGGAAAACCGTTCATAACCGCTGTTTCTCCACGGTGCACCGTATGAATAAACCGTACAAAACCGCGGTTTCGTACGGTTTTTTGCCCCTTTTCTCGGGGCACTACTGCACTAACGAAACCGCTACAGGCATCGTATGAAAACAACACAAAACCCGCGGGTTTGTACGGTTTTCGTGCAAGGTACGTACATATTTATTTTATATATTGTTTACTTTCCACGCAAAGTGAATAGAGCAACAACTACCACACGGGGGAGACCTTGCCCCAGGCTTCCTCCGCAACGTCGATTATTTCACGACGAACTGTGTCGACTAATAGCGCCGTCGCGGCCGGAGGAGGGCAGGTCGCGGCGGCTTCCGATAGGGCAGGCCCCAGCATAGAACCGACGGCAGGGTGGGGCCAAAGCTGCACAGGCGGCCGACTGTTGACCAGCTGCGGACTGCGCAACACTGACTGGCTGCGGGCTCCGGGGCACCGGCTGCGGGCTGCAGACCGGATGTGCTTGTGGCTTGCACCTCTTCGGCTGGGGAAGGCTGCGCATCCGCAAGTTCCGTACCGGTAGTAGCTTTTCACGCCCCGGTGTGGTGGTGTCGGCGGTGGGGTGTGGCGATGTGTGGCAAAGCAGCTTTGCTGGCGTGCACGCTTTGGCACGCATTTCCGGGTTCCCTGTGTTCTTGCGTATTTGTGTATTTGTGTAATTGTATATTGTGCATATTCTATGTTTTCGTACTTTTGTATTGCTCAGTTTTTACATATATCCAATTTCAATATTTTTTCGGATAATTTATAAATAATAAATATACGTATAGATTAACTGATAAAAAAGAAATAATTATTAAGAATAAATTAATACGTACCTGGTATGAAACATGAAATACGTACATATATACTCCGAATATATAAGTATGCCACGTATATAATTCAACTTTTTTGCATTTTACCGTCAAAAACAAAAAATAATAATCAAAATATGAAATACCATCAGATCAACCAAGCTAGCGGGAGCACTTTTGACACGAAACCGAGCAGAAATCGCCATAAACCTTGCGAAACCGTGACCCTATAGCACCGTTCCGCGGTCGATGGAACCGCGGTTTGTATACGGTTTCAAGTTAACCGCACCGTTAAATAACCGATCTAACGGGTTTTGGCACCGTATCTTGATGCACACGGTGCGGTGCGGTTTCTATGACATTCCTACGGTGCGGTTCGGTGCGGTTTTAAGAAATCGAGTATATTTCGGTGCGGTTCGGTGCGGTTTTCAGATATTGAAAATCCTACGGTGCGGTTCGGTGCTGTGATATTTCCTACGGTGCGGTTCGGTGCGGTTTTCCGATATCGCAAAACCTACGGTGCAGTTCGGTGCGGTTTTCAGATGTCGTGAACCCTACGGTGCGGTTCGGTTATATTTTGTTTCCTACGGTGCGGTTCGGTGCGGTTTTCCGATATCGCAAAACCTACGGTGCGGTTCGGTGCGGTTTTCAGATGTCGTGAACCCTACGGTGCGGTTCGGTTATATTTTGTTTCCTACGGTGCGGTTCGGTGCGGTTTTCCGATATCGCAAAACCTACGGTGCGGTTCGGTGCGGTTTTCAGATGTCGTGAACCCTACGGTGCGGTTCGGTTATATTTTGTTTCCTACGGTGCGGTTCGGTGCGGTTTTCCGATATCGCAAAACCTACGGTGCGGTGCGGTGCGGTTTTCAAGAGGGCAAACATCCTACGGCGCGGTTCGGTGCGGTTAACCGCACCGAACCGCACCGAACCGATAGGAAAAACCGCACCGTAAAGAACCCTGGTTTTATCTTGCATATTTTGCGGTCCCCAACTGTCAAAGGAAACCAAAACGAACGTACCTGGTACATTTTCGCTCAGCAGCCTCAGACTGACAATACTTCTGCTTCTGGGCAGTCCCAATCAGCCCCGCTTACGTGGAATTGGCTGTCATGTTGGTACCTTGACATAAATGCTGTTTGTTTTTGTTTTGCTACGTGCCCAGAGGTATTCGAACAAAACAAAACACACATGCACTTTTTTGTTTTCGAGTCTTGGACAGGGGGGGGGGATAATAAAACCAAGCAAACACAACTATCAAGACATTTGTAATTTTTATTAACTGGTTTGGAATTTCCCCTGAATTTTCACCATTCTGATTTGCTTCTCATCCTGACCTTGGCGAAGGAGTGTAGGCCTTTTTTTTCTTTTTTTTCCGTGCACTTTCGACATACCTGTGGACTCCTTCTGCCTTCTTGTGAACACGGCCTAGACTACTACTACTAATAGTACATATTACGTTGTGGCAATGAGCTACTACTATTAATATTAATAGCGTGAGATAGACCAAGACAATAGCAACTTGCTATTAATACGACAAGGGACGAGTATATCATCCCGCTACCCCTTCTCGACTTTTTTTGTCGAACCAACCGAAGAACCTTGAATGTGCTTGAATACCACTGAGCGGCAAAGATGTCGGGAGACAGGACTTTCAAGCCCTGACAGACAGCAGATTTGCCTTGACATGCCGTGACTGACACCAAACTACTAGGTTTTAGTCTGGAACACTTCGTCCCTACACCCTTGACGTCGCATATTTTGCCTTGCTTGGCATGTCTCCTGACATCTTTGCTGAGCGGTGGGTATCCTACTGTCCCCTATCCCCTCGTCGGCTTTTTCGGTGACGTATTTCGGTGGCGTTATTCCGTGACATTTTTCGGTGGCGCTATTCCGTGGCGTTTTTCGGTGGCATCATTCGGTGACGTTTTTCGGTGGCATTTTCATGCACGTTTTTCGGTGGCATTTTTCGTTAACGTTTTTCGGTGGCGTTCTTTCGGTGGCATTTTTCGGTAACGTTTTTTTTTTTTTTTTTTTTTTTTTTCCAGAATGGGTGCTACGAATCTCTCGACCTGGTTGATCTTCCCGGCATGAACGACAGCGGCGCACGGGGCGGCGGCGGCGGTGGCAATGCGGGCAGCAGCATGTTCGACCCTGTTTTCGGACCCGTCGGACGGTCGCCTTTGGAAAGGGAGGCCGTGCTCGGACTGGAGGTGAGGTGGCGACGTAATCGCTCGGGAGGAGAAGGGTGGGAGTTTCTCCATAGGGGAGACTATTTTTGTTTTTTGTTTTCTTTGGGGGGCGGGGGGGCGGGCACGATGGTTGCGGTGGTGGGGGCGTTGATAGTGTTGGTGCTGGTCTTGGCAGTGTCGGTAGTTTATTGTGTTGGTGATGGTTAATGGTGGTGGTGGTGGCGTTTTGCGCTGTTGATGTTGGTGGTGTTGGTGTTGGTGATGCCGGTGTTGGTGTTGGTGTTGGTGTTGGTGATGTTGGTGTTGGTGTTGATGGTGTTCGTGGGAGTAGAGTGATGTTTTACGGGTAACATGACGGCTTTACGCTTCGTATAGACTGAGGTTTCTTAATCTCGACTGGTGCAGTAGGGCGAGTGAAAACGACGTCAACAACTACAACATTGCTCTCGCTTCGGGCCAGGACACTTCGTTGCGCACCGCTAACTACGACCCCAAAGAACCATCGCTGACTAGATTTTGGCGATAACTTGATGTGAAAACAACAGCAACAACGACATCAACCAACAATAACAACAACAACAACAACAACAGCGGTCATTCTAAAGCGTTTTTTTATTTGCCCATCGCTACCGGTCATCCCAAACGACGTCGTCGCTGTCGAAACAGGACTATCTCAAGCTGGCCACCGCGGGGGCTGCTTGCAACGCCCTGGTGAGGTTTTTCTTGCACCCTCTCGACTGTGTCAAGACCACGGTGCAGGCCGAGATGGGCCGAGACGTGGCTGCTGCTGACGGAGGAGGCGGCGGCGAGGATGGGGAAGATGTGGGCTGGATCAGCACTGTGAAGGGCATCGTGAAGAAGGGAGGGGTGGCGGAGCTTTTGAGGGGCATCGACGTGTCCACGGTATGGTGTGGTGTTGTGTGGTGTGGTGTGGTGTGGTGTGGTGTGGTGTGGTGTGGTGTGGTGTGGTGTGGTGTGGTGTGGTGTGGTATGGTATGGTATGGTATGGTATGGTATGTACGGTATGGTATCGTATGGTATGCTATGCTATGCTATGGCATGGTGTGGTACGGTGTGGTACGGTATGGTATGGTATGTTATTGTCTGGTCTGGTCTGGTCTGGTCTGGTTTGGTCTGGTGTGGTGTGATGCAGTGTAGTGGGAGGTGCGCTGTGTGTGGTTAGTTGCAGTGTTTGGTGTTGATCTCGGTCTTGGTTCGGTTAACCAACTCATCGACCCATCGATTGATTTACAGGTCGAACGGTCCTTCATACTGTTTTATTCCTGACGTGTGATGGATTGCATATACGTCGCCCCGTTCGTCGTCCTCTCCTCCTCCTCCACAGATCTTGGGCTTCGTGTTAGGGTTCATCGGCTTCGGAGGCACCGAGTTTTTCCGACGAGAACTTACGCGTATGATGGAGAACTCCCCGGGCAATCCGGTAAGCTGCGGTGTGCTGTGCTCTCTCGTATTGTCTCTGCCCCTCCAGCGTTTCCGTTTTTTTCGTCACGCTTGAACGATCACTCCATAACAATCATGTCGTAATGGTTGCATTATGACGATCACACCTCAAAGGCCACACCACAACGACCACACCCATGGTGATCATAGCACAACGACCACATCATGACGGGAAGCCGTCCAGCTACGAAGCTGATTTCGTGCACGGCTGGTGTTACGCTTTTTTTGTCGACCACATGACAACGATCGCGGGCGATCACGCCCCAACGACCACACCCGCACACCACCTATGGCGTTGGCAATGATCATTGACCATATTATATCGGTCAACCGTATCAACGACATCATACCACCCCATACAACCATATTAACCATATTTTACGGGTCCCATAGAACCATATTAACCATAGTGCACGCATCCCGTAGAACCATATCAACCTTATTATACCAGTCCCATACAACCATATTAACCATATTCTACAGATCCCATAGAACCATATGAACCATATTCTACCGGTCCCATATAACCATATTCTACCCGTCCCATATACACCCTTCGTCGAGCAGGTGTGGACCATCCTTCTCGCCAGCGCCCTCGCCCAGCTGGTTTCCTGCGTCGTCACTTGCCCGGTGGAAGCAGTGCGCATTCGGGTCATGACGTGCGACAAGCGCCCAGAGTTCCTCTCCTTCGTCGGGACAGCCCAGGAAATGCTCGAAGAAAACGGCTTGGCGTATTTCTGGTCGGGGCTGCTGGCCTTGCTGTTCCGTGAGCTTCCTTTCGCGATTGCCAAGGTGAGGATTTGTTTTTCGCCACAAATCTACTGGTGCAGCCATGGCGGGTTTCGGCTACTTCCATTTTTTTTTCGCCTAGTGGCTGAAAGTACCTATATACCACCGTGGGACGGCATATTCCCACGCGCTACGAACTCGTATAGCAATGCAGTCGCTCTCTCTGGCAGCATAATTTGTCGTTTTTTATTTTATTTTCCGGACTTGACGTTCGCTGCGTGTTCCTCGCTTGCTTCTTTGCTTGTTCTTCGTATGCTTGTTCTTCGTGTGCTTCTTTTGCTTCGCTCGTCTTTTCTCGCCTGTTTTCCTGGTCGTCTGCGTGCTCATTTTTGCGCCTTCCCTTGTTTTGTGCGTGTTCGTGCCCGTTTAATGCGCTCGTTTTGTCGTGACCCTTCAGTTTTTGACGTTCGAGCTGGTGAGGGACAGAATATTTTTGGAGATCCCCGCGGCTCAGGAGAGCATTTTCTACGCCCTCGTGGTGAGGACCCTGTTCGACCTTTCCTCTGGTCCTGCTTTGCTGGGCCACCCAATAGTGTTTTTGTTGTTTTACGACTTACCTAAGCGTCGACAAACTATTTCACACTTCGGATAGATGATTGGTTCTCCCTTTATGGTTCTCCCTTCATGATCTACTTGTATAAGCACTAGACCTTTCAAGGAAAATCTATTGCCGATCTTGTACTCGTACATATGATGTACAGTAGCTCATGTTGCCAGGTGGGACCCGCACTCTCTTCATGATCTATTAGCACATGTTCCCTGGCTTGGACCTGTTTTACACAGATCCTGCTCAACCTCTCAGAACGGCAGGCGAGGAACTGAAAGCATCTATATACTACGGGACACCATAGTAAACACTAGTAATACTAGTAAATAGGACCTACGGTATACACAAAAACCTAGATATTTACTACCTATTTTTACTAAAATTACGTTGTCCTATTTACTATGGTGCTTCGTAATAGATTATCTATCTGTAGATGATATGTAGATATAGATATACTGCTGTAGATAGATCATCGTCTGTCCAGGGCGTGAAAAATTTGCTTCCTACGGCTCTCGACAACAACAACCAACTCCTGTTCCGCGCACCCCGCCCCTCACTCTCGCGTGTTCACTCCCGACTATCTAAAGGTTTCCATTGTGGCAGGGATGACGGCGGGGGTGGCGGGGGCCATTGTATCCCAGCCTGCGGACACGGTGCTGACACGCCTCAACACTCTAAAAAAACCGGCGCCCCCAGCAGGGAAATTGACCACCCCTCCAAAGATTGGCCGTCTGAGGCCCTCTGTGGCGGGGGCCGTGGGTGTCGCATCCGGGAGTTCCAATGGGACTGGCATGTTTGGCATGCCTTCGGGTCGGGGGCTGGGTTCGAGGGGTGTAGGTTTGTTGGAGAAGGAGGGGAAGGCGGTGGGGGGAGGGGGGGAGGAGGATGAGGAGAAGCTGCAGGCGCCCGACTGGAAGGAGGTTGTCCGGGATATGTTCGAGGGCGATGAGGGCGTGTCGGCCTTGTTCAGGTGAGGGTAGGTGCCATGCCATGCCATGCCATGCCATGCCATGCCATGCTTGAGGGGTGGGGGTGGGGGTGGGGGTGGGGTGACATTGTTTTCGAGGGTGGATTACCAGTTGTTCTGGAAAATAGCTGACACGCCCTGTGTACGAGACGAAGAGAAGTATTTCGGGGGGAGATAGAATCGGGACCGAATGTGCTTAGTAAAAATATTATGGAATATATAGGTTGTTGTGTACGATATGGGTCCTGATGGATTGCTATGTTACTATGGTGTTCGCCCTAGCCCAAGTACGCCTAGCTCTAAGCCAATCAGACGCAATCAGCCAATGGTTACCGCTTAATCCCTTTGTCTCGTCAACCATTGTGACCATAGTAATCTCCCATAAGTGTAAGCTGTATAATAGATACGAGGTACTGTTTATTTCTGGGGTTCCTGACAAGGGTTTGGGGGTCTCCACAGGTCTCGCCCAAATTATCTTATGATACATGCACATATGCACATGTTAAACGTACTGTAGATTTGGTGTGTTTTGCTGTAACGTCATCTTGCGGTTGTTGTGGCTGACTAGTCGTGACCTCGCTCCTGCGCTTGCCGGGCGCCTGTACCGCTGTTTGCTTGTATACCTAACTGTACGTGACATCTTGTCACGTACTTTCTTCGTTTGGCTTCGTCAAGTGATTGTACTGTTTCGTTTGTTTTTGGTTTGGTTTGGCCACGTAACCTTACGATCACGTGGTGGTACGGTTTCGTTTCGTGTGGTGTCGTTTGGTCACGCGATCTGACGGTTTCATGTTTATTTACGCCATAACACGCTGGTTTGCTGTTCTCAGTGGCTTGGGGTTGAGGGCCGTCTTCTTCGGAGCGGCGATAGCTCTGCAGTTCTTCGCGTTCGACTACTTCAAGGCTCTGCTCGAGGTATGATTGGCCCTGCGTGTTGCCGCACCCTGTCTCTTCACGCTAATGGTTGATGCCTATTGGTTCTTGGTCGACGGCTATTGGTTGTTGACTGATGGCTAACGGTGATGGGCGATGGTTGCTAGCCAGTAGTTGAGTTGATCTTCAATGGCCGATGGATGATGGCTATGATATTGGTTGATGGCTATTGATTTGTGGCCAAATGTTGATGGGCGATGGTTGGCGTCGAATAGTGTAAGGTTACTGTCTGGCATAGATGTCGGGAGACAGGACTTTCAACCCTTGACAGACAGCAGATTTGCCTTGACATGCCGTGACTGACACCAAAGTACTAGGTTTTAGTGTGAAACACGTCGGCCCTACACCCTTGACAGCGCACGTTTTGCCTTGCTTGACATGTCTCCCAACATCTTTGCTGTCTGGTGGCTATTGGTTGGTGATTACTGATGAGTGCTTATTGATTAGTGACGAATGGTTGACGGGCTTATGGTTACTGGATAATGGTTATCGGTTAATGGCTATTAGTTGATGGCTATTAGTTGGTGGTTGTTGGCTGGCGCTTTTGATTGGTGGTTGTTCGCTGATGGCTATTGGCTGATGATTGATGGTTGGTGGTGCATTTACTCTGCACGCACACGGTTGCTTGTGTCTGCAGCTACGTAGCTAGCGGTTTTTGTCTTGTGATTGCGGGCCCTGCGTCTCGTCAGTAGTTGTAGTAGTGCCAGTATTGTCAGCACCATCGTTCTGCGTGACTGTCGTACCAAAACTCTACTGCTGTTTTTGCAGCGGCGCAGAGCTGGTGTTGGTTTTCCGCCCCCCTGACACACGCTTCCATGTGCTTCGCTCAAATTCTGTACCGCACTCTGAACTCCAACACTCTTTGGCGATTTCGTTTTTGTTGTCCCCGATTCAGGTGTCTCCGGACGACCTCCAGCTGGTGCTCGACGTGTTCGCCGATCGCGTCTCGTTTTATTCCGGCGGAGGCCCGAATTTGCAATGACCCTTGCCCCTAACTACCCTGTATAGCGAGTGCTTCGTTTGTTGTGAACAGTTGGGGGTGGGTGGGGGGTGTGGGGCGCTCGAAGACTTCACACATCGGACATGTCATTTCATGCTCGACACCTTTCGGGGCAGATCATGGCTCTTGTTTGAATGATCTGCACGGTGTAGATCATGTCTGCCGGGTGGGATCTGCATGGCTACAGCTCTTGCTCACCTGTTCGCCCGGTGGGATCTGGACTATGATGAAGCTTTTGCAAAGGATATCGGAACGGCGAATGTACCACGAGTAGCTACAAGTAGCTAGATGGTCTGGATCGTGATCTGCCGGCCGTTGGAAGAAGATTTTGAGGGGGGTGGCGTGTATGGCGTGTAGGCGTGTTGACGAAGCTGGTGTGACTGGTGTGACCGCGATTCCTCGGTTCTAGTAAGGAGGGGTAGGGTAGGGTAGGGTTTTCTTGAAGGCCAGCCAGATACGGTGCACGTGGGAAACCGCTACCTGTTAGATACGGTAGGTACTTTGTCTGGCGGGTATTTGTTGAGAGAGGCGCCGTTCGGTGATTGGTCAACCGTACATTACCTCTCAAGGGAGTTGTTATTAATAGTGGGTGAAGATGCCCTAAACAGGAGATCGGGTCTTTTGGTGCGCGTCAATGCCCCTTCTTGGCCTTGCTAGAGTTGTTGCAGTGTTGAGAGGCTAGGAGGCCTGACATCTTGGGCACGTCAAGGTCTTTTTCGGCCGCACTGCTGTACTTGTCGCAGTGTAAGAGGGCCAAGGGGTCACAGACCGCACCCCCCTACGTAATAATAGCATGTTTGCTTGGTGAGTGCCGTACGATGCGACGTCTTGAGGCTGAGTACAGCTGACCTCGATCGGCATGCGGCTCGTCTTTCGTGGGTTGCTTAGGAGCCCATTCGACTGAATCAAGTGAGCTCGGCCGGGAGTTGGCTGTCGCGAGGGGTGCTCGCCTTTGAGATCGGATCGTTGGCTGTTTGCGAGTGATGCTCGTCTTTAAGACCGTTGGTTGACGCGAGTGATGCTTACCTTCAAGACCGCTGGCGGGTGCGAGTAATGCTTGTCGTTTGAGACCGTTGGTAGGCGCGTATTGCTTATCGTGAAGACCGTTGGCTACTCAAGTTTGGACGTTTTGACCCTTTGGGACTTGAGAGGGCCACATGCAATCCAGAATATATTACGACGTGTGCAGCATCGGCCGCTCGAAGCAGCAACAACAGGGGTTGGTGGGGCAGGGCATGTGCCCGAAGGAGAACATCATAAGCTGAACGACACACGCGCAGCATGGGAATGTTTCATACATGGGCCAGATCATTATCTACAGCAGTAGATTATTCAGATGATTTAGTTCTTCTCCTGCCGTTATGAAGGGTTGCGCAAGATCTGCATAGTACAGATCCAGCCCAAGAAACATGCGTTAGGTCATGCGGATTGTACGTGTCCCACCCGGCAACATGAACTAGATCATACAGATCATACAAACCAGATCGGGAATAAATCTACCTTGAAAGGTCTACTGCTTATATATCATGAAGTGGGAATTGTCTTAATCATCTAAATCATCTGCCCGAGATGTTTCAATACTCATATCATACGTACAAGGTTAATACTGCTGCACGCCACACTACTGTTGTAGAAGTCGGATGATAATATCGCACTCTCAACTTGTCATTTTTTTGTTCACTATTATTAACCCCTTCGGAACTTTAGAGGGAAACAGTGTCGAACGCCTAGATGACGATTATAGAGCAGCGCCAACGATATGCGCTGCACTGCTGTTCCCCACTGTACTGCTTTCAGTGCACAAGGAGGTCGTCAGTTCTCGCAAGAAGCGTTAACCCTTGTCGTTTATACTTCGAAAAATGTATAGGGCAATACACATTTATATGTAGGCAGTGCTATGATCCAGCGAGGTAAAACCACGAAAGCCCAACAAACTAAACCGAAAACCGCAAAACAACACCCGCAAAAAGCCACGAAAAACCACTACGACATACGTATACTGTTTGCAGTTTAGGCAGTTTATACTCTTACCCCGGTAAAACGTTTTGCAGTCTTGACCCGTTTGCCATAAAACGGTATACCGGGAGATAAAATGGTTTGTCCCTCGTTGGTTTGTTGGGCCTAGAGCTGGTTTTCTACCGCCAAATGGCGTAAAAACCACCGGTGCGCCGTTTTATGCCGAACTTGGCGGGTGACGGACGAGATAACAGTTTTTCCTATGTATAGAAGCCCCAGTGAACTAGAAAATTTCACCATTGGCCATGCGATGTAGCTCGGGCTGCTGGGGTAGGGGGTGGGGGATGTGTCCGAAATGCAACATGGTGAACCTAGGGAGATGTACGACACGCGCGGAGCATGATGATACTTACGATGTATTGCTGCACGTTTTTCCGTTTTTCCAACTAACTGTAGACGAGTTACTTCGGTAGGGGTAGCACCTATTATGGCATGCACATATGTTTCCTGAGGTTCTACTGCAAATCTCTCGCAAATTTGTTTTTCAGCAAAAACGTAATTAATTACGAAACTCGGGCTTATCGTAGGTATTATTAAACAAACCGTTGCAAAACAAATTCGATTGACGATATTTAGGTATTACTTAGTTCGTTATGATACTACCTGTAGTTGAGGAACCCCATCCGTCATAAATATATTGGCCGAACAAATGTTACAGCAGTACGGTACCTCTACTTGTATCGAAGCACGCATCAGACGCTCAATACGACGACACTACCAGTACTTCTCGTTACTTTCGTGTTATAAGACTGGGTGCATACCATCACATTCATTCGTCGCTATTGATGGGTTCCAGTACCTGAAGCAGGGCTTAGGGTTACTACCTGAAATATCAAGCTGGGTACGCCATCCAACCTTGAAAAAATCAAAATAACCTAGGGAAGAGCACGGCAATGCTGCCCATCGTAGGCGTACAATTCTACTGCACAATGTCATACCAGGTATATACATTAAGTACATATTCATACACAAGCGTGCGCCTCTTGACGAGTTCCTTGTCCGTCAATAAATCCAAGTCGGCTGCATCAACAGACCCACACGCCATACCAGGTACACACACTACTAACGCTGTACGAGTAGAGTTCGGGGAACCCAACCAGCAGACAGTGTGAGGACATCGTCATCCTCATCAATATACCACGCCTAGGGTTACAGCGACAACTCCGATTCCGAAACAATATAACAGGCAATGAGCAAGAGGTGAAATCGCAATCTGCAAATAATCACGACCAACAAAAAAGTCGAGCATCAGCTCGAGGTACGGGGCCAATTGTATCATGGACAGCAAAATTTCGCCAAAACGTTTGAAGTTCAGAGAGTGGCACGAGTACCGCACACGAGTCCAGCGGAGAACGCGGACGCGCGGGCCAAGGGGGATAGGGGAAATATGACAATCTCAAAGGATGTATGTAGAAGGTTATCTACCTGGAGATACTCGGATACCTACTCGAGTATGGCTCAAACAACCAGGTTTCTACCCGGGTACCTACATAGAAAATACCTTACTTAAATAGTCATACCCTGAGCTGTCTCGCTCGGTACATTATCTCACCTCTCGGCCCCTCCCAGCCCCTCTCAGCTCTTGTTCGAAGACACTAAATTACCTTTCAGGATCGACCCTTGAATTATTTTATGCCGATTTGGATCTCATCCTTCTATTGCTTGTCGGCGAGCCTGTCCCCTTTTTCATCCTATTTTAGAAGATCCTTCATTTTCCATCGAGTTCTCACTGATGTGTTCATGGAACAGCACTCCGGCAGAAAAAAAACGCTGGGCGCATTTGGACCATATACTATTACTACGATATAATACCTGGTACTGCGGAGTACGACATCACACCACAGCGTTCGACCGCTGCGGGCATGAACCGTTACAACAACGAGATGTTTCTCTCGAGTATATTATTCGGCATACAGTAGTCCCCTCGCGGAAGGACAGCTGAAGGAAGCTCTGTGGTGTACGTGCAACTAAGGACAAGCGTCACCAACCATCAGTCACTAACCAACAACGTAACTATGTAGTAAGTAAACCTCTATCGTACTTGAACTAATCAGACGCGAAAAACCGCGGCGCTATCACCGCTCAAAAGAAAACGGCCCTCAACCCCAGAAAGCAACTGCACTGCAGACTGCAGACAGCAACCTAGCGTAAGGTGAAAAAAACGAAACCGTTAGATCACACGAACCGACACAAAAACAAAACAAAACAATGGCCACAACAAAAGAGCGGTAAAAATGCAGCCGACTGACAGGCGCAGCAGGAAGGTTAGAAAAACCACGGGAAGACGACGGCAACGGAAATAAACTCCAACCTACGCATCACTCTGTCCGGAAACGCAAGGAGCTTTTAGGTATTCACATTTTTGTACCCAAACGGTTAATATTTGCCCCGACACAGTGGTATCATAGGTATGTACGCTAGTGTAGTATAAACTGTATATGGTTCGTCCAACAAATATAACGAGTGCATCGTTGCTCGCGCGATGTAATCGTTGTCTCCACGCCTCTCAGCCCCCCCCCCCCTCCGCCCTACGTATCGATACCTGTCTGTCGTAAACAAACCCAAACAATGGTTGAGGAAATTTTGACCAACAACGCCTTCCACGACAGCGACCGTCTACATCCGTCTTGCGAGACCATATTTTATACATGAGTATGCACTACAAGCCCATCGATGGAGTGTCCCGCATGCCCACTCTCGAAAACAAAAACTCATCTCCTACGGTAGGCGCACGCATTAGCGTTTTCTGTTGCAACATAATTTCCTATCTGTTATTCTATTTCACTTGACACCAAGGCCATATACACTAAGCTACCCAAAAAAAATTACCGCATGCGGAAAACAGAGACCCTGATGCATTCATACATCTGCTCAAGACTTGTCGCTCTCTTTCAGCCTTCAGCGAAGCACTCCATCCGCGCTATGCACGATACTTGGTGCGAAGCATTTGCCATTCTTCAATTTTCGTCGCAAGACCGCGTCAAGTCCTAACTCCACCCTCTCACACATCGATGTTGCACCCAGCAGCCTTGCCCGCCCCGCCCCCCACCCCATTTCGACCAAACCATGCATCAGCGCAAGCTCCCTCGCACGTCCAGACCACCAACGTCACCCAAACACTTTCTACCTTGTATCTTTCGGCCAAGGAAGAGGAGGAGTCAGTCGGTGAGTATCTGTCCTGAGCAAGGCCGACAAGCCTTCATCTCTCTCGAACACCCGGACAACCTCTTCGCAGTCTGGTGCCCGCAACCTTGCCCTCCTCCTCCTCCTCCTCCCCCACCCCCCCACCCCTTGCCTCATCTTCAAATCTACTGCCCTCAAATCCAACCCCCGATCCGAACGCGTATCAGACATGCCATTCTCAGCGAAACCCTCAAATCCGGCACGGCACCCACAGCCTCCGCTACAGAGGACCTCAGGTCTCGCGGAAGACCTATCACTGGCTGCACCATATGCCCCGCAGAAGGTGTTCCCATTGCTTTCGAGTGTAGAGGCGTGTCAGCACCGCGTCCTCGGGGGGCTGGGATAGAAAGCCCCTCGCTACCCCTGCCGTAAGGCCTGCCAGGATGGAAACCCTTCGCGAATAGTGCCGTCGGCAATGAAAACACACAATAGCGCGGCGGGTGCAGCAGGAATTAGTTGGTGTCGTCGTACGAAACAGCGTTTTGGTTGAGTGTGGAACAGGACCCGGCAGGGCGATCGCGAAAAAGCACCCCCCTCGCCGGCCCGATGCTGAAGGAGAGGGGTACAGATGAAAGGAATAAGGTTTCGGGCATTGGGTAGACTACGATCTAGATACACTAGATACAGTGGGGCACCCGATTCAACCCTTCGAGAACTGGTCCCACGTATTTGGGGACGAACTACTTGGAATTAGTGTGGGATATTTTTTCAGTTCTGAATGGGTTAAGAGCTCCCGACTCAAGAGATTACGGAGATGGAAATTTTTGTTTTGGCTTGGCTCGGGAACTGTACAGATAAAGAGTGATCTTGCTTGTTCTCGTCCATTTTCTCTTGACTCGGGTGTGAAACGCTTCCGCAACAGTGAGGAGGTCCCGGTTATAAACAATATGGCGCGGCAATAGCTCTCTCTTACAGCGGTCTGCACCATGCCCTGCGCAGCAGATGAGCGATGCGAGCTCAACTACAACACACTCCAAGCCCTCCAACCTTCACATGCCACAGATACAGGCTCTAGTCATAGGTACCTGACGGACGATTTTTACCATGTATAATCGTGTTCTTTCTCTGTCTAGTTATTATATTTACAATACCGTTCCACTGAGGGCCGCCTGAGACCACGGAAGGAAGTAAATTGATTTTCGAATCTCGGTACGGAATCTGGATGTTGTGCTGGCGTGTGAGCGGACGAGGCGTTTTCATTATTAATATGAGGTATCGCAACCGTTATCTAACTCACGTCAATTCGATGTAATACAATCGTGACCCGCGCATGTCGCATGTCGCTGTAGGGCGCTGGTACCCACTTGAACGAGCTTTCAATTACATACGCAAGGAACAACCAGGTTTCGTCCGACTTTTTCCGCCTTGAGAGTTTTGCGCTCTTCAAGCAGATATTTTCCCAACACTAGAGAGAGTTCGATCTTATCTCGAGATGAAAGCTCTTGAACGGGGATAGGAGCGGTGCGGATACAAGAGCGGTGTTTCTGGCCTCTTCCTGGGGGGCCTTAAGTCGGGTACTCCATTGCAATCTAATACGGAGGACCATACTAAATGGGACCAAATATTGCTATTAGTAAAAATAGGCAAATATGTAGATTTTTGTGTTTAACGTATAGTAGGTTCCTATTCAATGCCGTCCCCCGTAAGAAACCATATATAACTGCCGCTATAAGATCTTGTGCAGGATCTGTATCGCACAGGTCCAGTACACGAAAACATGTGCTAGATCATGCTGCGGGACAAGAGATAAGGGCCCGTTTTAACGAAGAAAAACAAAATTCAATTTGGAAAAAAAAATAAATCAAATTCGCTTTTCATTGGTCAGAGCCCGCACCACCACCCAAGATTTTTACCCCCAGATCCTAATCTTTGGTGCTGGTGCGTGTGTTGGCCAATGAAAAGCGAATTTGAATTTTTATTTTTCCAAATTGAATTTATTTTATACTCGTTAATATGGGCCCTAAGGGTCGCAACAAAAAAAAACACGCGATTTTAGCGGGAAGAAAATAAGCCGTTGTCGATGTGACCGAACGCCCCAAATCGTCGGCGTCCGCCTTTCGTGCTTGCCAGCAAATATGCTGAAGCAGCTGTCACAGCGCCCACGAAAAACGTATGCTGTGCCCGTTCCAACCATACTTGTCGAGTCGCGCGCCGCAATGCTGCGGGCTACCAAATATGCTAGCATAGATGGTCGGCCTTTCCGGGTGCGTCAATACCTCATTTGGCATAAATATACCAGTTTTAGTGTAGGGGGCGGCCTGCCAAGGGGTTCAAACCTCGGTATCCTGGCATATTTGTTGCCTACAGCAGTAGAGCTCCAATTTGCCAGCATCTATATACCACGAACGTTAAATGTTTGCACCGAAGTCTGTCTGCTGCCGGCTTCAGTAGCACGAAATACAGTTCCGCCGGAATCTCCAAACCACATTCTGTCTCTCACTCACCAAAAAACATGTTGCCTTCGCGGCACCCCGTCGCGCGGGACGTCCACCGCGGGCGATAACGTTCCAGCACGAATACCACGGAGTCAGAGCAGGCGCGGTGGAGCTGTAGAGCCGTATGAACATCACGAATATGATGGTTCTGCTGCCACCGACGGCAAGACGATCGGAGCCTAAGCCTGCACGGTGACTGCCGTCCCCTCGCCTTAGTCACACCATTTTGCCGTATCCAACGGAGCGTAGATCGAAGGCTGGGCCTCCTGCACCGCCGTGGCCGCGATTCCGCCGCCTTCAGCAGCGGGAGGATGATGCTCTTGGGTCGACGGAGACTCGGCCTGCCGCCCGGCGGCGGCCTGTGGAGAGGTGTCGGCAGGAGACTGCGCCTGCAGCGTGCCAACCGTGTGACCGCCTTCTGTAGCGGTACCTCCCTCTCCAATCGTAGCAGGACCCTCCACTCCTTCGGTAGCAGGACCCCCCGCTCCTTAGGTGGCAGGGCTCCCCTCTCCTTCCGTGGCGGGACCCTCCACTTGGGTGGACAGGCCACGCTTCCGCCGCTTCGCAGCCACTGGACCGAGAGCGCCGGCAAGGTCATGCGCTCGGGTCGACTGACGCTTCTCCTTCCGCCTGGCGGCCGCTCGCTCGCGGTCGGCAACACGATGCCGCTCTCGTGTGGACGGGGAGTGGTCCGTCCGGATAGCGGCCGCTCGCTTGCGGTTAGCCGCACGATGCCGCTCTCGCGTCGATGGAGAGTGCTCGAGCCGTCGGTTAGCCGCCTGCTCGCGCGCGGCGGCAAGACGCCTTTCTCGGGTTGACGGAGACTCGCTCCGCCGCACGGCAGCCACTCGATTGCGGCCGATGGCAAGACGCTTCTCTCGCGTTGATGGAGACTCGCTCCGCCGCCGGGTAGCCGCTCGTTCGCGGTTGTCGGCGAGACGCTTCTCTCGCGTCGATGGAGATTCGTTCCGCCGCATGGCAGCCACCCTTTCGCGGTTGGTGGCGAGGCGCTTCTCTCTGGTCGACGGAGACTCATGCTGCCTCCGAGCGCAGGAGGTGGCACTTTTCCGGTCTCCGGCTGATTCAACCTCGGCCTGCAGCTTGTTAGTAGCAGCCCTTCGAGCACGCCGGGCCGACGCAGCCTTGGTCCGCGGAACAGAAGCCTTTCGATCGGAGATAGGGTTCTTCTCTTGGCTGCGACTGGGGGCTTTCCGGCTGCTGTCGGTGTCATGACCGCGCTTAAGGCCCGACGCGGGTTCGGCCTGCCGGCTGGCAGACGTTCGATCGGCGTTAGAACGCTGCCGTGCTCGGGTCGACGGACGCGGACCCTGGCGCGTGTTGCCCTGATCCTGCGGCATGGAGGCGTGTGCGGAGACCTCGACAGCAGTCGGCGCCTGCTGCCTGGCAGCCTGCAGAGACTGCACCTGGAGCGCTGCAGCCGCCCCAGCCCCACCCTGTTCAGCAGGAGATCCGTCCTCTTCGATGGGTGGAGGCGTCTGCATCCTGGCGGCCTGTAGATAGCGTTCGGTTGGAGACAGATCCTGCAGCACGCCATCCGTTTGATCTCTTTCGGCAGCAAGAAGCCGCTCATTGTCCTGCCTGGCGATGCGTCGCTTGCGGTCGTTGGCAAGACGCCGCTCTCGGGCCGACGGAGCCTCTTCCTTCCGCCTGGCAGCAGCTCGTTCGCGGTCGCCGGCAAGACGCCGCTCTCGCGTGGACGGAGACTCGGCTTCCCTCCTAATACGGGTTGCCTCGCGATTGCGCTCTCTAAAGACCTCTGTCCTGCGTGCCTCACGACTGCGCTCTCTAACGACCTCTGTCCGGCTGGTAATCCCAGGCGGGTGCCCGGGTCCCCCCCTTTTACCACTTTCTCCACCTCGGGTAGGGACGGAATCGTCTGGAGGAGACAAGAAACGGGTAGGAAGGCTTCTTTGGCGACAACTCCGCCGGGCGGTGTCCGGAGCCCTGATGTCGGAAGACCTGAAAAAATAAAAGTGCGTGTCGCAGAGGGATGTTTACAGTTCATTGAGGAGTGACCATGCGACACCGCCTCTCGTGAAGGACAAGACGATGAAGAAGGTACGGGGAAAGGCTGCCGCATAACACGCGAGACGAGACAACACATCTCCTGGGAAGAATCTCTGAGTCCGTTTCGTCCAAACGAAGGTTGGTACGCACAACAAAAATGGGGGCTATGGAAAGATCCAATATTTTCCAGATCTTTCCATAGACGCACCGCACGGCGTATGCAACTTTTCATTATGATTTCGCCGTTGGTGCTTTCGCTTCAACACACGGCACGATGATCCTTCGCGGATTCCTGCTGCTTCCGCACAATCAATGGCAGAGTGTTAAAGGAACAAAGGAGGCAAGTTTGCCTCATAGTTGCGGTAGGCCGTATACGTGCCAAGGCATGAATGGTAACTACGTGAAAAAAAATATATAGATATAAATAAAATGAGCATTGGCCACTTAGGTGATCTTGGACCTGTTCGGCTCTGACTTCGCTTTAGACCGGACTCGCACTCGGGATCCGTTTCGAAGGCCTCGCGTTGGCTTTCTCGCCCGCTCTTCTTGAGGGTCGCGCCCCTCAGCCTCCGCCCGTGACTTTCCGCCCGCGCGCACTCTCGATTCAAGCGCCGCCGCCGAGTGCAGCGACCTCGAAGTGCGCGGATCTTGCGGAGATACCTCGGCTCTACTGACCGCTGAGGATGATATGCGTGGTGCTGTTGCTGCTGAGAGAGATATTTGTGGTGACAGTCTCAACTCAAAATATCTCGCCTCAATTAAAAACTCAAAAGATCCACGGACGAATGAAGACTCGGCTGATTTTTTTTCGGGTGGATTCAGTACAATAGTAGCTTATTTTTCAGTGTAGAGATATTACTGCTGTGCCTGGCTGTAATACGTACAAGAACAAACAGCAGTACGTACGAGTAGTACCAGGTACGAGTACTGCTGTATGTACGACGTAGCGAGCAGCTGGTGTGTATAGTATTGCTGAGTGCTGTTGTTGTGTAGTACGTACTGCTGTACAGCAGTACTACTGTTGTAGTGTACAGTGCTAGATACGAGTCTGCTCAGACACACGAGAGTCAGAGAAGAATTGAGATTTCCCCCCCGTTGACAGCTTTTAAATATCTCGACTTCGCATATCCATGCGGCACCGCTTGCTCGGCTCGAAGTGTTTTTCCCGCACGTGCCAAAACTGAAACTGAACCCGCCACCGGGACTTCGACTGGTGCATTTCTGACAGAGACTGAGAAATGAAGTTGCGAACTGAGTATCAGCAATTACAGTAGCGTTTCCTCCTTTCTGCAATAATAACACCTGGCATTGCCTTGATTCTGCACGTAGTATGTGCTAGTCAAAAAGCGAGCGAGCGCCATCAGATTGTTGTTGTCGTAAATCTCACAAACTATTCTGAGGACTGAGACTATCCAGGGAACACCGGACGCGACTGATGATTACATCTCTGAGGCTGACTGTTGAGACTGAGAAATGAGGTTGTGCGAACTGAATATGTCAGCACGCAGCAGTCCCTTCTTTCTGCAACCCTTGGCATTGCCTCGATTCCGCACGTGGGCGTCAGATATCTGCATGTGGGCGTCAGATATCGAAATACGAGCGAGCGCCATCACATAGTCGTAAAAATAAGGATGGTACCAAATAACCAATGTACCAGGTATATGTCCTATCCGAAGCACCTCGGCTCTACTGGCCGCTGAGGATGATATGCGTGGTGCTGTTGCTGCTGAGAGAGATATTTGTGGTGACAGTCTCAACTCAAAATATCTCGCCTCAATTAAAAACTCAAAGATCCACGGATGAATGAAGACTCGGCTGATTTTTTTTCGGGTGGATTCAGTACAACAGTACTGTAGCTTATTTTTCAGCGTAGAGATATTACTGCTGTGCCTGGCTGTAATACGTACAAGAACAAACAGCAGTACGTAAGAGTAGTACCAGGTACGAGTACTGTATGTACGACGTAGCGAGTAGCTGGTGTGTATAGTATTGCTGAGTGCTGTTGTGTAGTACGTACTGCTGTACAGCAGTACTACTGTTTGTTGTAGTGTACAGTGCTAGATACGAGTCTGCTCAGACACACGAGAGTCAGAGAATAATTGAGATTTCCCCCCCGTTGCCAGCTTTTAAATATCTCGACTTCGCATATCCATGCGGAACCGCTTGCTCGGCACGGAGTGTTTTTGCCGCACGTGCCAAAACTGAAACTGAGCCCGCCACCGGGACCTCGACTGGTGCATTTCTGACAGTGACTGAGAATGAAGTTGCGAACTGAGTATCAGCAATTATTACAGCAGTAGTAGCGTTTCCTTCTTCCTGCAATAACACCTGGCATTGCCTTGATTCTGCACGTATTAATAGTATGTGTCAGATGTCAAAACACGAGCGAGCGCCATCAGATTGTTGTTGTCGTAAATCTCACAAACTATCCTGAGGACTGAGACTATCCAGGGAACACCGAATGCGACTGATTGCCTTTCTGAGACTGACTGTTGAGACTGAGAAATGAGGTTGCGAACTGAATATTTCAGCACGCAGCAGTCCCTTCTCCCTGCAACCCTTGGCATTGCCTTGATTCTGCACGTGGGCGTCAGGTATCGAAATACGAGCGAGCGCCATCACACTGTCGTAAATAGCAAGGATGGTACCAAATAACTACAGTAATGTACCAGGTATATGTCCTATCCGAAGCATGGGTGCCGGCGAATGCCGGCACCCATGCGGAGCCCTTGTATATATATATACTATACCAGGTATATATGTATATCACCTGGTACCGGTGCAGAGTTATTAGATACATGTTCATTGTTCGTACCAGGTGCACACGGCAGAAACAGAAGCCCGGAACAAATAGCAACAGCGCAACAGGACATCAGAGCATAACATTTTCCCCGTTGGATCATCCGTTACATGGGTTTAGAAATCCAACGTAAACAGTGCCAGACTTGGGGATGCATCAGCGACTAGCGAAAACACGAATTAATCAAGCGGTCACACATGCTGAGCCTGCAACCTACACGGCCCCTACGGAGGTACGTACGTACACCGCCAGATTGGAGGGGTGAACGTTTCGATACTGCTGTGCATCGAAACATCGAACTGCGATTTATCACATCGAACTCGTTTACCTCCATTCCCTGGCATCCCCGTGTAATTGTACATGTATCTCATGTTCATACGGAACCGAAAGTTTCGACGCACATACCGGTACAAAACACCATTCAGTCTCACAGGGAATCCTTCACTGGGCTTGAGGACTTGTTGACTTTGGCACGTCATGTCGACCAGGGATTTTTGGCCAATCAGAAAACTCCTTTGAAAAATATTGGCCGATTTTTTTTACATAACAGGTATTGAATGCGGGAGCCGTATCGACTAGATTTTTCATCTGTCGATGTCGTATCGAACTCGATTCCCGTTTGAATAATGTCCGTCACAATAACTAGCATGTACCTGGACGCTATAGCCAACTTAACTCTGTAAAATATATATGGTCGAGCATCTCAGAGTACGCCATCCCTAGAATGCTGAAAACGCCCCCGAGTAACCCACAGCAGGACGCCATCTTGAAATACTTGTGCTCATGTGCTGGTACTGCTGTACTGGTACTGCTGTACTGATGTGACTAATGTGACGACCAAGGTAATAGATACCTTGTACCAGGTATATCCTACCGTGCAGAAGCAGTCGTAACAGACAAGTGGTGCCTGCTAGTCTGTAGCGTACGGCAACACTACCAACCTCAAGTAGACAGTAGTAGCACGTTAGAGTGCACCAGTATGTGACGAGAGCACTCTATCTACGTCCGCACACGCACGCCCAACTGACAAATTACGACCTACGCCCAACCTGGCGTAGGTACGCCCGCACCAGTAACCCCCGAAAGCTACGAGTACTCTGTACCAGGTATGCAATATACAGTACCCGAACTACTGGTTGAGAACGCCCCGAGTAGGTACTCGTACTACAGCAGCAGAAGCAGCACCACTCCAACTGATGCTGTGGGGACCTTCGTAACTTTTCAGGCATCGGACAGGTGATTATCTCTATTTCACGACCTAGACCTTTCAGGGCAAAGATGTCCCTGCTCTATACATACGTACTGCAGTAACCAGGTATCGTCTGCAACCGACCCCCAGGAGTAGATGATAATAGCAGATGCTCCCAGTATAGTTTGTGCTCCGAAAATACTCGAGTACTCCGAGTACTGAGAGTATTGCGGTACTTGCAGCTTATATACTGGAGTACTGGGAGTATGAGCAGTACTGATGGCCAAAATACTGCCTTGCAAGTATGATCAGTACATAACCTCGATTACAAGCAGTATACCAGCAGTACAAACGCCTCACGTAAATACTTGAGGTACTCAGAGTATCCAGAACATTTAACCCGGAAATACTGCGAGTACTCGCAGTATATACTCCATAAATATCGCTGGCACTCTACTCGTGGGGCTCTCTGTGAAGGTTAATGCTCCATGCAAAAAAAATGGGGATGAAACTATGAAAACGGTGCGCAGATGGTCGAAGTTGAACGACTGTGGTACTTCATACTTCGAGTATTTACGTAGTGCGCACATGTATTGAGAGCATTTTGGTATACGTCGTGCATATACTGCGAGTACTCGCAGTGCCAACGTAAAATACTACGAGTACTGGTTGTAATACTGCGTACCCGCAGTACAGAACCCTGACATACTCGAAGTACGCGAGCATCCCAGCAGTTCGGACGCCGAAATACTGATACAGGTAGAAAAGGACACCTCATAAAAAACAGGCTGATAAGAAAGCCAGACTGAGATTTAGAGGAAAACAAGATATTCGGGAGTCGTTATATTGAAATTAGTGTAGAAGGCACCCTCTCTCAAATAAGAAATCCAGCCTGAAACAGATTTCTTGTTTCTTACCAGGTATTACTGCTCGAGTAGGTGTCGTGTACTGCTGTATTGCGAGTGGGGAAGTATCCACAGAACTGAACCCCGAAATAACAACTGCAAGTACACGAAGTACTTGCAGCATTTTATCTAGAAAATACGTTACTCTGCTCCTAGGTACTGGGAGCATGCATGACACAGCTCTCGCTCTCGCACATGTTTGCCCGAGTGGGGTGTCCGTGTACCTGGTATATCGTACTGGGATGTATATACGTATATGGATATATGTATCAGCTGGTATAAACCCAGGACAGACAAACATACTCACGGACAGACAAACCAGTCCCACACTAATAATAGAAGGGGCTTGTCATTAGCCAAAGGCAAACGGCACGGTCGCGCGCGACCCTGCCTCGTCAATACTGGTGGCACCGAGTGTTGTTTGCACACGCTGTGGCTGCTTGATCGCATGCTCTGCTGCACCCTACTACCTCTACTGCTGGTGCTGTCTGTCAGCGTTTAGATTGCCGTTCTTCCTGGTGTGTACAGCAGCAGTAGTACTCTCGTAGCGTAGCAACGACGACACGCCGCTTACCCATGGTCATCAGCATCCTCCATGGATGGAGATAATTTCCACGCGAAAATCCAGCAAAGGAAGGGGCCTCGGAGCTGCAGCAATCGCAGGGACCACGGAGTTGCAGCAACCACTCCGGGAAAAACCAGGCGGGGGCCTCGCTGTAGCACAGCAGGCAGCAGGTTGATGGCTGCGAGGTGTTCGCCGTGTGGTGTGTCGCATGTTGTCGATCCAAATAGAGAGAACGCCTTCATATGTTCTGGAAACCTCCAAAATATTATTCCTGAAATCGAGTGCAACAATCAAACAATCGCTGCACGGTCACACACCTCTACGGTAGGCAAGCTAACGAACTTCCTCAGGGAGTAGTTTACACGCATATCAAGTATTAATAGCTACATGTATGTGCCAGTTGCCACCTCTGCTGAGATGGCCTACGTACGTACAGGGTTGCAGGGTTGCGAACGGACCACGGAACACTATGAAAAATGGCTCGGTCGGTTTCTCGTTTTTTTTCCCCGAAAATGTCGATCGGTTTTGTTGGCAACCGACAAAAAAAAACGAAACTGAAACCGACTGACCGAACACTTTTCAGTCGGTTTGTTGGTCGGTTTCTCGGTGAAACCAGCTAAAAAGACAACCCTTCAAATAATTCAGTGTTCATGCTATATATACTTGAGAGTATGTGTGTAGGCGTTATTGGCGTAGGGTACAGTAGTGCAAAAAGACGACCAAACAAAAACGAGTCGTTTTTTTTTGGTTTTTCGGTTTCGCTTTTTTTGGGCAACAGAAAAAACGACTAAAAAACACGGTATTTTAGTATTTGTATTTTACGCCACTTGACGAGAGATTATTGGTTGCTTTCTCTGTGGCTTTTCTGATCAGCGGCAACAAACAATGGTACCACAAATTCATCCCGAAAATCGCTACGTACGACGGCTTATTGCTGTCGACGCCAGCAATGTAAGTTGGGCGTTAACTCGCTCTATCTATATCGCTGAACGGGCGTTACCAGCGCGACGGCCCTCGGACAGTACATAATAAGCGTCGAGATATCCACGTGGAAGCAGCCTCAGTTTGAGCAACCCTCGTGTAAAGAAAGGAAGGTTATAAGGTTGGACAAGGGACCAGGGCAAGATATAATAAGCGGTCGGGGGGGCATGGTGCACCCGCCCGGTTGAACCACGTTGACAAAGAAAGCGTCCGCTGGACCAGGTGTAGGGGAGACTACGGCGAACAAGTCCTCAAGCGGGTAAATAGCAGGGACTACAAGGGCTCCGCTGCGCGGGCGGCTAACGCCGCCCGCTACGCTCGCGGAAGGAATAAATAGAACCAAATGTGAAAAGGGTAAAAGAGGAGCATATATTATTGTAGCTGCAACTGGCGACTTGATAATGCCAAGAGCTCCATATATATGACGGCAAATACAGGACAAAAACGATAGTGGTGAACAACACGAAAAAATATCGCTAAGAAAGCAAAGCTTCGCCTCGAGGGCGGTTGATGCCGCGGCCCGCTACGCTCTCGCGCCAGCGAAAGGGCGGCAGATAAGAAGTCCAGCTATATGTGTAAAGACGACTTGAAAATGGCCAATAGAGATTCCGGTGCGATTGCTCAGCGAAATCAACTTACTGCTGTACGAACTGAACGTACCAGTACCCGTCTACTTGCTGTATTGTGATTGCTGCCAGGAGTTACTGGCGGCTATGCGGATGTTTGTCTGCCAAAGCAACTATCATACTGTTACGGCCGACAGCAGTCTGTACACCACAAACAAAGCAAACACACAAACAAAGAACAAAGCAAACGTACAGCGCCGACTTGCAAATGTTATTAAACGACAGTAGATCTCCATACTCCTAAGCACAACCAAAGCTGTAGTCGTAATAGGGAAGAAAAGACACAACAGGCTCTAGTGACGCGCTGTCGCGCTCCTGCTTAGCGGTTGTGGAATTGTGCTTTCGGTGACTGCTATGTCGTGTTAGTACAACAACAGCAGTTAGTAGTAGTCTGTACCTTCGCATCTTATTTATATAGAGCAGAGAGTGTGAAGAGAAACACAGTCTACGCACCGAGCTGTCAATCAATGTGCGTTAACAAAAATCACAAAACTGAGCAGAGTACATACCTTACATCGTTACTCGCAAACCAACGCTCCCCGCCACCACGCGATCACTCTCGCCATCGATTCGGTCCGGGTCGAGCTCTACTGCCTCTCTGTCCCCAGTGAAGCCCCGTGGCCCACCTCGGTGAGCCCGGTACTCACAGTGGTGCTCGTCGCCCGCTCGAGGATGCTGTGCCTCTGTAAAGTAATGTTTGTTCGCGATAAATAAAGCACCGCTTGATCTTGCTTAAATGTTCTTTATTACAGACAAACGATCATTATAATGTCGGACATAACTGGTATTAATTGCAGCAGCAGCAATCAGCAAGGACCTTCATGCTCCCTCGTGTCTCGATGGACAGCCCGCCTAGCACGAAAAAGCGACCGCGCTCCTTCTGACCCACCATCTACTGGCCAGCGCCCTCCATACGCGATAGTACCGGTGCGGCACGCGCTGTTCGTGCTCACTAGTACACGCAGGAACCCGAAACCGGAAAAAAGGGAACATGATCTCGCCGACAAAGTAAAAACTGGTAGGAAACAGGAAGCAAGCAAGCTAAAGAAATAGGAGAACACAAGGAAGCCAAGAACCTCCGAGGGCAAGTAACTTCTGCTCGGCATTTAGAGGCTGAGAGTGGCCTGTGAAGGGTGCCATAGATATTGCGAGAAGCTTCGAACCCAAAGAATAGAAAAGCTATGTATTGATTAATCATGGCTGCCGGCAGGCACCGTGTGGCGACGGGAGGGATGTGATTAGCCCGCCGCAGGCGGAAAATATTTGGGCCTCCGTGTCAACGGGACGGATCCATTCGTCCAGTTTTTCTGCTCCCGTATGTGACGGGATGGGACCGGGACTATTTGCGTCTAGACGGGACGGGAACGGGACGGGAAATGTCCCAATGCCCTTTCTAGACGGGACAGCGGAACGGCGACGGAAATGTCACATTGCTTTCTAGACGGACGGGAACGGGACGCCGGAAGCCTGGGAGTTTTTTTATTGCATGGGCGACGGGACGGGAATCGAAATATGCTCGATCTTTCAGACGGGATGGCGATGGGACTATCACGTTATATAGTGGGGACGGGAAAACAATGGCGGGCAAAATTGTCCACTTGTCATATGGAAGACAAACGGCGAGGCAATGGGAAAATGGCTAGTGTCGATGGAAAGACGACGGGAAGGCCCACTGGCCGCGATATGTGCGACGTTGTCAACGGGACATAAATGCCTCAACGCGGAGCGTACACCGCTCTCCCCAAGCTCGACGCGGGCAGCTTTCGTTTCACATAGCACTTCACGTTCATTCTTGTCCACAGCTGGCTTGATTCCACGCAATTACTTCTAATCCCTGCACGTCTGCTTGTTTCTCCCAACGCCTGCACCCATTCTTATTCACGGGCAGTACCACTGTCATCGCAAATGACGGGACTTGGCTGTCGGAGAGGTCAGCAAGCCGAGCCACACCGGCGTTCCGCCACCGAGGAACGTGTGTGTTGTGGTGGGGTGTGTGGCATTGCGTGTGTGGTGCGTCTCTCTCCAATGTGAAAAAATAACATAAAATAAATGGCGCGAGAGCTGACAGCGTAGACCACAACAATATAATATGAAATACACTTGTACAGAAAACTGAGATAAGTTGGGAATGTGCACATGGGAAGATTTGGAGGTGAGTTGGGCAAAGCGCAAATGGGATGAAGATTGGGAAACTTGACATGGAGTGCATGTCCACAATT